>JBAMBM010000076.1:0-24149 GCA_037043425.1 Hirtodrosophila duncani | reverse complement strand
GGAAGTGTTAAATGCTTTTTGGGGGGGCATGTAGGATGAAATGACGTTGAAGGGGATTTTTGATTGAATTTCTACTTCGACAGAGTCAAAAACTTGGTGAAGGGGCACTTCTCTGTGTTCTAAAGAGTTGTGGATTAGCAGTGTCACGCCTCCGGCTGATGCCGTGGATGAATTTTTGCTGTAGCAAGTGTAGTTTATTGGGATAGGAATTTGTGAACTATTGTGGAAGTGTGTTTCTTGTAGGCTTAAGATTTGTGGGGAAAACTTTTTAAGTAATAATTGTACCTGATCATAGTTGTTAAGATAGCCGTGGCAGTTCCATTGTACTATGGTAATCATTATTTAAATCGTGAGAAGGTTTGTTTTTACTTTTTGGCTTTTGAGGAATCAGTGAGATCAGATATGATGTGTTTTGGCCGTGACATCTCATAGCTGTTCGGCAGTTATGGGGTGTCGCGGCGTGTGGTGCGATGGTGGTGTGATGCCCGGGGGGCATCGCCAATTCGCGTGGAAGCTAATAATGCAGCCCACATGCCCATCGGAGGCCCGCGCCCCGGCCCCCTGCTGTGTGATTATATCGGAATTGCTATGTTGAATCGTCTTCTATGATCATTTTTGATTCGTCTTTTAGGTTGCTATAATTGTGTAAAATTTTTTGTTTTTTTAAGTTTTTAGATTTAAGTGGGGTTGTTAATTTTGAATTGTTATTGTTTTTTCGAATATTCTAATCTTAGTTTCATTAATTGTTAGGGAGTCAAGTTGACATGAGGCGAGTAGGTAGGCGTTTGTTTTTGTTTACGTTGACGGTAAAAGGCTTGTGCTGGAGTCTTCGTATTGTAATAATTTCCTGGTGGTGTCAGTTGGGTTGCGATGCTGGTCCAAACTTGAAGTTTGATGTTGTTGTCTGGTCAGTTGAGTTGTTGCTGCGTAAGTGGCTTGTTGCAGTTTGTGTCTTTCATTGTATAATTGCTGTGCTTCTTTCAACGATGTCTTTCCGATGGTGCGTATGGCTTGTATTTCTTTGTGAAAAACTCCATATATTTTTTATTAATATTAAGCCTTGCGCCAAAATAAGCGACATTTTCGAAATAAGGACCCTTTGCCGCCAGAAAGTAAGCATTGAGAGGATGCGAAAAACTACGGAAATCGCGCAATGTCGTCGCTGCCAGGAATACGGCCACACCGCCAAATACTTCCGCTGTCATCCCAACTGCGCTAAATGTGGCGAAAATCAGGACACCCACCAATGCTCATGCCACCAAGATGCACCGCCTACCAGCATCCACTGTGCAGGAAGTCACATGGCCAGCTACAAAGGCTGCCAATGGTACCAGGAGTTTCTTCGCCGATCCATGGATCTGCCATGGCTGGTGAAAAATAAAACCAGAGCTAGCCGTGCCCCCCTAAACGGGGCCAACCCTTCCTATGCCACACTCGCCAGGGATCCGCAACAGTTTCCGTCTTTGCAGTCTGGACCCAGTAAGAATGCTAAGAATCAACAAAAGCAGCGACAGCAGCCATCACAAAAGCAGCCACTAGTCACACACGAGCAGCCGTCTTGCAACAAAGGTGCCTCCTATGCTGCAATAGCTAAAAGCAACTCGAATGCAACATCTGGCAGTGATGGACCCGTTCAGCGCCGCCTGCATAACCTACAAGCTCAACAGCTATTGCAGCAACAACAAATAAATAAGCAGCAACCGAACTCACTTGATCTCAAATCAATGTTACAACAGCAGCAACAACAATTCCAGCAATGGCAGCAGCAGTTTCAACAACAGCAGCAACAGGAACAGCAACAGCAAAACAAGCAAGCTAACCAAAGTGTAGAAAAGCTTGAAAAAATGGTATTCGAAATGAGCAATATGATAAAGCAATGGCTGGGGATAGATCTAATCTCCAGCTTCAGAACAACGCTTCAGTTTCACAATGAACCCACTCAAGGTTCTTATCTGGAATGTCAATGGCATTTCAGGAAAAGCTAGAGAAGTTGAGGTCTTCGCGCACAACAACAGCGTTGACATTCTTCTCTTGACTGAGATCAGGCTTAACCGAGGGGAAGCAATACGGATATACGGATATACCTTCAATCCAGCTTACAAGCCATCCCGCAATAATCACAGCGGATAAGGAGCAGCGGTATTGGTGAGGAGTTCACTTCGCCATTTCCCTCAAAGGGTCATAGAGACGCGCAACATCCAGATGTCAACGGTAAAGGTTGCCACTGGACTGGGAGACATGGAATTCAGCGCCATTTACTGCCCTCCAAGAAACAGAATCGAAGAAAGACACTTCACTAATATTCTCCGTGCCTGCGGTCAAAGGTATCTAGTTGGAGGCGATTGGAACGCGAGACACTGGCTGTGGGGAGATATATACAACTCACCCAGGGGCCGAGAACTCGCAGAAGCCATTTCTGCCAGCGGAGCTAGACTTGCCACAAGTTTCCCAACTAGATATCTATATGTACCCAGCCATACGCCTTCCTGCATTGATTTTGCAGTACATCATGGAATACCGGATTATCGAGCATGTATAAGTCAGAGCTGGGATCTAGACTCTGACCACCTGGCCCTTGTTATCACCATAGAAGCAGATGGTGTTAATGCCAGACCAAGTCCTCGACTGCTTACCAGGCGCACTGACATATCAGCCTTAAAGCAGCATCTGGAGAGCTCCTTTGAATTGAACACGGCACTGAACTCTGGGGAAGATATAGAGATGGCAGTAGAAACATTGACAACGAATATATACAGGACTGCTGCAGCCTTTAAAGGAACTTAGAAGCGACTTCTTCTAGCAAGAGCTGGCTTCCATGGATTACACTGTTGACGCCAACTACTCGCTGTGGAAATGCACTAAAGCTCAGAGCTCAGAGGCAACCCTTTAGGCAGATTCCTGTTCGGTGCCCTAGCGGTGACCTTGCCAGGAATGAGGAGGAACAGGCCAATGCGTTTGCACACCATTTGGAAGCTCTATTCACACCTCACGAATTTGCTACGTTGGAGCAGATCAGGGAGACACAAGATCGTCAACAGACACCGTTGCAGATGTCACTACCCATTAGGCCAATCACGGTTGAGGAGATAGCAGAGGTAATCAAATCTTTACCTTCACACAAGTCCCCTGGCATCGAAAGAGTCTGCCATACCACACTGAAGGCCCGGCCAACTCGGCGATACTGTACATAGGAGTAATTTTTAACGCTATACTGAGGGTACAATTTTTCCCAAAACAGTGGAAGATGCCAGCGATCCTCATGATCCATAAGCCAGGCAAATTGGATGTCGATCCTGAGTCGTATCGTCCAATAAGTCTTCTGCCTACAATATCAAAGGTATGGGAGAGGCTTGTTGCCAATCGACTTCGTAAAATTATAAGTCAAAGCGATATATTACCTGCTCACCAGTTTGGATTTCGGGAGGGACATGGCACCGTAGAACAGGTCCATAGATTGACGAGGCACATCTTACAGGCTTTTGATGACCTCGAGTACTGCAATGCCGTCTTTATTGACATGCAGCAAGCTTTTGATAGGGTCTGGATGATGACTATTATGCAAAATAAAAGCGCTCCTACCAGCGCCCTACTATGGTCTCCTTCGGTCATATCTGGAAGGACGTGAATTCAAGGTCAGGGTCAGGGACACCTACTCGACACCTTGCCAAATGAGAGCTGGAGTTCCGCAGGGCAGCGTTCTTGGCCCGATGCTTTACTCGATATATACTGCTGACCTACCTAGCCCTGACGATGACTACATGGAGGCACCCTCGAAGGCTCTTATTGCAACCTATGCGGATGATATTGCTGTCCTTTACAACTCTAATTGCCACTTCGAAGCAGCAGCTGGACTCCAGGGCTATCTAGATATTCTGGCAGCTTGGTGCAGGAGGTGGAATCTGAAGATCAACCCCATGAAGACGACTAACCCTTGCTTCACTCTAAAAAAGCTAATATCGGGCACTCCACCTGCGGCCAAAAGGTGTGGGCAAAGGATGCAACAAACAAGGTGGCTGATAAATAGGAAAAGCACTATGTCACTTAGAGCTAAACAGAGCAGTCTATGTGCATTGTGTAGCCCCGATCTGGCTTTACGGGGTACAGATTTGGGGGATCGCCGCAAAATCCAGCTACAAACGTATCCAGGTATTGCAGAACCGAGCCTTACGACAAATAACCAACTGCCCATGGTACGTGCGCGGCTCCACCCTTCATCCTGATCTCAATCTGCATACCGTGGAAGAGCAGATTGGACGGCACACCAGCAGATACGAGTGACAGACGGTTGAGTCACCGCAGTATGTTAGCAAGAGGACTACTCCCCGCCAGGCCTTTAAGGCGGCTAAAAGATTTGGGTTTGCCAATACAATTGCCCAACCGTGAGGTCTCCTCACTCATAAGTCCTTGTCCTTGCATGAGGTTCGGCTCTCTTTATATATATATATATATATATTTGTGTTGTTAAGGTGCTATTTATGCAATGTACGGATTAAACACTTCTTAAAATAAAAAAAAAAAAACCATTGATTGGATTGGGGGATGCGTATGTGTTTTGCTTTGCAAGCTTACGCATACGTACTCTTACACCAAAAGGGCGGAGTTGCTTTCCTCTGTGCGTTGCACATTTTCGATCGGATAAATATATAATATTGTTTTATGTGGGGAGTAAAGGTAAACACACAGCCTTCTCCATTACCAACATGGGGTTACTTACGGCTTTTGACGATACAGAAATGTCAAAAAATGCATTTTAATTGCCACTCGAAGGACCTTCTCTCACAGCAAAAAACTCCGCTTAAATTATATTAATAAAATGTCGTCAGTAAAGTATTAAAAGGTTTTGAACATGTCAATGGGCGAAATCAAATGCACATTTTCAATGACGCTGAAGAAAACAGTAAAGAGTTGTTACCGTGTCCGTAGGCTCAGCATATGGCCATGTAGTTTCTGCATTTCTTTTTGGTTGTCCATAAAAAATATAACATTTTATATATCAATATTAATAAAATTTTCAGCCATCAAGTATTTATTTCCAACGCTGCCATCGAAAATGTCAAAGGCAAATCAAATAAGGATCAGAACAGCAAAAAGTTGTTACCGTGTCTGTTGGCTCAGCATATGGCCATGCAGTTTCTGCATTTCTTTTTGGTGTCCATAAAAAATATAACATTTTATATATCAATATTAATAAAATTTTCAACCATCGAGTATTTATTTCCAACGCTGCCATCAAAAATGTGAAAAGGCAAATCAAATAAGGCTCATTTCACTGGTCCTGGTTGTGGTCCTTCTGGGCCACACGTTGCTGCCGTTCGCTCAAGTGAGGGCTGCCCACGCTGCTGCAAATGGAAGTGGGGATACATATGTGTATATTATACGTATACTTATACATGCATTGACTCAAAATGCGAACGGTCTGTGTAAAAGGAGACCCGAGGTCGAGCACTAAATCAAGACCAACCATGCCGATATGCTCCTCGTGTCCGAAGCCCACTTTTCCCAAAAGTCTTTCCCTTGGACAACAGCACCACCATCCGGAGACTCAAAAGCACCACCCGCTGGATCTGCCTCATCTGCCCTCACCAACTCAACCCCTCGCCTAATTATCACCCCTACTCAACAACACGACACAAGTTAATGTACTGTTATT
This sequence comes from Hirtodrosophila duncani, assembly GCA_037043425.1. NCBI lineage: Eukaryota > Metazoa > Arthropoda > Insecta > Diptera > Drosophilidae > Hirtodrosophila > Hirtodrosophila duncani. Next base: position 18,499 of record JBAMBM010000076.1, on the reverse strand, counting down.
GATAAAGTAAATTCCATAAAATTTACTGATTGTCCACACATGAGACAGATTGTAAATAAAGAAACCTGCCAAAAAAAAAAAAAAAAAATTCGCTCAAAAAAAATCCTAAGTCCTTATTCATAAACTTAGAAAAAATCGCCCTAAATAAGAAAAGATTTGTAAGATATTTTCTGAAATATACAAGTTATTTAATTCTGTAATCCAGTGGCCGTGGTGTCCCCACGTGGCTCCTGATCATGTTTCTTTTTTTTTTAATTTCGACCTTTTTGTTATAGATTTTAATGTTTTCTTTTTAGGAAAAAAATTGTAAGGTACTTTTTGGAAATTGTTTTCTAGTTATCAGAAAATATTTTCACATTTTGCACATCGCAATTATAGACAGTTTTATTATGGAAAACTACTCTTTTTATAAGATAAAATATATATATGTTAAATTTTTTTGTTCTTTTCTAAAAATATGATTTATTGCCATTATCTAAAAAATTGAGAACAATTTTGTTATTTTAAGAGGCGATTTCGGAACATTTTTTTTTGAGTGTATCATAAAGTCGGCCAACACAAATGAAGGGTATTGGAGATGCTACTCACACAACTGAGTGCCGAGCAGCACCGGGCAGACAAGTTGGCGACTGCGGTAGTCCGACTCTGCCTCTGCGTGTGTGCCAGTAGAGAAGCGCACCACGTGGGACATTGATGCTGAGCTCCAACTGTGGAAACACCACCGCTCCGCCCAGCCTCGGGTAATAAGGATCCCTTCTGAAACTAAAAGCAGAGCTGAACTCCCAAAACTAAGCTACCTATAAACAAAACGGGCCAAACTCTAAATATTCAAATTTACGAAAAGTAATGTAGCCACTTGGCGTGGTCTATGATGTTAATTGACACACGCGTCTTTACACAACCCGACCTATGACCTTCAAGCAACAGTTGACCGAAGATCCCCATAAGAACAAATTGCTACTTCATGTGCGCATGTCTCCAGGAATTATAAAACTTACACTTCCATATTAATATACTTCATTATTTATTCAGAAATAACTCAAATATATCCTCATTATTCTGCTATTTCTTAGCCACTAATTTCCTAACTGAAATTTATTTTAATAGTATGAATCAACTTTTATATTCTACAATATTCTTAGCTATAAACAAACCAGTGCGCGGATATTTTTGATTTAGCAGTTATCGTTGCTGATCATAATTGTGTTCAACTTAATGCTCTTTTATGTAACAAAACCAAATGCTCAAAACTCATCATATGGATGTTTGCTCAAACTCGCACTACAACCATAGGTGATCAACCAATAGCTAGAATTTTAATATAAAATATGTGTGTGTATATGTATATAGTCAGAAGATTTGAAATATAAAATATTTAAGTGAGTTAGTGGATTTGAATTCTAAACTTATGTTTTTTCCAGGCTTATCTTGATTTTACTTTACTTTAAGCTCATTAAGAAAAAAAGGGAATTTCATTTATTTCTTAAACAGTTCAAGATAGCTAGATTAATATATGGATTTTTAAATTTTGTTATATTTTCAAACGCATAATAGATAAAGAGAACGTGTTTTAATGTGCTAAACCACAGATGGGCCTTCTGTGGTTCATTATGGCCCATCTGTGGTACATTATGTCAATGTAAACAAAGAACATATGATAATAAAGTTTGGGGGTGATTTACATACAGACATCTCCAACGGTGAAAGGCCTTCCAACGATGTTATGGTCCATATCTTTATTTGATTAAATGTTCATAATTCTTTCAACACTTCATTCACTTTTTATTTTACTTTTAGAATTTTAATATGTTTGGTGGTTATTGAGATTTTTGGTTAGAGCGTTGTTGTGTGTAAGCTTTTAATTTTTCAATGCACTTTGTCGGACTGAGCTTTTGATGCACTTTATAGGACTGAGCTTTTGACTTGAGCTTTTTATTTGGTTATCTTTGCACACTGGGCGGGATATAAATCAAATGCACACGAAAAAATTACAAACTACATTTGCCGAAATTATTGTGGGGCCTTCTTCATTAGGTGACCTGACTGACAATCTATATCAAATTACACTTTACGCTGTTTTTAGATTTGCGTTGTCATATTCACTACACTTCAAATGAAGTTAGCTACATGACTAACGCTGGCGTTTGCTGAGCTCTAACGAGACTGGAGCTGCAGCGCTAACGGCTTAACAGGCGGGGAATTCTGAAACTCGTACTCGAAACGTGCATATATATTGTTGATCAGGATCAATAGCCTAGTCGATCCGTGTTTATGAACACTCAGATTTCGAACACTATTACAGCACGAACCACCAAATTTGGTATCAAATCTGCTTTGAGATGATTAACGCCCTTCTGGCTATTGTTGACGGATTGCCATTGTGCGACAGCTTGGGTGCTCCATTTTGGGGACATGCGCAACAAGGGGGAGGAAAACCGCCTATTGCTTGTTGATCTGATTGCACCTAGATTCCATGTTTAATGAAAGTTGTGTACACATTTAATAGTGATTTGTCAAAAGGTGTGGAGGTCTGTCCTACACTTCAATTTCAGAATTTCATAGAATGGCTGGTCTAAGCTCATCCTTCCGCAGCGCTACTTTTTCGCAAAATTTCGGTTTGCGCGACAATATATCCCGCAGGTCCTTGTAAAGATCCCACTTAATATCTATGCACTCATGCAAGCTATATTTCAGTGGAACCTGTCCCTCTTGTGGGTACTCTGTGGCTTCGTGTATTTTGAATTGCCCGCCAATGCAAAGTCCCACAATCAGCTGTTCCGTTTCCCCTTCATGTGGATTGTATATTCGTCTGTGTAGCATGTATCTTTGACTTCCACTGTGATCTTTCTTTCTCTCAGCTATTCCAGCCATACATTTTGTACAAGCGAAAGAAAATTCAAAACCAAAAATCAAACAAAATGCTTAATTATGTATCCGACTTAAATTTGTTTGTAGACAATGACAGATCTCATAGATTTTGAACTTTTTCCATTCCCGATCAAGCTTCTAACTTTTGTTATGCAGCAAGCTTTTCAATAATTTCGTAATCAATAAGCTACTCAGAAAACTGCAAGAAGTTTTTCCATTGATATATTTAAGCCAGTATTTACAGAGAGGGGGCGGGCATCAAGTTGAACATTACTGATTCAATGAAATTTCAGCTCTGAATAATCACTGAGGTCGCTGTCGAAGTGACATACACAGAGTTAGTGTGCTCACTCTCTCTCTCTCTCTCTCTTAACGCTAAATTTCCTAGTGGGTAGCCTTTGAATGTATCTTTATGTATGACCGCCTAAGGCTACCCATCAGTTACTTTCGGCGATACTCAGCGCGCGGACGACAGAGAATTTCGAAAGAGGAGTTCAAAACAAAGCCAAAAAGTCAAAGAAATTTCACGATTGACAGAAAACCGTATGTGCACGTGCATATGCATATATAAATATGTGGTGTAGCATGTGTACATATGTATATGAATGATATTGAAGACATCTTGGGCAGCAACACATAAGTTGCCTAAGCATAAACAAGGCTGCAACACTTTGTTGTTATGCCAACATAATATATATAGGGCAGCAACACATAAGTTGCCTAAGCATAAACAAGGCTGCAACACTTTGTTGTTATGCCAAAATAATATATATAAAGCGGGGACTTTGTCGCAGCGCGGCTAACGCTAAGGGCCCTCTGCACACTTCAAGTGCAGACGAAATATGATCACACTTGATAACAGCGACCGCCCAAATAGCCGAGTCAGCGTTCCCACGCTTGACCGTCCCAGTGTATACATATGTGCATGCATGACACTCTCTGCCAGCCAGCAACGTTTCCGTTGCTTTACATAAGCCTTTATATACAAGACATGTAACACGGCTGCGCTCGCTGCTTCACAGCTCGCAGCTCGAAGCTAAGAGAATCAATTAATAAAGAACCTACATGGAAGACAGACGTCTTCTACTGTAATACAAATGCCGTATAGGCCTTCTAACTTAACATGGCGATCCTGTCTTAACATGGCGACCGAGACCAGGTTCCTGTAATCGACATAAGTTTAACAAAAAAAAAACATAAAAGTTCACGTGTGCGCGAAAAAAATGCGATTCAGCTTTCGTCCGTAACGGTTTAGTTTCTTTAAAGTCTCAGCTTCAAACGTTAGTACGAAACGGTTGTGATGAACAATGATATATTAAAGCAGAAGCAAAAACGATATTCGATGTCGTACAGTTGAAGAAAATTCATATTGTTTTATTAAATATATAAAAACTATAAAAAAAAATCTTTGAAAAATTGCAGAATACAGAAGAAAACCAACAAACAAAAAAACAATGTATATACGCAAAAATGTAAACAAACAATAGAACAAAAATAAACAAAACCTAAAACCCGATTTGGAATATTTGGTGTAATGCTTTTTTGAACTATTATATATATATATATACAACAGATACATCATATATATCTATATATGTTTCAAATGATATAAACCATAATTTGTATCTGTGTAATTCAACCAAAAAGATGAAACTAAAGCAAAAATAGAATTGTTGAAATTTTGATAATGGATGGCAAGATTTGACACAGTGAACGTGATTCGAGCGCGATTAATCTGAAGAAACGTTTTACACATCAAACTACCTGCCTGTGCGATGACCAGCACCGACACCGCCTGAGCCCATAGGCCCTGGACTACTGCAGCAGTCTACAAGTATGAGCGACATCGAACTACAAGAAGCTGGTCCTATTGAGCAAAGGGATTTGCAGATGTTGCAAGAGGCTTTGCAGGCAAATCCAGCCGATGAACCACGCCCACTCACAATAGCTGAGTACCGGGCTCGTCAAAAGAAGAACACTTAGATGAACAGCTTCGCATTGGTGCGAAACAACGCAAACGGGCTGTATAATTGTGAATGCCCCAATTTGCTTTAAATTTAAGTTCTAATCTCAAGCCTATGCGGGAAACCGCTACTTGAAATATACTAACCACTGATAGGCTATGAACTAATACCATCTGTCTGTACAAGTTATTGTATACATAAAAATTGTCAGACAGACAGATGGCAAAACATTAACAATTCTTCAAGTCTCAGGCACTGGGTATATTACCCAGTAGCGATAAAAAAAAATTGTTTTTCCTAATAAAATTCAAATTTCTCTAAAATTTTTATAAAATTTGTATATAAAACAAGTTTTCAATTCAATTTTAATCAGTAACAAAATGATAGAGAATAAATTAGAATTTTTTTTATATAGATAAACCAAATTTTCGTATGCAAGCCATACAAATCTTAACCATGTTTAGAGAATTTAAACCCATTGGACATTGTTCTAGTAAAGAAGGAGAGGTAGAAGAACAGCCGATAACAGCCTAATAATGATTGACCCAGCCGCTGCCCAGAGGGCATACATTAGGGAAATTGCTCAAGCAGTCCCAGAATTTGACGGAAAGAAAAACTGTCTTGAAAAATTCTTAACGGCTTTAAGACTTGTCGATCTCACAAAGGGAAATCATGAGGCAATTGCCATAGAATTAATTAAATCCAAAATAACAGGCACAAGCCTTAACAAGATGAAAAATGAAACGTCCATTCAGGGAATTATTAAAAAATTGCAAGCCGTAGTTGTCGGTGAAACACCCGCCAACATAAAGGCAAAAATGGAAACTTTTACGCAGAAAGGCAAAACAGCCAGGCAGTTCACAACTGAGCTCGAAAGTCTGCGACAGCTCCTTGAAGCTGCCTACATTGACCAAGGCATACCCTCTGAAAATGCTGATAGCCTCAGCACTACAGAAGCCATTAACACAATGATTAGTAAAACTAGTCACGAAAGTGTTAAAAGTGTTTTGGAGTCTGGTTTTCACACAACCATGGATGCTGCCGTAAGTGCTTACATCCGTACTAGTACAAGACTTAGTGGTAGTAATGTACTCTAAAAAAGGCCAAAACAACTTCCGCGGTAGTAACAATCGTGGTAGCTACCGTGGCAGAGGTAATGGCGGCTACCAAAACAGAAACAACACTTATAATAATAACAGCGGTAACCAATACAATAATCACCGTAGAGGCCGAGGAAATAACAATTCCAATAGAGGCCAGAACAGTAATAATAATCGAAGCAAGGTATGAGTAACATAAAAAAACTCGGGAAACTCTCAACAACCCTCAGATATTCAACAGTAAAGCATAAATGTCACACCATCAATCTTAATCTCAATATTTTCGTTAACTTTTTCAATGTAGAAACAAATAAAAATCTTGTCTTTTTAATAGACACTGGTGCAGATATCTCACTTTTAACAGAAAATTCCGATATCTTTCATGATATTAAGGAAAATAAAAAGATTAATATTCAAGGCATAGGCCAAGAACTAATACAGTCAAAAGGACTAATTTCAATAGAGATACAGACAGGTAAATATATAATTCCACACGACTTTCATTTAGTAGATTTGCATTTCGCAATACCATGTGATGGAATAATAGGCATTGATTTCATTAAGAAATTCAATTGCCAGTTAGATTTCAAACCTAATGAAGATTGGCTCATAATGAGACCAAACTATTTAAATTTTCCGATTTATGTTCCAATAACATACAGTTCTGGTAATAACTCCATTATTCTACCAGCAAGATCCCGAAAGATTCACCTATCATCAGATGAGGATAGTGTATTAATTCCAAACCAGGAAATTAAAGAAGGCATTTATGTTGCAAATACAGTTGCAACAACCAAAAATGCATTTGTTCGATTACTGAATACGACCCTTACCGACCAAATAGTAAATATTAAAAATTTAACATATGAATCACTTTCGAACTACGACATAGTTCAAAGCAATCCTGAAAAGAGAGAAAAAACTGTCTTATCTCAATTAACAACAAAATTTTCCACCACAATTTAAAAAAGAATTAACTAACTTATGCACCCAATACAGTGATGTATTCGGACTTGAAACCGAATCAATAACAATAAACAATTTCTACAAACAAAAGCTAAGATTGAAGGATGATGAACCAGTTTATGTAAAAAATTATAGAAACCCTCACAGTCATAAAGAAGAGATTCAAGTTCAAGTACAAAAATTAATCGACAATAAGATAGTCGAACCGTCTGTATCGCCTTATAACAGCCCACTTTTGTTAGTTCCGAAGAAATCTCTTCCCGGTTCTGACAATAAAAAATGGCGATTAGTAATTGACTATCGTCAAATTAATAAAAAACTGTTGTCGCCAAACAATTGGAACAGTCGAAAGAAGTCACAGAACTTTTAATGAATACATACGTTCATATATATCAGTTGATAAAACTGATTGGGACGTATGGATCCAATATTTCATTTACTGTTTCAACACAACCCCATCTATGGCACATGACTATTGTCCATACGAACTTATTTTCGGTAAAACAAATAATTCACCAAAATATTTTATTAGCATAGATAACATAGAACCCATATATAATATAGATGACTATGCTAAGGAAAGTAAATATAGATTAGAAATATCATATAAAAGAGCTAGAATTATGTTAGAAGAAAATAAGAAAAAGAACAAAGAAATATACGATAAGAAGGTAATAAACGTAGATATAGCAGTAGGAGATAAAGTCCAACTCAAAAACGAAACTGGACATAAAGACCAAACCTATTTAGGACCTTATACAGTAGAAAAAGTAGAAGATAACGACAATATTATAATTAGAGATACGAAAAAGAAAAAGCCAAAGGTGCATAAGGATAGATTAAAAATTTATAAAAATTGAATTGAAAACTTTCATATAAACAAAGAAAACATGTTTGAACATATAATACAAACACAATTATAAAGAACACAGAATTTAAAAAAAGGAAACTGAAATTTTTTTTTTTAAAAAACGACAAATACAAATACTTACATATATATTTTTATATATACGAATATAATACAACTTTACTTACAACTTTAAACATACACACTATATCTTAAAATAATATGAAAAAAAATTAATTAATACTTAAAATAACTTCATATATTACGTTATTTTTCAAAAGGAGGGAAATGTAGCATGTGTACATATGTATATGAATGATATTCAAGACATCTTGGGCAGCAACACACAAGTTGCCTAAGCATAAACAAGGCTGCAACACTTTGTTGTTATGCCAACATAATATATATAAAGCGGCGACTTTGTCGCAGCGCGGCTAACGCTAAGTGCCGTCTGCACACTTCAAGTGCAGACGAAATATGATCACACTTTATAACAGCGACCGCCCAAATAGCCGAGTCAGCGTTCCCACGCTTGACCGTCCAAGTGTATACATATGTGCATGCATGACACTCTCTGCCAGCCAGCAACGTTTCCGTTGCTTTACATAAGCCTTTATATACAAGACATGTAACACGGCTGCGCTCGCTGCTTCACAGCTCGCAGCTCTAAGCTAAGAGAATCAATTAATAAAGAACCTACATGGAAGACAGACGTCTTCTACTGTAATACAAAGGCCGTATAGGCCTTCTAACTTAACAGCGGGTACATTAGGCAGTACACATATTATTTAGTTTAAGTGCGTTTGTATCTTTGAGTGGAGCTAGGCCGCGTACATCAACCAACCCCACCCCTTTATGGTATTAATTAAAGAACCCTACTGGGTTGTGGATTTTGAGTGAAAAAAACGTGCGTGAATGCAAGAAACTGTAAACAAAAGTGAGACTCGGACAACAACAAAAGGAATTGCAACGTAGAATCCGAAGTGCATCAGCATCGAGAACATTGCCATTATTTGTAGAAGACAAAGATAAAAATAGAGCAACGGGCAACACGTTTAGAGAAATTTTTAAAACAAGGTAAGTGCGAGGGAAATCGTTGAACCTGCGACAGACGTGTGTCAAGCAAACCCTCAGATTAGATTTACTTCCTTTGCTGATACCGACTCCACGGATTCAGCTTAAGGTTTCAGTTTCCGTCTAGGGCTGATAAGCATGAGGACTCTCTCTGTTTGAAATCTTTAATAGAAATGTGGGTCAAAAAATTGAATTAGATTTTGATTAGAAAGAAAGAAATTTCTAGAGTAAGTAGAAATACCACGTCATGCGTATATATATATATATATACGATTTCCACATATAGAATTTACAGCTCTGTACATAAATAAATGTGCACTTGCTGTTGTCGCCGGGCCGGGCCCACACATGTGCACATTCAATTGATGCCTCTGTGCTTATGCCACAGCCGACGCCGCGATAAGAAAATATCTCAATCGAAAATATGTGTGGAGGCTGCCGTTGCATGCATATACAAATATACATACAAACTTATACATATAGGAATTGGAGGAAGCTCTGCTCCCAAGTCACGTAGTCAATTGTTTGGCCGTTTGTTTTGGTTTGTTTTCTTTTGCGATGCTCTTTTTTGTTGGGGTCTTTCTCTCCGCTGTGTTTATGTTGCTGTTCCAGACTGGAAACCAAAAGCCATAAAACCAACCCCTAACGCCTGGAATAGAACTGGTTCTCGGAACTGAAACTGGAACTCCCAGCGAGCTGCCAACTATTTGCGAATTCCCATTGAGCGCCAATTCAAATCAGATTCCAAGTGGATTTCTAATTAGAAGCCCACAATTTTGTTATACATACCAACAATTATAAATTGCACTTAAGTTACCAGCTCGTTCCATTATTTATGAAACTTAATTGAAAAACACAAGCCTGGGGCCTGTCGGCGTCGATAGCTTCAATAAATTTGCAAACTGTTTAAATTTATTAATTTTATAATTTTGCTTTCGGGTTCGTTGTACTGGAACAAGCGATGATCAAATTATTTGCTTGTATCAACGTCAGCCACACAGTGGGATAAGTTATCTAGTTGGGGCAGATTAATTTTCGGCACGTGCAAAATATTTTTTATCGGCAGCCGCCGCCGAAAATATATACGCTACCTCTCATTGCGACCTTGACCCTGCTAACCAATTATTGAAATTATGTAAAAAATTTTCTACTGGAGCATATTGAGTATTATCTGCAAACAATTTGGAAATACTTTTTCTTTATCAAAGTACATTTTCAATTCAAGAAAATGTATTTTGAGTACCAAAATACTGAGAATTTTTTTTTTGTGTACATTTACTAAGATAAGAATTTGTGTCGTTATCATTCATTTGCATCTATAATTTCCGTTCAAGGAAAGTTAAAGCCTCTGCCTGGCGTCACTTCTCCGATCAAAATATCTTAATCAGCCTCCTAAGATTTTCTGCTTAGCTATTAATACTATTGATGTTGTACTGCCATACACTTCCATCTCACACATCAGCGTACATTCACTATGAGCATGGGAAATTAAGTTAACTCATTTCATTACAAAATTTAAATAACAAGCAGATTCTTTTTGTTGCATAGCAACCTTTTAGGCAGTATCTTTACCTTTTAGATAAGATGTCGCCTATGCCTTATCGGGCGTGGAGGTCATTTAGACTCAATTATTCTTCAAAGCCATACAAATATCAAAATACAATTTAATTGGTTTTTGAGATTCAATATACTTCTTAATCTAAATAGTTGGTTATGTCGGCCCAAGGTCGTGCCTCGTAGAACAGTGCGGCAAGAACTAAATTACTTCCCATATATACATGTTGAAATGTAAATAGAAAGATATAAAGAAATAAGACTCCGAAGTGGATTACCATTTGGATTATACATTTGAGTTCCTTAATATAGCTATATTCTTCAGCCACCCTGTATGCAGGTAGCAGCGATTTTGAAACCGAAATTAAGTCCACTTTTTAAAGGCGTTATAACTATTCAAGCGTTAGATTTTTTTTTAGAATTTTATGTTAATAGTAGTTCTTTCGTCCTGAAAGATAGTCAAACTTTAAAATACAAATAGCCTTAGAATTTATAACAGGTTCTAACGCTGATGACATTCAGTGCTTTTTGATCACTGGAAAAATTAACATTGGTCGTTGACTATTAGAATAAACTGATTTAGAGATTGTGAGAGACAACAGCAATACCTGCACTGTTGGCATGCCAAGAGTAAGAGTGAACAGCAACAGACGGTCCACGAGGCAAAATATCTATAATCTATTGAATACTCCACTGTGCTTTGAGATTTGCTGTTTTTGACAACAAATAATAGTATCTTACCACACTTACAAATGTTCGTGTGAAATGAAATTAAATGAAAGTGCTGCCCAGTTGGACAATCTGTATTTGGCTCTGACAAGTGAGCACTTCCTTGACAGTAGGATGCTGTGGCGCCAACTCTGCTGCAATTAGCCGCAGTTTTGCCAAGTATGGACTTGGAGTTATGTTGGCACTTGTCTTGCTCATCATTTTTTTTTTTTTATGCTGCTGCTAAACTATTTTAACCGGTTTGGCTGGGGTTTATGTTTTGAAGGTTTTGAAGGTGAATTGCGGCGCAATGTAGGATTTATGTGCGCACTTTCAATGCCTCTTGCTTTGGATTCGGCATTAGTCATTCAAAACTCAGCTGAAACTCGTTTGTTGCACTTGAACAGCTGCCCCTTACGGTGAATTTTCAATACTTCCTCCTTTTTACGTTTTTGGATGGGGGTGCCGGTGGTGAGACCATGAAACTTGGGACAATTAAATTAACGCCAGTGGAATTGAGAAGTTGTCAGCAAAGTTTCACATCGTAGACGAGTAAATCAAATTGCCATTAGCTGGTTTGGCATTAAAGGGTTGCTGCCAGTTAAAAAGTTTGAGCACAAAAATGCAACTCCGCTAGACTCAACTCAATTCAACAAGCTCACCTACACTTAGCGGCATTCATTTGCGTAATTTACACATGCCTACAAAAACGAGGCGAAACTAACAAGCGCAGCATTCAATGAGGCAACCAGAAATCACATTATAGACACTTCACTAACCAACGAAAACAGGCTGACAATTTGATTTTAATTAAGCATGTGATTTGCTATATGGGAATTGGCTGCCAAGTCGTGCACGGAACTCGAATTTGGCAATTGCCGAATGGCGGACCCCAGTCACAGCTGGCAGCCATGAGGAAGGTCAGTTCAGAGAATCAACCATAGCGTCTGTGACATTTAAAAGCCAGTGGCTGTTACGTGGCTAGCGAGTCTAGTCGACTTCGTGCGACATTTTCGATAATCAACCGCAGTCGAAAAACAGAAACAAAGCGAATTTTCGCAGGCTATATAAAATGCCAGATACCGGGGGCAACATCGTCTCCAAAGTGGACGCATAGTTTTGCAGCACATAAATGTCAGCTACTGGTTTGGTGAATTATGATTTTATGACAGCAGCCTTAGACTCGTCGACACCGCTTCAGTGAAGTCGGCAGTCATAAAATTGATGAACAGCCTGTCTGTATGGCAGGGACGGCCCTCTGCTGGCGACATGGTGGCCCAAATGATATTTTGATTGACTTAGGTTATGAATGTGTATGGAATTACTTCTTGGTAAAGCCATACCACTCGAAATAAAAGAAACAGCTTAAAATACATATATAGATTATTCAATATATTGGCTTACACATATCGATAACAGAATATACAATTATACATATATCGACATATATCGATATACATATATCGATAACTTAATGCATCGATATACGTACATTTCCTAATGGTTCCTCTTTCAACATATTCTTTCTCTTTCTTCTGCCTCCCTGCCTTGCTGTCCTACGTCGTTTATCTCTTCTCCCGGTTTCCCACGCGTTCCATATTCCGACTATCTGGCTTCACTGCCTCTACTTATCATACTCTATCCTCCCTCGGCATTCTGTATGTGCGCATCATAGCTAGTGAGCTGGAAACCGCAAATTCTTCCACTTAGCAGCATGCTGCTCTGCTGTTTACTGCTTTCGAAGCATCCATACATCTTTTAAGTTTTTGAAATATTTGTCTTATTAATCAAATCGATATTATTAATTAACTTGTGACAGGACTTTGCATTGGCCCTCTTTCACCCGGAATCCGCTACTGCTGTGAATTTTTTTTTGTTTTTGTGCTATTAAACAACCCAGAGGTAAAACCAACTATGGGTTAGGCTTGGACAGGGCGGCGTTACGGCAGTGGCCGACAATGTACTAGCGCAAAGAGCCAACACAGGAAGGAGCCAACTGTGTCCTATGACATTTGCAAGTTTTCATACGCATTCGCTTTGCCATTTTTTTAAAATTGTTTACTTGCATTTCATAAATGCATATGAACATTTTCTGCTAGATGACAGTTTTACTTGTTTGGGTGTGGGTTTAAGTTGATTGTGCACATGTCACAGATCAGTGGGGAAAGGGACACGAACACCGGAAGCCACCGGAAGGCATATAGCAAACAAGGAAACATGCTGTACGTTATACCTGGCTCCTTGATGCGGTTGGGCATGCTGTTTGGAGCCTTTTTTCCAGTGCTCTGCACTTGAAAGGCTTTAAAATTGATATCACCATAATGACAAGTTCTCCAACTTTCAGCATAACCTGTCAAACACATAATTCCGGCCATAAGCAGGGGCTCAAGTGCTATCCCACTGGGTTGAAAAATAATAATTCATAATCTACTTGTTTCATAGTGCAGCAGCCAGCGAAAGCAGAAGAGGAAGGCGCTAACAATTTAATTTTCTTGTTTCAGTCAAGTGCAGCAAATGCCGTGGTCGACGATGAAGCCACCGCAAGTAACTTACATTTTTTCGTTGCATAAACCAAAGTACTTGGCAAGCAAAATGCGCTAGCAATATTTGTTCAAGTGCCAATGTAGTGCTTCATTACTTCCCGCCCATAGGGGAGGGGGAAAGGTGTGTACATAAGGCATAGCATTTGTTGAAAAACTACAAGCACTAACAGATGAAGAAGATGAAAATTAATTTAATTATAAATGCATAGTCAGTGCATTATTGTGGCAGCAGCTTCTAGCTAGCTTCTAACTAGCCACTGTCGATGTATGGATTCTCAATGAAATTCTACATGATGCTGCTGCACCTTCCATCTCCATTTTGCTGAAATCGCAATTGTATTCTGAATATTACAAAATATTATACTCCAAAGCTGGGGGGTTGGTTCACATGTGATCAGATACTTATTTCAACTTGCCTCATCATGATGCATAGACCATATATACTGTGTAACCCTAGTGAGTCCATGCATCATCGCCTTATTCATTTCGTAAAAGTGAACGCAAAAGAGAGACAAATTGCTAACAAGTTTCGATTCGGTTTATACTTATATAATACTTGGTAAAGTATATAATTTGTAAAATTTAAGGTCGAAAATTTCTATGAAAATTCAATATAACCACACAAAATGTAATTACGCTCTTATATTTGCAATGTTTTACGAGTGTGGACTTTCCGAGTAGTAACTGTTAATTTGGAAGAATAAAATCTAGTGGAAACACTTAGATATAGAACGCTTTTTTTGAAAACTCACCAGCGTTATTTGTGCTACCCATGTGCTCTGTCTCTCTCACTCCCAAACAGATTTCCTGTAATACGAATGTGCTGGATGTAAGTACAAGTATATGTATATACAAGTTTCTGTGGCTATATATCCCAAGAAATAAAAGATTGCTTCGCCGCCTATTGCTACAGCTAACGAAAATATCCTTTAGATTACTAAGTTTCCTTTCTTTTTTACAATTCTGCAAGGGTATATATGGTTCGGATACCCGAAGTTAGCCTTCCTCTCTTGTTCCCTTATAAAAAATGTATCTTTAATTAGAAAAGTTACTCTAATTTGGAACTGCCCTCACACATATGTTTTTTTCTCTGCTCACTAAATTCATGAATTTTCCGACTTTGTTATGAAACCTCAGAAGTACACAAACAAAATGGCAAATGAATGGAAGAATGTTGCTAAAAAAGGACTGCTGCTACTGCTGCTGTTTTGCACATACTCGCACTCGCATACCTCTGCAAATTGCCTTAATTGAGAAGCTTTTGTTGTACTCGGTAGAAACCGAATTCAATTAGTTAGTCAAAACAGTTTTTGCTTGCTGACAATTTCTGTCAACCAAGCCAACCAGACGAATGACAAGGTTATTTAGACATTTTAACTGGAGCGGACTTGTTTAATTATTTTGCATTTGAAATACAAATCTTCATAGCTGCTTTGCTGCTCCTCAGCAACAATTTGTTTGGCCAACAAGCTCGAAAGTATTTTGTTAAATATGCTTTGATCTGTATTACATATTTCGGTGCCTTTTGTGTGGGCAAACCTGTTGCACAAAGTACCAATATGAAATGGACAAAATAAATATTTCTACAACTTGCTTTGAGCCATATTCAAACAGGTAGTGAAAAGTGAAGGGGAAACGTAAGAGTAAGGCTAACTTCGGCTACCCAAAGCTTTCATACCCTTGCAGATATGTGTAGGAAAGGATAGCTTTGTAGCTCGATCAGCAGGACGAGTCTTTGGATACAAATCGATTATATTTTCAATGATTTTTTAATTTTTGGTTTAATTTTGAGTCGTAAATGATGGAACCTATGTTCAGAGGATTCTCTCTATGACTGTGTTCCACTTGTAGGACGGCTAAACTGTAGAATCACACTATCTTGCTTTCAACACCTATGTATCTGCCAGATACTTGTAAGAGTTTTTGCTGACAGGAATAAGCTCTTCTGTTGCTACGTGTCCAAAGAATTTATCCGAACAAGCAAATTGATCAACAGCGGGCTGGGCGGTTGCCGCAGAGTTCAGTGAACTCATCAAGAACGAAAACATTTCGCACAGCCAACGCAAGCAGTTCATTAAATTTTCTTTTTTGCACACACTGCATATGTTGAATTGGGTAACTCAAGGGGCACCACACCATTGAGTAGTTGGATCATACGTATTTGCATTTCAATAATTTTGATTGTGTAACATACGAGTACCGTTAAAAGTATGCTAAATGATTGACCAAACCAAAAGTGCGGGCGGTGCTTTTGTTTTTTGCACTGAACTGTCAATCAACGCCATTGCAGCGGCAGCCTCAACCACGAGTATCTTTGAGATACATTTGCATACGTAGAATTGGCCGACCGTTCAGGCAACCATGACTTTCACATTGCGCTGTGGCTGTTAACACCAAACTTTAAAGTTTCATCCAAAAAACATGAAAAGCGAACTACTTATATTTGGAAAAAAGTTCTTTGAACTCCAATTAATCGTCGCATCTGCGCCAGAGCTTGGCCAGCCCGACAAGAACGTAAGCCGAAACCTACTCAAATTCGATGAGAGTCCCATAAAACTTTATGTGTATTCACCATAAACCGTTGCTGCATTTATTATTGGGCCTGCGTCTCTTGTTTGCTGTCCCCCTTTTAATCAGCAGCATGATCTGAAAGACATCGTTTTTGAAACCGGTTTGGCTATCAAAAGTGGAAACTGTTGGGGGGATTATTTAATATTTGCTGACAGGTTGTGTCCGCTAAACATATGTTAGCCTGACATAAATTCCGAGCGTTTTAGAATATTCTATACATTTTGACTTAGAACAAAGCGAATTGTTGGCCAACTGTTTTGCAAATGCAAACGCTTTTTCGCCCATTTAACCCGAAATGTGGTATATTTATATGAGCATTATCAGCAGATCGGGTGCGGTAGCCGGTTTTGAATACGGAGATAGCCATCTCAAAGCTGCGGCCATGGACCACTTTGCAGGCAGTGGCATCTTTGGCTTCCCAAACTGTAATTTTGGCCACAAATTTTGTTGATTAATGAACGCAATTACCGACACACCGAGTGCGAGCTTTACGAATTTGTGACTCTGCTGTAGTTTGATGGGCGGCCGACAAAGCAGCCAACAAATTAATTACTGCTGATTAATTATTCAGCACCTCTGATGCATGCTCAAGACGAAGCTCTCAGCTCTGGGAGGCTGTCAAAAATGAGCCAGGAGGCTAAGCGAAACTCAAAGTCAATCGGCGGGGCTGCTTTAAATGCAAATTATATTTATTTGCCTGACATAAAGCATCTTTAGAAGCGCATTTATTTTAAGTATGTATTTGAATTAACAACCAGCTGCTAATTAATATCAATTATAATTTATTTGAACTAAGGCTAAGCCGCAGCTAGCACGGCATATCTGCTAATAAAAAGATAATTATTGATTATGAAATCGTGTGGATAAGCAGCAAATGCGATTTAGGGAAAATTAAGCATAGACAGATAAGCTGATGTAAATGCGATTAGGGGGAAAATTAAGCTTAGACATTTATTAACTTTGATACCTTTATATCTATATATTGATTTTATCCGAAAAAAGTATTTTTCTAAATTCAATTTTGGCAAAATATGTATTTGAAGTGCATAATCCATTCGGTATTTTCTATTAATTTTCTTCAGTTTTGAAGCTAATTGAAATGGCTTAGAACCAGAACGTTCACGACTCGAACCAAGCTTATATGAATTCACATCTTATATCATAAAAAACTCATTTAATACCAAGTTTAGATAACAGTTCTGACTAGAATAGGTTAATTTTAATTTTAATTAAATTTCATGTTGCTTTTATTATACAACTATAATTTAATATTGACAAGACACGTTCTTGAGCCGACCCAACCAACATTAGGTAAATTGGATCGGATCGCTAAGCAACATAATCATTTACCTTTTTTAGAGATTTCAGCTGGCTAATCTGTATTTATTCTGTATCTTTTTTTATATGATGATTCTAGTTTCAGTTTCTAGTTACAGTTTAGCTTAATTAAAATCAATTTTCAGAATAGATTTTCTATTCAACAGAATCCCACTCCACTTGAGGAGCGCTGATAAGGTCACCTTCAAATATTGAGCACAAAGCGTTTCACTTATGTATAATCCTTCGAAAGGGTAACACAAAGTCTTCATGTCTTCAAATGTACGAATGTACATCTATGTGTTTGTTTTTTAAGCACAACAATAACAGCAACGACAACAACAACATATGCAAACGCTTTTAAAGAAGCCAAATATAAAAATAAAAATAAAAACGCTCATTAAAATATATGGCCAACTCAACCTAACAAACCCAGTCCCATTCCCATTTCCATTCCCCTTTGCAGTAGCATCATTGTCTGCAAAAAGTAGAAGCTCAGCGCGCTTTAAATCTTAAAGATAAGCAGTCGAGGCAGATATTCACGCCCCGCCAGTAATCGGACAGGTTATTAATCAATACGAGTAGGAAAGCCGATTTCGAGTTCAGTGAGTTTCACGTTACGGTCGTGTTCCAGCTCCCATTTGGGGGTTTCTCGATTGGGTGGCCTTACGCAGAAAATCAACGGTGTGGTTTGGGGAGCAATGGCTGCAGGTGAGCAATTTGCAAAGTACTTGAGTGCCCGACCGCAAGTGCAACATTGTCAACGCCAAGCAGGGAAAGTTCTTGAAAAGTTGTATTAAATACACTGAGACAAGAAGCGTTACATAGTTTGCTTAAAATTTGTACTAACTGTAGATGAAATATTCGATATATCGTTATTAAAGGGATCTTTATGGGTTTTCAAACCATTTTTTCCAAACCATTAAAGTTACAGAAATATAATTTATTCAATATCGTTATCAAAATTTGTCAATATCTAAGTAGAAA
>JBAMBM010000075.1:0-129938 GCA_037043425.1 Hirtodrosophila duncani | reverse complement strand
GGCACAGAGTAGATATATGTGGGAACCAAGTCTTTTTAAATTTTTAAAAAGATAATTTAATATTTTCAAAACGCACATACGAACTTACATCTCTTCCATTATCTAAAACTGCTTTCCATATATTTTTCAAAATCAAAAATATTTAAATAAATACTAAAATTATGAGAAATTTATAAACGAGAATATGTTTTCCTTGTTGGCCAATGTTGCTGTTAAATATATAAATAAATAATTATTATCTTGGATAGGAAAAACTATTATTCAATTTAGATATTTCTTCTTGCAGTTTTTAGTAAATTAATGACTCAAATTGTTTTCAACCCTAAACATCTACTTCTACTTAAACTTTGACATACGTGACTGGGAATTTGTGTTGTCGTCTTTATTTAATCAATGATTTCATATGCTTATATGCATATTCAGCCGATGCTATGCTGTCCTTTTATTAGCAACTGAATGTTCATCTGAATGTCTTACATCTGTGCAAGTGTACATCAACATGTACATCAAAAATATTTATATTTAATGCAAGAATAGTGAGAACAGTGAGAGCAATCACAAATTTGGAACATTTAAAAATAAGTTTGATTGCAGTGGCTCTGTGTAACTTTATAATAAGTTCAACTATAATTTGTTAGAATTGGGACATAATCTTTAAGATTAGAATTTTCAAACAAAAAAGATGATTAGGATTTTAGCATTATCTATCGCGAGCGTTTTATCGAGTTTTTAGTTTATTTCCACAGCAATAAACTTACCTAGCTTATGGCATCAAAGAAGACCTTTTTTATTATGTGGATTTATGCAATAAATACCAATTTAATAAGTTACAAAAGCAAACTTTAGCAAGTTTGTTCGACACATACATTCAGAAACTCTGAAAGGAAAGGTGTGTTATGAAAATATGAATATAGTCCTTAGACTATATCACCCCAGTGACCCCAGTGGACACAAATCTAGACTTTCAGAGCATCAAACCAATAGCCATTTAAATCTTAAACTCAAGGTCTCTGCAAGCCCTATCACATATCATCTACATATGAAATTTGAAATTAAATTTCTTGGCATAATTGAAATATTGAGCAGAAGCGCGAGCTGCAGCTCCTTCGCTGTCTCTGGCAGTTAAGCATGAGGTGCTATTGCAAACGGAGTACACGAGTCGAAGACATAAATCTTTCGGAAGAAGACAATGCCACATAAGCGAGGACTATAAAGTGGAACTCGCTTTCGATTGGCGTCAATGGAGCTGGAACAGCGTTGCGGGTTGCAGGTCTGTTCAAGAGCTGAAGGTTCATCGTTAAAAGCATTTGTATTGTCTGAAGGAAAGGCTGCAGCAGCCATTTATGATATCTGAGCAGACATTGATTTTGTGTTTTGTTTCGTGGACTTCTCACTAAATGGATCTGCTTGTTCTCCAAAACAGTTGCCTGGATAAAATGATGTCTCTAAAAAGATAAACGCAAAGTGTAAATACGTTTGCAAATTGCAAAGCAAGACACAAAAATATTCGCAACAGTTTAAATTGTTGATTTGCAGTGATTTATACTTTGAAACGAAGAATAAACTATTTCTTGGAATATGTTTCAAAATTAAAAGAAAGGGGAATTCAGTAGATATTTCAGAAACCATAAGGGAATAATTCGAATGCCTCACGAAAGGGCTTTATTACTGTATCAAACTGAACTTTTAATTTTAAGGATATAAGCAAATATAATATAAGTAATGAATTAGATTCAGATCTACAGAATTTGAAAATTGTACAGTTTTGCATTATCATCTTTATGTCTCGTAGCATTCACTCATACATGTGGAAACTACATAGAAAAACTATTGGTGATGCTGTCAGCTGGAAACAGTTTCCTTTGCCTTTCCGTTGTTCAGAATCGCTGATACTGTCCCACACTTTGTATAAGTTATATATGTCCAACATCGTTTCCGCATGCATATGTGTAGAATGTATGAACACCATATGAACACTATAAGAGCTAGAGTCACAAAATTTGGTATAGATTTGGTCTTGCCACACTCCCTCCCGCACCGCAAATTAATAAGAACCATATATCTCTCACAAATCTCAACGCATTTAGTTGAAACTCGGATTTGCACATAATCTACCGATTTGCCAAATTTCATTAAGATTTTGAGTTTGTCGAATATAAAATAAATAACGAGTACGAGTAGATATAGTCGGAATATCGACTATAGCGTTCTTGCTTGTTTATAATCAACTTAATTTAAATTGCCAAATGCTCTTCATCCGCAATCATCGGCTTCGAACGAATCTTTGTGGATAATTTATTTAAAATTCTTTCGCTCGTTTTACTGATTGACAGTGGAAAATTAAACGGGTACCGCACAGACAAGGCGGGAGAACCATGAAAGAGACAGCTGGAAAATACAATGCAATTTGCACGTGAACGCATTGTTCGTCCGGAATGTCTGCTGTGTTTGGCTTTGGTTTTCCGTTAGCAATCACATTACGCATGCACTTTGCTTAACACTTGTGTTAATTTTATGCAATGTCCACCGCAACCCCTGTTTATTCTTCTTTATCGTAAATTCCAACTGTGTTTCCACTTAAATTCATTTGGAAATGACCGGAAAAACAATGCGAATTGAGATAAATTTCCCTTAAAATATAGACTCTCGTTTTAAACCCATGCATTCAATGTTGATGTATTGTGAGATGTGACTGCATAAAGTATATATATTCTTCATTCAGCATCTGTGGTTGTGTGTGTAACCAAAAATCGACTTACCAAGCATTTGCAATCAATTATGCATTAGCTTAAGTTGTCACATATGAGGTATGAGGAGTGAGTGAGGTGCCGAGAAGGGGCGGAAGTCATCCTTGTCTCGTCCGACTAAGCTGCTGCTAAAAGTGAATTGAATTGATTTTGGCAGTGGTCTATGCTATTTGAGGTAATTGATTCTTGGAATTTATTTGCTGCCATGGGCTTTTGTCGCCAACCATGTCGAAAGACGACTCTGTGGATAGCTTCGGCTGGCTGATATTCCATTTTCATTTGTCTCTGACAAATTACATTTAATCTATTTTTCAGCCTAAAGGCTTAAACTAATAAGATGTGCGATGCACACATAGATGCGAGTTGCCACAACGACGATGCCCAAATAATTCACACTGAAACCTGCTCCTGCTCCTCCTGAAGTGCACTGGACTTCATTATTATGACCTCGGAATACTGTAATTCTGTATTCTTTTAACTTTAAAATTATAACGTACGTCTACCTGACGTAAAAATTTCGAATTTTATGTTCTTTCGCTTAGGATAATAGACAGGGATCCTTCAACTTTTCGGATGTCTCATATCGTGTACTCAGCTTGGCGGTGGTGTAAATATATTATTTTCTGAAGACGTATCGTATCTGAAAGACTCATCGTTATATTTTGTGACAGTTTTTCATAGGTTTTGTTTTGACTGACTCAAACTCATCGGGAATACGAGGTAGTTCAATGATGAATTAGACGAGGATGATGTTCAAATGAGCTTAGAAGAAAAGCTTGCTGATATCCATGAGATCATAGCGGCAATTCTAAAACAACAAACGAAACAAATAATTTAACTGCTTTGTCCGATCGGCCTGGTCAACGATATCTTAACCAACTGTCAGAAGTAAATACTGCTGGATGCATAGTGCCTCACCGATAATCCGATGGGTACAAACCATCACTTTTGTATTCAATTTCATTTGATACATTCCTAACGGATAATATAATTTTGTAAGTAAATAACAACGACATTTTAGCAGGAAGAAAACTCGAGGTAGGTTGATTTTCGCAATTTGGATCGCTGCAAAATATTTATAAGTTTCAATATATAACCTGTTATTCTATTACATAATAATAGAAATTTGAGTAGCTTGAAAAATTTCCGTTGAAGATCTGCAAGGATATATAATCTTCGGGTAATCGAGGTTAGCCTTCCACTCTAGTTTTTGCCCGAATTGAAAAATTTTATATTTATACGTTTTGAAAACCTCCACGTCCGCCAGTCAGGCTACTATGTCATATAGGTTTTATTTTAATTTTTAGTTTCGTATGAGTTTCATATTAACAGTGATTCGTTATCTTTCTTGTCAAAAATGAATCAAATTTGATCAACAGCATTTTTAATGCATTTGAATCATCTCTTGTGGCTCTTGCTGCTAGTTCCATTTTGAATGATATAATTCTCACAATATTAAGGATTTTGTATGGTATGAAAAGTATCCCATGGACTTCTCGGGATGAATAATCACCGGCCGACCGACCATTTTTCAAGTAGGCATCCATAAGACACATGTCCACAAAAGTGAGCAAACTTTTTTATGGAGGAACACTGACTCTAAAGCCAGTCACATTTGAGGTTACAACCGAATATTAACACTGCACAAGGCTTCGAAGATGTTTCTGAGATTAGCCCCTTACATCTTAGCCTCATCCTTCGTCGCTGTCGAAAACAGTCTCATTGGAGGTGGAGGTTTGGTAACGGCTTGTGGTGGAGTAAAATTAATCTGTTTCGAGCCAAGGTTGGTAGGCAATTTTGCCTTAAGTGTTTCCGGATCTGGTTCACACTGAAAGCATTAGAAATTATCATAATTATATAAATTTCAACGAGGACCAAGTGGGATCACTCCCTGCATTTGGACCATTAGGAGTTCAATTCTTAACTAGCCAGCATTTTCATCCATGGCTCCAGGGAGTTAACACCGCCGGCAATAGACTACATATTTAAAAGCGCTTCGGTATTTTTGGTCCAGAAAAAGACGTGGCCACAATTGCTGCCACTGACTATGGTCTCGGAGTGGGACCCAAAGAAATTGATGCAACTATCGAAGTTCGGCCTCAATTATGGTTTGAGAGGGAGCATCTAACTCTCGGTTGTATGATTGCTTACAGGTGACCCTCTTATATATGCATACAATCACCAACCTCATAGTTGCGGCTGTCGAAGAGAAAGATGCCGGCATGCGAATATGAGGCCAGGATCTCGCTGCCGCTATGGTTGTAGATGGCGCCCCGATATATATATTCCTTATCTTGGTATGCCGAGACAAATATAAGGAACGCGATAAGAGTTACAATACATTATGGGTGATAAGATCATACTCACATTCTTCAATGTGTTGGGTTTCATCTGGTTCACAGGCATCGTCGGCTTACGTTTGTCTCAAACGCGTAGTCTGTCATCTGAATCGCTCACGCAGAAGTCGGCGCATAGGGATGATGATGCTGTAGATATAAAAACTTTGGCGACCCTACCCTGAGTCAACGAAACGCGTTAGTGTACCGGTGCGCAAATCACGGCCCCATCCGCGCCAGCACTCATTATTTCGTGCTGACTGTGCGGCACCACCTCAAGGGTGTGAATCTCATCATCATGGTTATAAAGAAGCGTTGGATGGATGTTATCAGCGGAGGGTGGCATGACAGTACGTCGCACCTGGCCATCTACATCGGCGCTATCAATTAACTTGGTTTGAGATATGAGAGGATCGTGGCCCGATTCAATACTGTAGCTTTAAGATCATCGTATGGGACTGGGCACGATTGAAATTTATACAATTTTCCGGGACAGACCGATGTTCCATGGTTCTCCACAGCTTTAACAGTTCCACAATCGGTCTAGATCCATAATAAGATCGCCCAAAGCTCTGCACCGAGGAGTGACCACCGCGCCAGCCTATCCGATTAAGAATGTTGTGCTCTCGCTGCATCAGCTCCTGCCTTAAGTTCCAACTGTATGCTGCTTACCCTTGCACATAACTTCATTCACAGCTTTCCTAATCGGATTCCTACAGTAGTTGTAGTTGTCTTTATCCTGTGGATGTGAATACATATTTAGTAAATACCCATTATGCATGTACGAGTGTGAATATCTTTTTTAAGCTGTCATTATTTTTGAATTGGCGAATCGAATCTATTTTTGTAGATCTATCAATCTTTCGAAGTGCCAATTCCAATAAGTAAATCGGAAAAGCATAAATTCTATGCAAACTACAAATAGCGTGTGTGGATAGGTATAAAAATGAAATGCAAGTGGACCCCGAAAGCTGAAGCCGAATCCCAGATATTTCCTCTTCTTTTTATACCCTTGAAAAGGGCATTAGAATTGTAAGTCATAGAAGGAAACATCCCCGACCCCATAAAGTATAGCCTTCCTTTCTTGTTTTCAAAGAAATATGTGGAACTCGCTTCGCCTTCCATTTTTTGCGGCCTATTAGGGCTGTGCCGATTTACATCGCTGGACCCAATATCAGAAGGAGTTCTGTAAAAACGACGCCAGATTAATGAACTGCCGTTGCTGAATCCGCTGTTTTTCTTCTGGCCAGCCGCAGTTGTGGCCGCAATTCCTTCGCTATTTCAATTGCAGACTGTAACTCAGTCCCACCGCGGCAGCCTTCCCCTTCTGATTGGCAGCTAATACGCTTCTGCCGTGTGCAGGCTCGCCTCGTTAATGTCCATATTCTCAGTATTTAATTGTACAACTTTGTTTGCTAACAGCTGTTTTCTTACAGCTGTCCTAAATCGATAGTATCGACGGCTTGCTAGTCTCGTTACAATCGGTTGTGTCTGATCTACATCGCCATCAAAAATCATCGACTATTACTATCACTATCGATTTTATTATGCTATAGAGCAATACAAAGCGCGCCATTTCTAAGTCAAGAGCATAAAAATTAGCTATAAAGTATATAAATTCTTGATCAGCATCAACAGCCGAATCGATCTAGCCATGTCCGTCCGTCCTTATTTATTCAACTTTCATCTTGGAGACTATAAGAACTAGAGTCATCAAATTTGGTCTCATGGTCTCTCATGGTCGGAATATCGATTATGCCGTTCTTGTTCTTTCTCGTTTTTTTTCCTGATTTTCTCCTGCTGATTCGATTGATCGGAAGAGGGAGAGGCTTTCTTTGTTCGTTTATGAACTAACGCTGCTTGGGTATGATACGCGAACGTGAGGGGACACGGGGACACGTATGTTAAATTCTTGATGAAGTTGATAGTGCAGAGTGACAATTGAAGGAAGAAGCAGAGATTCTCTCTTACATCCTAATTCAATGAACAAACGCCATATCGGGTGCTGATCACTTCACGATAAAAAAAAAAAAACAATTTATATAAAATCAATTTGCAAAAACTGAAATCATTTATTTTTTCTCTGATAACTTAATCTATAATATATTGTGGCCGCTTCCAAGAAGCTGCAGCAAAGGCACAGGAGCCTGAACCCCCGCGTTAAGTTCTGGACTCATGCGCATATCAATTACGCTCTCCGAAAAGTCCGCACACGGCGAGCAGCCACAATTCGAAGGCACCTCATGCTGTTGAAGATTGGAAAGAGTAATTTATCAGAGTCTTATTGAAGTTGGAATCGCATTATTATACTCACGCGCTGATTATAAGTGTATCCATCGGCGCAGATCATTTTCACGGAGATCGCTTGATATGATTTGATGCTGCAGCACGTGCAGAACTTTTCATGCATGTCCGTCAAAGTGTTATACTTGGAGCCGGACTTGCAGCTACCCACACAGTCGGTGAAGCCCTTTATGGGCTCGGCGTTGACACAGACCCCGTGGCCAGCCTTAGTGAACTTGAGCAGCTCCTTGGTCTGGGATTCGGCCAAGGAAACTGGTAGGCAGGTGGCTGCAACGGAAGGAGTTATAATTCAGCTAAATGGAAAAAATGAATTTTACTCACATAGATCTTCCACAATGGGCTCCAATTTACAGCGCTTGCAGCATCCCTCTTCGTACAGCAGATGCTTGGCACACTTACTCACATCCGGACAAATTTCCTGTGACGAACTGACCATCAAGAGAGTATCCTTCTTCAGGCATGTATAGTGCGTGCAATTGTCTGCCGAATGCCAAAGTTTGTTCACCTCGTAGAGCTTCTCTTCAAAGACGCAGTGCGTTTGTACACACTCGCCACAGCACTTGCTCTTGTCTAGCTTCTGATAGGTGTAGCCAGGTCCACATTGCATGACACATTGCTCCAAGGTAGTTATCACCTGGGCATTGCCATCTGGTCCATAGGAGCACATCTCGCGCTTACACACATCCTGGGCATGAATCCATTTGTCCCCTACTTGCTTGGTAGACGGCTCTTTGTCCGCATATTTGACTATGCAGAGATTCTTTGGCGGCACTGAGGAAAGGCGAGGAAATTGGATTTTGAAGAATACACATACTAGGAATGTACTTACAGCAGCTGTGGGTGGGACAGCAGGCCTGGCTGTCCTTCTTAGTGCTGACTTCAAAGAATCGCTCCTTGCATGTATTGGGCTTTGGTGGACATTTTTCCGGCTTGCAAACGATCTTCTGGGTGGGACAACAACCCTCTTCCAATGTTACCAGCTGCTCGCCAGGTTGTAGATCACGCGGTGCTTGCAATGGTTCACATTCCTCTTTGGGCTTGCATTCTAGAGACGATTAACATAGGTTAGGAACCTCTTTCATCCGACAGAATCCTGTCACTCACCACATATGTAATGTGGACACCCATTGGCATCATTCTTTTGCTTCTTAAACTGCCCCGGGCCGCAAAGGGGCATCATCGGAGCCAGGCACTGTTGCTGCGACTGCTTAGGCTCCGGCACGCATCTATAGCGTGGACAGCATTCTCCAGGACTCACAATGGTTTGTGGTTGGTAACCCTCGGCACAGATGTTCTCCTCTACTTGGCACTTTTTCTGCACGCAGGACGTTTTGCCCGTCTGGGCATCGCATTGACAATCGGTGCACTTATCCAACTGCCATTTGTCCCCAGCCAGATGCACTCCATCATCGCATTTGGTGCACGCCGACTCCGGCACACACTTGCCCAAATCCATCACCTTACCGGGTGGACAGAAGCAACCCTCGAAGCGTTCCGAACTTAGGCACATCTCATCACTATTCACTGTGTGATAGACCGCCTGGGTCTTCAGATTCACCGCGTCATACTCTGCCATGGCTTTGATGGTATCGCAGTTCTTTGCACAGCCGCAAGCCTCATACTTCATATCGCTGGGGCAGTCATAGGGGCAGAGATTGGGCCGCCGCCAGTTGGTGCAGATTCCATTTTTGTTGCATTCATTGGCATAGGCTGCGAGGGCAACGCACACACCCTCCTGCGTGTTGCCTGGCTTGCAGATATCCTGTTGGCAGGCGGACACATAGGCCACTGGCTCCACTACTAAAGGACACTTGCCGAAGAGCTCCTCGTTGTAGAACTGCAGGCACGGATCCGAATCCGGCGGCAGTGGTAAGCAACTATTCTTGGGCACTTGCTCACTCAGGCACTCTAGCGCATCCGATGTGAGGCCCAATTTCGGCTCATCGGCTTGCCAGCTCTGCAGGACATCTGTTGTGTGCTTCTTCTTGGCGGGATTGGGCTGCAAATCGTTGCCAGCATCGTTATTGCAATCGCCACAAAGTCCCTCCATCTTGCTACCGTACTTGATGCTGGGCACACCAAGCGAGAAGGTCAAATCATCAAAGGAAGCGGTTAGCTCCACATGCGATTCAGGTAGGGAGACTATCAACTCTTTGCCCACCACCTGACGCAAGTTAATCCAACTGTCTTTGTATGGCAATTGCTTCACCTCAAATCCATCGACGAGGGTCTGCAACGTTTTCCGTCCCTTGGGCATGCGTTGGACATGAATGACGTGATCTCCATTGAGTATATGCAGAGATTTAACGCAGCTGCCGCCTTCCACGACGCTGATTTCACCCAACTTCTTGCAATCATCCATGCTCACGTACACCTGGAAAGTGTGCACACCCGGCAGCACTACATCACGGGACAGCAAATAGGTGCAATTGCCATTGAAGCTGAAGCTCTTGCGATCATAGGTCAAATACTTGGAGCCTCCCAATGCCTTGCATACGCAGTCCTTACACTCGGCAATGGGCACACACTGGGCCGCCTTGCGCACCGTGCCCTCTGGGCAATAGCAGCCTGGGAAACACGCATCCGGTAGCACGGGGCAGTCATCCCCATGCAGATTGTTACAGGAGGGCTCACAGCGACGCTTGTAGCAGTCCGTGTGGACCAAGGGCGCCGGACAGCTAATTTCACACTGATGTACAGCACGCCAGGTGGTCAACTGCGCCAAGGGATTCACGCTCAAGCATTTCTTCACAAAGCTCTCGAGGATGCTGCACTTACAGGCAGCCGGATCGCCATTGTTGGAGCGCAGACAGTCGCAGGCTGCCTCCAAGCAGTAGTTGTTGGCGAACTGCTTGTAGTTGACAGCCTTGTGGCAGCGGGCAAAGGTGGGATGACTGATTGTGTGAGTGGAAGAAATGATGTTGAAGGCTTCAATTTCCAATATCAAACACTTATCCATCTACTTACTGAATGATATTGCACAACTGAAGCGCCTTGGCCTGCATGTCGCGTGGACACTTCTGGTCGCCACACTGCTCCTTGGGTATACGCTGGTCATACCAGCTGTCACCAAACTTATCTGTATTGGCTAGCACTTGGCCATCGGGTGTGCGCTTATCATCGCGGGGATTGCCATTGTAGAAACCACACAGTCCGTCCACAGTGCGTATGAATTTGGAAGAGATGCCCACTTTGAGTATACCAATGTCATCCAACTGCACCCAGAAGCCATATTTGGTAGACACCGCCAGCAGCGTCTTGCCGGGCTGGGACACCACAAAGGAGGCCTTGCAGATGGGCGAATTAATCAATTGCTCCACGGTGAACTCAAAGCCATTAAATTTGAGTTTCAGTTGTGGCAGAAGGATTAATTCATTGCCCGCTTGCATATCCTTGATGGTGACTACTTTGTAGCACACTTGGCGAGAGTCATCCGTGCACTGTTGATGAACTAAGAGTGGGGAGACGACATAAGCTATTTGCCGAAAATGGTTAAGCCTCAATTGTTTACCTGCTATGGACCAGCTGCCATTGTGTATATCTCTGGCCAGGATGTGGCTACAGGGTCCATACTTAAACAAGGTGCCATCGAAGGTGGTGAAACTCTTGCCACTTATTTCGCATACATCATCCTTATTGGGACGCAGCACACAGGTGTATTTGAGACAATCACCCGCCTTGGCGTTGCTCATGTCCAACTCCACATCGTATTTCTCCGGACACTTGGGCTCCACACAGGTGAGGCTCTCATTCTTTTCCACCTGCTTCTGTGGTATGGGCACACAGGTGAATTCGCTGCATTCCTCCTCTTGTTCAAGCTCAGAGCCTGTGGTTGGCAAGGCCAAAAGCTTGGAGGAGGACGAAATGAATTTGGTTTTCGTAACCGTCACTCCATCATCCACAATCGAGACCTGCTTGGAAAATGTAAACATTTTAGACATTTTGCGGGCCTTCTTTTCAATGATCTTCAGCTTCATTTGCGGCGGGCAGACAGGAGCAGGACATGTTATAACAGTGGCTAAAAAATAGTGAAGGATGTAAATATAGATCAGGCAATTCCCTCTTCCCCCGCAGTTAATTACTCACTCTCATTCTTCTCTCGCTGCACATCTGGCTTTACTGTGAAGGAATCTGAGCAGCTGGCATCCTCATCATCAGCACAATTCTGCACACCATTACACCAAAGGACTTCTGCTATGCAATCGCCACTCGATGGGCACAGTCTCTGATGTTTGGGACATGGCTCACACTTGCAGAAACAATCGCTGCTGGTGACCGGGCGTAAATTGTTGCCCTCGCAGGGCGGGCACTTCTTGGGCTTGCAGCTCTTATGGCCACCCAGAATACAAACGCATTCCTCACAGGCGGCGTTCTCAAACTTGTTGCCAATGGGGTAGCTCACATAGTTCTCCACGCAAGGACAAAGATTGTTCTGCACGCAAGTGTTGCCATCCCAGTAGAGATCTCCTTTGCAATGGCAATCCTTGGAGGTAGATGTGGCTATTCCTTTGCAGATATTGCACTTGCTGGGCGCTTGATGTATCTCTTCTACCACCTTTTCGATCTCAGCTGCAGAGGAATCATTGTGAAAATGTGAGGGCAGAACGCGTTGGGACCACACTTACGATATGGCTTAAAGCAGCCTAGGGGCTCAATGCGCATATTGATGTTCCTCTCCCACTTGGCCGGCACCAGTTTAATGTACTGCGCGAGGATGGGCTTTTTGAAATGATGTGTTCTCTCTGTTTCTGCATCCACATTTGCCTCAAAGATGCGCGGCTGTCCATTGGGGCTCAGCACCGCATTCCAGGTTGGGTTGTTGTTAGAGAACATCACCTTGTAACCGGTAACCCAGCCATCCGGTCCACCCTTTGTCGTGAAGCCGGATACATTGCGTGGTTCAAGGAAATCAAATTCCACGAATTCATTTGGAGTGTTGGCCAATGGACGCCACGCCCCGGGAGTGGACAGTGAGAGGAGTTCTAACAACTTTGGCTTTCTCGGTGGCTGCCAAAAGCTGCTTGCCTTCAACTGCTGCTCATACATCTTACCCTGATCCACGCCCAGTTGGTCGATGCATTCAAGCAGTTCCTCCAATTGGGCAGGAGGTCGCTCTGTGGGCGGCGTGGGCGGATTGTGGATAGCCGGAGGTGTTGTTGGAAGCTTCTCATTGCAAACTAGCAAATCCACACGCATGGCAATAGAACCATGCCATTTCAGGGGGTAAATCCGCAATGAGCTTGCCTCAATGGGCACCTTGAAGAGAGTCTGTACTGGTGCTCTAGAGTCCAATGGGCCATTGAACATCTGCGGCTTCTCTGTCTCATCTACCAAATAATGGTAGGCCACGCTATCGTGACTGTGCAGGATCTATGGAAAATGCAAGGAATGCCATCATCATTTGGGGAATTGAAGGAACATTTCAAAGCTGTGTCGCACCTTGAAAAGTGTGACATAGTTGTCGAACTCTGGACTGCCGGCCATGATCACACCATAGAAGGGCTCCGGCTTGCCAAAGTTCAGCTCCAAATACTGCATTTGGTCATTGATGTTGGGTGACCAGCTGCCTTTCGAATGATCCTTGCCAGACTTGATTAGGCGCGCCTTATGTGGGGCATGTTCTGGTCCTAACTTGGAGCTTGCATTGAAAATGCCATCCGGCAGCGATTGCTTTCCATTCTCGATCTTAGGCGTGAGCCTTCAAAGGAATTAGAAGTATTATAAGTGTCGATTCTCAACTCTGACTTACCTTTCAGGGGCACAAAGCAGGGGAGGCGTCACAGTCACCGGGTATATAGGAACAGCGGGGTCCGACTCCACATCTGGTGAATGAACTGCAGAAGAAGAGGCTAAGAAATATACTTCAGCTTGGAGTGTTGACTCTCACCGGGTGGCTCTGGTTCAGAATCCTGATCTGGCTTCTTATTTGGCACGCAGGTGAAGGCATTGTCTATGCATTGGCAGATCTCAAACTCGGCGACGACGGGCTTGTGGGGTTGCACGTATCGTTCCGCATTGTCCATACAGGGACACTCATCTGCCTGGACGCAAGTGTCCTCATCGCGCCAATATTTACCCATCTTTGGACAATCTGGACGCAGTTGGTCCACACAGCCAGGCTTACAGTGCTCGCCCATCTGACACAATCCGCGCTTGCGCAGGATGCTGCCGAAATAGTGGCAAGTGTGCTCGCACTGATTTGCACAATCTACCCAAATCTTGCCATCCGGACACTGCTTGATGGGTTCCAACTCCAACTCCGGTTCCTTCTTCTTGCCACAACTTGGCTTTAGTTCTTCGACAGTGGCAATGTGATCGCAGATGAACATGGTGGGGTTGAACATCATGAACTCTCCGCAGGTCTGTTCCACATAGACCCAGCCCCCCTCAACGCCCTTGGGCTGGCAGTGCAGGAACTTGTGGCAGTCTCCTGGGTACTCCTTGTATTCCACAACGCCCGCATCGCAGGTTGAGCCAATTTGTGGCTGCTCTGGTTGGGGCTCAGGTTTGACAGGCTGCTCCTCTGCGTCACACTGGCAGAAGGCGCGAAGCTCATAGTCATGGCACTTGCCAATGCATCGGAGGCCCTCCTCCAGATTGCACACAACATTCTCATCCATTTGTTCGGGCGGCTCGTGAGTGCCGACCACACGGCACTCCACTTTGGTCATGTACTTCTTTAGGCAGGTTCCGTACACGCTTTCCAGGCGATCGTAGCGTGGCATCTTCTCCTCATCATTCAATCGAATGCTCTTCTGCGAGCTATCTGCATCCTTATCGCACCACCTGGTCCAGCCGCGCACACATTTCGTTTGGTTCTGTGTGGCCAGCGGAGGCAAGGTCGTTCCCTCAATGAGTGGCTGCGAATGCTGCGGAGCAACTGTAGGCTGGCTGCATTTGACGCCACTGCAAATCTCCTTCCGTTTCGAACAGCGACACGTGGCGCAGGCATCGCTGAACATAATGTCGCCCTCGTAATAGGTTTTGCCGTCCTTTACCAGACAGATGGGCTTGCATTCAGCTTTGGGAACACACTCCCGGTAAGTGTCGTTCAAATAAATGAAGCCCTCCTCGCAGGGCTTGATGTGGCAGCCCTCGATGCAGTTCTCGCGGTTGCACATACGCTCCGCTATGCCCTGGTCGAGGAAGTTGTCGCAAGTCTCTACAGCGCAGGCCGGCGTACAGGATTTATAGTCCGAGCAATGAGGATCACATTGCATGGCTAGGAGAAAAACATGGAACGGTGTAAGTTAAAGAGATTCGAATTAAGAAAATGGCCAAAGATTTCTTGCTGACTTGCAGGGAAAGCTGATTGAGGTCAGGGATCTACTTACGACAAAAATGTTGCGATCTCCATCGAATGTTCACTCCCTTCTGCGCACATGCATCCGCATAGGCAGCCACAGCCGTGCAGAGACATTCACAATCGCCGCCCTGATCGCAGGCACAGGTGTCAAAGATGCACCGTTTCCAATAACGCTCCAGTGGCACTTCGCCATGGCACGGCTGGAACAGTTCAGACTTCAAGGCAGCGCATTTCAATTGTGCCCACGTCTCCCGCTCGGGATGCTGCTTGCAGGCATCAATGGGCGCTACAGGCGCTGCGCAATGGGGCTGCAGCTTCCAGGAATGGCCAAATATCATGGGACTCGTCTCCAAGCCCAGGGAGGGGGTCTGCATATCGTCCTGGCCATTGCCGTTGTAATTGCCGCACAAGCCGCTCACTTTCTGGCGCCATTCGTTGCCCAACTTGACATAGACGCGAGTACCTTCGTCCCATTTGACCTGCAGCTTAAGTGGAACCACTTCAATGACCACAAACACGCCGGCCTTATAGATGTGGAACGAGCCCTGTCCTTGGGCATTCGCAGTGTCTCGGAGTTCTTAAAGGAAGCACAAGATATTTATATGAATATGTAGATTGCCTCATTGAAGCACTTACTCTTAATGGTTGACTTGTTGGGATCTAAGCTGTATGCTGCAGCCGAAGCCCTGAGTAGCAGTGATTCGGTTACATGTCCGCTTAAAGAAATCTCTAGCGACTTAGAGCAGGTCACACCCATGGTTCCGCACAGAACATTCTGTATGGTGATGCTGAAGCCATCGCCATTTTCGAATGTGCCCTTGGAAAGAACATAGTCGCACGCCCCCTGGAAGTCAAAATCGTGTCCATCGAAAGTGGTGAAATGCGAGTCACCCCACACACTGCACGTGGACTCGCAGCCATTCTGTGTGCACTTCCACTGGCCCGCCTGGCACGTACACATGTTGCAGTTCTCTTTGATCTTCTCGCCATCGTCATATGATTTGCCCGCATGATGGCACGAGCAATTCGTGGGCAGCACACAGGACTGGCGAGAGGTATCGTACACATACCCCTCCATGCACACACAGCCCGGCGCGCAGTTGGCCGAATCTGCCACATATTTATCCATATTCTTACAGGTCTTCGGCTCTTTTGGAGCGCACTTCGTGAACTCTGCAAATGGTTGCTTGGAACATTTGCTGCGCAACTCAGAGGAGGGTGGATATTTCTTGTCATCGCCCGGCTCTGCATCTTGGCAGTCCCAGACGCCATCTGTGCACGTACAAAGATCGAGGAACTTCTCGCCAGGACGGACCTCCTTGTAGCCAGGGCGGAAACTAATGCCATCGAAGCTGCAATGGCACTTTTGCTTGGGCACACACACGCCGGCGTCGTTGATGTACTCGCCATGCGGGCAACGACAACCCTCGACGCATTCACGTTGGCAGCTGCCCTTGGAGGGCAAATCGTCGCAGGACAAGGCACAGCCATCGCCGCATTCATCGTAAACCTGACCCAGTGGACACTTGACAGCTAAGTGCGAATAAGGGAGCAGATTCAAGTCAGAGTGAAAGGGATTTTGGCCTCCACTTACCGCAATCCTTGACGGTCATGCGCCAGCCTGTCTTTACCCCCTGCCGCATGCACTCCGTACCATAGGCCGAGAGAATCGGACAGAAGCACTTGGAAAGCTCATCCTTGCAGGCGCAAGTGTCATACAGACAATCCTCATAATACCGCTCTGGCTCGACCATGAAATGGCAATCCTGGAATATATCCTCCAGTATCCAATTGCAGTGCTTCTCGGCGTCAGCCTTGCGCTGCGGGTTCAGACTGCAGGGATGTGGTCCCTGATGGGTCTCTGCGGAAAACTGGCAAGTGTCCTTGGTACGCCACTTGTCGGCGAAGGGCTCAATAGCAGTCTCCACATCACCCTCGGGCGTAAGGAAATCATCCAGATCGTTGGAATTGAAGGTGCCACACAATCCCTGCGTTTGGCCACGCATACTGGGTGGAGCATCGATGTAGACGCGTGAGACTCCGTCCCACCAAATGCGTATGCCGCCGGCAAACTCCACTGTCAGAAAAGTAGAGCTGGCGCGTCGGATCAGCACTTCACCCAGGCCAAGCATTTTTGGAAGTTTGGCAATAGGCTTCGAATTCACCAAGGTGGTCATTCCCTGATCCAGTTTGACTACAGCTGGCGTGCCATCACGTAGGACAAAGCGTATCGTGACCGATTTGGTGCACGAAGGATCATCGGGTGCGGCGAAATTTAACGCCTCCGATACTGCGCCCGAGCAAGCCACATTCTCCGCCTCTACGGACATATTGGTAGCCTTCAGCAGATAGTATGAGCACTTGCCCATGAAGTCATAGCGTTTGCCATCGAAGGTTTGGTAATGCGGATCCCCAATGGCCCCGCAACGGGCACCGCACTTCTCGTCTGTACACTTCCATTGGCCGTTCTTGCAGAGGCACGAGTTGCAGTTCTTCTTGACGGTCGTCTCCGGTTTGAATTCGCGTCCGCGAAGTGAACAGGGACACAGCTCCCGTGTGATGCAAGCGTCCTTGTATTGCACAGTGCCCTCTGGGCAGAAGCAGCCTTCGTTGCATTTGCCCTTTGTGGGTGTAAGGGCTACGTCCGAATCACAGGTTGGTTCCACATCAGGGCCGCATGCTCGATATACGCGACCAAAACCACAACTGATTGCTGAAAGGGGCAAGGATAAACTTTAAAAGTCGAAACTAG
This sequence comes from Hirtodrosophila duncani, assembly GCA_037043425.1. NCBI lineage: Eukaryota > Metazoa > Arthropoda > Insecta > Diptera > Drosophilidae > Hirtodrosophila > Hirtodrosophila duncani. Next base: position 112,493 of record JBAMBM010000075.1, on the reverse strand, counting down.
ATTATCTCAACTTACGGCATATTTCCAGATTCCGCCAGCCGTGCTCCAGTTTGATTCCCTTAAATGTACACTCCTTGGCCAGCATGGCCAAGGTATCACAATTGCAACTTTCTGGATGCTCCTGATCTGCACAATTGCAATAGTCGGCCATACAGGTGCGTATCAAGGCCTCATAGTTGAAGGGCTTAATACAATCGCCCAACTTTTCATTGGCAAGCAGGCGCTCGCAGACAGAGGCACCCTTCGTTAGCTTTTTTTGGGGACACGACTCTATGTCGTAATTCAATTCTGCACTGTTCTCAACCTGACACAACTCGCTGCTGTCCGTTGAACGCCAAGCGTCGGTGAATGCCTTCACGGTCTCCAGTTTCTTGCCCGTCTTGGATACGAAATCATTGTTGTGATCCCCGTCTAGAGAACCACAAAGACCTCCAACCTTACCCCACATGGGTGGGCCAGCCTGGACTGACACATATTGATGATGATCCCACTCCAGCTGGATGCCCACTGATTCCAAATCAATTTGCAGGCGCTGAGCCACTGGCATTACCTTAATCCCCATTATCTGAACGGGAATGGGCAATTTCTTTGTTGGGGTTGAGAGCGCAACGGAGCCATCTAAATGGTGAGATAGAATATTTATTACATAGTATCACGTATAGGATAATACTCACTTAAATTCTCGAACGTATATTCCAAAGACTGCCAGAGAATCTTCAGCGTATGGGCACAGCCATATCCAGAGCCATAGGGACATGCTTTTAATGTGATCTCGAAAGTACCAGATACCTTATCCGTCACCAGGATATGCGAACAGGACAAGGGGCCTCTATTAATTTGAAAAATTAAATTAATATCCTCCCACTTCTTTTCATGCTCTCCCTCTCTTCAGCTTCTTGTAACCATCCCTTTTCTGTTCTATCCTTTCTTTTGTTTTCTCTCACTCTTCTGTAGCTCCTACCTCACTTTTCGTTTTTTCCCAGTGCTCTCCTTGCCTTCTCTATATTTTCTTCTTCTTCCAGATTATGAAGCTCAAAAAACGAGCGTTCACGCATTCTTTCTTCTGGTAGCACTTTGCTCTGCTGTTTGCTTAATCCGCATATGGTTTGTTCATTCTTTTCGATTTCAATTTGAATTATTTGTCGCATCGTATAATCGTCGACATCATACATACACTTCCAGTTGGAACTTTCCAAAATGCCGCCTTAGTTCTTACCTTCTCTATAAAACCCAACTTTGGTCAAAATATCAGACACCTAGCGCTTATGGGTTCCCCATTCAGTCAGTCAGTACTCACTTGAAAATCAATCCATCAAAAGTTTTCATATTCTTGCCACCCCAAGTGGTGCACAGAGCAGGTCTCGGTGTCCTATCAATAACCACATCCACTTCAGTAGTCTGGTATAATGCGTAACTGCTGACCGTGGTCACAGACTCCTCCGAGGACCACCATAGCTAAAACGAAAAGCATATAGAAGTGAGCATCAGCTAGTTATACACCAAAATCTAAACCTACACTCCTTCTCTCCGCATCCCTGTACCTAGACAATAGCGCCAGTAGCTTTTCATGCTCTGTGCGGATCTCGTACTCTCCACTAAATTCACCATGATGCACACGCCCGCCTTGCTGGATGAGCTTCTGCGTGGAGGTGCTTGAGCGGATGGAGTAACCAGGAGCTGCAACGTCAGATTATTAGCGTATCCATTAACTGCAACTCTCCAAACTCGACTCACGGAATATGCATTTGGGCAAGGGCGCTGGAAAATACTGCCCCTGCTGATATTTGCAAGTGTATTCAGTATCCAGGCTACCGCCTTGGACCTTCAGACCTGGCACTTGGGGGCAGTTGAAAGTGCAACGCGCCTCCTCCATCTCATAAGCGCATTTGTAGTTGCCATTAAAATTGGTTATGGTTACATTGCAGCTGGCAATGTCTGTTAGAGCATAATGATAAGAAACCATGGTTATAAATGGTAAGTAGGTAGGTGATATCCCTGAAAATCTCACTCACTGTATTGACAGTGGGCACCGCGATGCATCTTGGAGCACTGACAGACATTGAAGCTAATGCATTGACCGCCATTCTCACAAGCAGGATTGCAAGTGGCTGAAATAGATGGGATTCGATTGGTAAGGAACGGCTAAAGTTTCAATGTCCACTTCTACATACGTCCACAATCGGGGAGCTTGTTCAGGCCAGTCTTGGTGTGCACCCATTGGCCGTTACGACATTCCATATTGGTGATGCCGCTGCCGTCGGGAAACTGAAAGCCTCGCATGCATTCAGCATTGCAAATGCTGCACAAAGCAAAAAAACAAAAAAAAAAAATATATATATATATATATATATACAGATATTGATAAGCATATCTGTGCTTTCCATCTTACTTGCTCGTGCAGGACACCTTGGAGTTCTTTGGCACTGGTGGTCGTGCTGCGCAAACCGACTTCTTGTGCTGGCAAAAGGGGCCGGAATAGTTTTCAGGACACTGACATTGACCAGTCGCCACACAGATGCCATTATTCTCGCACTGCGGTATGCATTGGGCCTGACAAGTCGGCACCTTGGTATATATGGAATTTGCAATTATCCAACCATCATTACTGCAAAACATATCCAGGGCTTTGATGTCCTGGCCAAAGCTGTAGCCGTCCGGGCACAAAACTTTGCACCGACCATTGTTACATTGCGAGAACACATTCGGAGGCAGTTGCAGGGCGGCACACTTCCCATAGGCAGCCAAATACTGTGCTCCACTGCCATAGAAGTTTCCCTGACTAATATCAGAAATATGCATGTGCTGATTATATCCAGGGCAAGTGAAGCAGAAGCTCAGGGTGACTACTTACCCTTTGCCCATTCCAAATACACTTAGCGGGTTCTTGATGAAAGTCCTAAGTTGGAGTTTATTCAATATTATCATAGCATTTGGGATTGTTTAACTATCATGACTCTCACCCAAAGGTACTTGATGTTTTGATGCTGTGGCTTCCTGGATACACGATTGCGCCACCACCACCACCACCTGCTCCCCCTTTGTAACCGCCACCACTGTCACCATAGCTATAGCTATATTTGGCACTGAAATCACATTTGAACGGTTATATAATAATGTTTGCAAATGTTTTCTTATCTCGTTTCCTTTCATACACCATACCTCACAGCTGGAGCGCTGTGGCTGTGGAGTTTGAAGTTCAGATGCCGTTCGTCCCGTTCGTGCGCCTCCTTATCGCCAAAGTCCACTTCCGCTTCCGGTGCTGCTATGGCCTGAACCAGGGGGCTAATTTTTGGGTGAGACAAATATTCGATAAGAACTTATGTAAGTACAAATGAGCGAAAATGTTAAGCAGTGCGGAAATGTTCAAACTAAAACAAGTGAGAACGGTACAGTCGAGCATGCTCGACAGTTAAATACCCTGTACCTAATGAGCAGCTATAAAATATAGCAAACCGCTCCTGATCAACTTTGGACAAATTCGTACTAAGGGCCTCTTAAAATGGATATAAGCCAAATTTAGTTCGATTTGGATGACAAACAAACATTTTGTGTTCTATCTGGGCTATATGGTATATATGGTGATATATTTGTTTGAGTTGAATAAATTTTGGTCAACAGACGTAAGGCATCCTAACTGAATTCGGTTGTATTTGGATGAAAACCAAAATATTTTCTTAATTTCGAAAAAAATCAGTTCTATGGGGCTATATAATAATAGCTCAGTTAAAATCAAATTTTGTCACTTGGTGTAGATGCGCCTAGGACATATAATCCCCAAATTTGGGTGAATTCAATGAAAAACCAAAAGAGCTTTGATATAACACTAAAATGGGCGTTAGTTTGCATGGGGCCACCCTAAAAAGTGGGCATGGCAAAGAAATAAATTGCACTTGATCTGGGTTTATGGAAATAGAAATGCAAATCTTAACTCTTTATCTTTTATAGTTTCCGAGATCTAGATTTTCATACATCCGGACAGACAGATGGACATGGCTAGATCGACTCGGCTTGTCGTGCTGATCACGAATATATATACTTTATACCAATTTAAAATTGCCGATCTTCAATAGCATTGCAGTTTCAGCAATCCAAAGATATTTTTCATCCTTGCAACCTTGTACAACCTTTCATCCTTGTACATTCTTGTACCATTGGTACAGATTGTAATTATGTATTGCCTAAAATTTTTTAAAGAACACAATCTATATATATACATATCTATATATTTGTAACCAGCGAAATGATACGTTTCCAGCCGCATTGAGTCTTAATTTTCCTTATAAGGAATTACAGCCTAGTCAATCTAGCCATGTCGGCATATCTGTTCCATTCGCGAGTCACCACATTAGTTGGCGTGTTGTCAGATTAAGTTTGTTTTAAAATTAATTAAGATTTTACGTTTCAGCTAATTAATAATTCAATTCAATCAATACAGAATCTCTTTAATGCCGCTGTTTTAGATCACATTAAATGTATGTTTTGATTTACAACTAAAAACTATAATAGTAAAATTAACACATCACTCTTCGGCAGACTGAGACTAGTTTTATCTTCTGGTGTTCATGTTCATCATAAATATGAAGGATTATAGATCACTTTTTGAAACAAAACACATTTTGGTTTTTTTTATTATATAATAATTATTATTATTATTACTTAGACATTTATTGTTACTGTATAGATTATTGAATGCTTTTTTTTAATTTATGGCAAACACTTTCACTTACTTGATATCCTCATCATCCTCATCATTCATCACAATATCACCTTCTTCGGCACGCAGTCGACTCAACATTAAGAGCCATATTAAAGTGTATATTATATTATTTGCCATTATAGCTGGCAAGTTTTTGGAAACCTTTTATATAACACTAATAGTCCGATGTTTCCGTTTAATTACTGAATAGATTTTTTTACTTTATTCCTGAATATTTATTTTCTCCTTTAACTTCAACAAAAATTTTCACTGGTATTCCATTAGTATCCTGTGCTATCCTGTGGCAGCTCTATGAACCACAGGCAATCCTTTTGATTATATCACTGGTCATCCATTGAATCCTTTTGGATCCCTTAGATCCTTCCGCACTATTTTGTTCACTTAACACTTTTTCACTTTTCAGAAGACCTCGACGAGAGGCAGCCGCGCTCGCGATTTAACTAACGCTGGTGGGCAATCTACTGCGGCTTTTATAGGCGCCCCCAAGCCCAAACCACCATTTTGTTTGATATTTATATAAAAAGTCGTCTATCACGCCAACACACCCACAACTTTATCAAAAATGTGCGCGTTTCAAATTTAAATTCACTTTTTAGTAGCGCCTTATCGTTATATTTCTACATTCATGTGATGCTGGTCCTAAAATATTTATGTCAAGTTTGAGTGCGAAGCTAACGGCTGGCAAATTGTATTATTCGAGATAAAATGCCGTTTCCTGTGCAGAGACTGAGCTTTAAAAATATATTGCATAAACTCGAGTCACAATCTTGAATAACGACGTAATTTTGCTAATCATGAATGAAGCTAAAATTAACACTATGATACTATTTTCAATGAACTTGAGTTAAACATGAGCTCGCACAATGTAATCCAAATTGCGCGCTCTTTGTTTTGTCTAACGGACAACAGTTCTACTGTTATCGATTCAGCGCGCGTGCAATCAGAATCAGCGAACGTCGATTACATTTCCCTTACCGTGGGACAACCCTAAAAAGTGCTGCCCATCACCTTCAGCCTTGAAGTTTAGATGAGAGAAATTAGATTCCCAGCAAATCATTTCTATTTTATACAAAATGTTACTGTTCATTTATTTCATATACCACGTCTAAATATCACCTCCCGCCCACATACGGTTCAATATCATGCTGCTGCCTTTTGGCCTCCGGTTCTACTCCCACAGCACTGGCCAGCAGGGAGTTCACAGTCTGTTCTTCGCCCGCTTTATAGACATATCCATTGGCTTTGTCAATGTGGTTACGCAGGCGGAGCATACTGTCGGTGCTAAAAGCATCGAGCAGTTGAAAAGACACCAGCGCATAGTCTTCCACCATGGAACAAATGGCTTCGTTTAGTTTCTGATATTTGCGCATGGCTGGGTCGTCATCCAGCTTGTCCAGCAAATACTTCAGATCCAGCACGTCTGTATAATAGTCGGCATTGAAGTGCAGCTTGGATTCGTGCTTGATTAGCAGATCCGCCTTTGACAGCACATTCACATGTGGCAGACTCATCCGTAGCATTGTATTGAGAGCCATCAGCAGTGTGGCAATAAATTTCGCCGGTTCCGAGCAATAATGCGAATCGATTAGATTCACTGTGACCAGGCTGTACCGCTCTTTCTCAAGGCGCTCGAATACCTTCGACATGGCATTGTGATGAGTATACAGCTCAATCTGTCCTGGACAGTCGAATAGAAAATAATTGTGAGTGGCGCTCAGTTTCCTCAACGCCGGCAAGAGCCAATCCTCGATGTGCAGCTCCAGATACTCGGCACAGTGCATGAGGGCACCGTTGGGACCCAGCTTCAAATGATCCATGCAATCCTCTACTGTAATCAACTCCATGATATTTAAGACCGCCTCGTAGCCCATGTTGTCGTTAGCCGGGTCCAAATTCACAACACCCACTTGTCTACCCAGCTCCCGATAGAATTTGTATGCCTCGTGGCAATATGTGGTTTTTCCGGAGCCCGGTGGCCCTATGATGAGTTGACCATAGCGGGGATTCTCAACTTTTGGCTGGAACTGCTGGCGTTGCAACATGTTGGTTAATTAATAATAATATTGTTTATTTTAAGTGTTTTTGCGAACATATGGATATCCTAATGCGATATTTATTAACATTGCCACTGGTAAAAATATCGGTTACACTCACTCACTTAACAGGCTCACTGTTATACTCATGTTATTCGTAATGTAAATATTATGTTAGATTGTGGTATTGCAATATTTATTTGATTTACAATAATGCGATCGATTAGTAATGAATTATTAATGAATGATTATTAATGAATTAATGAATTATTAATATGAAAGTAAACATAATTTATTCACTTATTAGAAACAATAGGCGATTAAAGTGATGGTGCTAATACAAATATCGCCACTATTGGAAAAATATCGTCCATGTTAATCGTACTGTTTATTCTGTTGCTGCATTTGGGAAAATACACATATTAATCGATAAACTACTTGTGTTGCTGCAAGTGCGGGTGTTTTATTTCGTATAAGTAAAAAGTTATATTAATTTTCAGAAACTTACCATAAGAGAAGTGCAGCAATGGCCCAACCGCAGCAACCTGCCTATCAAAATAGTGAGTTTTGTGGTATTAGGCCTTCATGTCCCAATAACTGTAAAACAAAACCTGATAGCCACGACGCGACCGCAAATGCAAAAAAAGAAATGAAAATGAGTCAACAGCTTAACAAACAAACGGTAAAAGTGAACGCCGGAAGCACACTCTGATTATGCCCATAAATGGGCAAATTATAAGCATTGTAGGAATGAGAACCAGGGAGATATTGCCGGACCCGGTGAAAGTGTAGCCGGCACGGCCGCACCCTGTTTTTTTTTTACAGCTGTAATTCGCATTGACTGTGATTTGCCGCCTTGTTTGATTTTTGATTTCTTTTCGGTTTTTTTCGTGCAGAGAATGTCTACGCCACGCTACCACGCACCCAACGAGGACAACCCATAGTGCTTGGGGCCGATCCAAAGGGTAAAAACTTCCTCTATGCCAATGGCAATTCCGTGATAATACGAAATATTGAGGTAAGTCGAGAACGTAAACTGATATCTTCTGGCCATAATCTTTTTGGCTCCATAATGTCTGTATGTGTATGTGTGTGTATGTTATTTTTAAAAACAAGCATAGCAGCTGCATTTTCATTTTTCATCAAAAGCGTTATTTTCCACTCGGTGAGGAGGATGGATGATGTGCAGCTGTGGATGTGTTTGTGCCAGCGAATCATCGGTCAGCGGCTGTTGAATCTATATTTATTTTTACACACATTTGTGGACTTTCATATACAAATGTACATAGTATGTAACTATGTATGTATACAAACACATACATATTTATAAACAGATGTATAAGACAACAGCCGGCATATCTTCGCAAACAACACACAGCACTCACTTACGCACACACATTCATAATTTCAGCTGCCCACGCAACTTGATAATGAAGATCTAGTTGTTGTCGCTGTGTCTATTAATTAATAATATGATGACTTGTTGGCAAAACAAACTGTTTGTTTCATTTTTGCCCATTTACTTAAAATTTGCTTATTCTCCAAACGTCATGCTCCGTTTAGAATTCAGCTATAGCCGATGTCTACACGGAACACTCGTGTGCAGTGAATGTGGCCAAATACTCGCCCAGCGGCTTCTACATTGCATCTGGAGGTAAGTGTTAATGCCCTGCTATGTGGAACGGAACATTAGTTTCACACTTTAGCTTAGCCCAGATTCAGAGGCATTGCAGCATGAAGAGTTCCCCATTTGGTAACGCCATGACTCACCCCCGTTCACGGTGCTGGCATTACCATATTGGGAACCTGATTTTGAGTGTCGACTCTTTATCTAATCTATCACTTTGGAATTTATTTTCGATTTATTTCATTTTCCGCTCTTGTAGATGCGTCGGGAAAGATACGCATTTGGGACACAGTCAACAAGGAGCATTTGCTTAAGAATGAGTTCCAACCCATAGCGGGACCCATCAAGGATATTAGCTGGTCGCCAGATAACCAGCGAATTGTGGCTGTGGGCGAGGGTCGCGAGCGATTTGGTCATGTCTTCATGTCCGAAACGGGCACTTCTGTGGGCGAAATCAGCGGGCAGTCCAAGTCCATTAATTCGGCAGACTTTAGGCCAGCGAGGCCTTTTCGCATTGTAACTGGTAAGTGAACTCAGGTTTCAAGTAGTCCATTGATGATCATAATGCAAACCATTCTCCATCCTGTTTGCAGGCAGTGAAGACAACACGATTGCCGTCTTTGAGGGACCACCGTTCAAATTCAAAATGACCAAGCAAGAGCATTCGCGGTTTGTCCAGGCTGTGCGCTACTCGCCAGATGGCAAATATTTTGCCTCAGCTGGTTTTGATGGCAAGGTCTTCCTGTATGATGGTGTGAGCTCGGATTTGGTTGGTGAATTTGGTTCGCCAGCGCATAAGGGTGGAGTTTATGCTGTGGCCTGGAAGCCAGACAGTACCCAGCTGTTGACCTGCTCTGGTGACAAGACATGCCGCCTCTGGCAGGTGGAGACAAGGGAGCTGATCACGGAATTTGTAATGGGCAACACTGTTGATGATCAGCAGGTGTCATGTTTGTGGCAGGGAGAGCATTTGCTGACCGTCTCGCTATCCGGCGTGATTACCTATCTGAACGTAGAGGACCCGTTAAAGCCGTTGCGGGTTGTTAAGGGACACAATAAGCCTATCACCGTGCTGGGCTTGAGCGACGATCGCAGCACCATCTATACTGGCAGCCACGATGGCATTGTCACCAACTGGAACTCGGGCAGCGGTGTTAATGATCGGATAACGGGCACTGGACATGGCAATCAGATCAATGGCATTGCCGCTTGGGGCGATTTCGTCTATACCTGTGGCATCGATGACAGTCTACGGCAGTTCAGCATTGAGGGCAACTCCTACACGGATTATGTTGTGAAACTTAATTGTCAGCCACGTGGCCTGGCCATCCTTCGGAACGAGAATGTGATTGCCTTGGCCTGCATCAAGGAGTTGACTTTGGTCCAAGATCAGAAGAAAATCTTCTCGCTGCCAATTAAGTACGAGGCAAGTTCGATTGCCGTGAATGCGGACACTTTGGATGTGGCTGTGGGCGGAGATGATCAGAAGGTCAGGATTTATGCTCTCCAAGGCAGCAGCCTGGAGCTGAAGACGGAATTGGAGCACCTGGGCGCTGTGACAGATGTGGCCTATTCGCCAGATCAAAAGTATTTGGTGGCCTGTGATGCTCATCGCAAGGTTGTGCTTTACTCAGTCGAAGAGTATAAGGTGAGTTGGAAGTGACAATTGTTCCATTGATGGTATGCAGATGCACATTGCTTACAATGTCTACTCCTTACAGCCTGCCCACAATAAGGAGTGGGGCTTCCATAATGCTCGTGTCAACACTGTAGCCTGGTCGCCCAATTCGCTGCTTGTAGCCAGCGGTTCTTTGGATACCACCATCATCATTTGGTCTGTGACCAATCCAAGCAAGCACACCATCATCAAGAGTAAGTGGACGAACGCATTCGTGGCTGTGAACGTAGTTAAAGCAATATCTCCATTTCGCAGATGCCCATCCACAATCGCAGATCACCCGCCTGGTCTGGTTGGACAACAACACTGTGATCTCTACGGGTCAAGACTGCAACACCAAAGTCTGGCAGGTGGAAACCATTTAAAGTATGCCCTAGCCAGCATCACCAGCCGTCAACTAATATTTTTATACTTATCCTGAGGAGAATAAGAAGAACTATGCTTGTCGACCAGATCCAAAGTCCTCATTTGCCAAGCTCCCAGCTACCATTCATTTTACAAAGTGTGCAACAAATGTCTAAATGTTTAGCTATTTATGTCAACCCCATTTTAGTTTAAGTCCAAAAGTGTTTCCCAAATCATATCATCGATATACCTATTTTGTTATCATATATTTGCTTTTCTAACAACTTCATTCAAAATGATCCCCCAAATGCAAGTGCAAATGTATTTTCCTGCTTTCAATTAATTTTTCGATGCAATCTTTTCTGAACCTATATATATTTATACGTAAACTTATTAAAAAAAAAAAGAAAAGGAAATAAACTATAGTTTTTGCAAAAAAAAATTTTTCGTACTTATGATGCTTGATTGGATTCTATCACTAAGCACGTAACACATAGAGAAATTATTTCATGCGCTGGATTCATACACAAAATATTTTAAGTCAGCACCCCAGTAAACGAAGCTGTGCGGCCACAGTTGATTCTATTGGCTTTTAGAAAAATTAATCAAAGTTTTTTAATACTGTTGCAGATTGGTAGAACTAGGAAGTTTAAGAAAAATTTTAGCAAAATCTCTACCCCACCGGCTACACATAGACCATTATATACACATACAAATATTGTACAGGGTGACAAAAAATAAGTGTATAGAACATTTTCTGCAGAAAGAAAGGATACTATCAATTGTAATAATACAAGAAAGTAAGGCTATCTTGCGGTAACCGAAGCTTATATACCCTTGCAGATGAGGTTAAAATTCAGTTAGCATAGTTTTCCAAGACTGACACGTTTATTTTATACAAAGGGTATACTAAGAGGTCATTCCGAATCGGTCAGTTATATGGCAGCTATATAATATAGTGATCGGATTTGGATCGACTTTGGTCGGAAGGCGGCGAAACTAACATTTATCAATTTTGGTGTACTAAGAATTCATTCCGAAACGAGAGCTATATGTTATAGTGATCCGATCTGTATAAACTTTTTCAGCAGCCGCATCGACTGCTAAAACTGACATTTACCCAGTTTTGTTCAATTTGGATAAAAAAAACAACCAATTTTGTTGTACTAAGAGTTCATTTCGAATTGGTGGGTTATGATATACTATTTCGATCTGATCAGCTTACAACTGAAATAATTCGATGGTAAAAATTTCAACTCCATAGCTCTAAAACTGAGAGACTAGTTCGCATAGGAACAGACAGACAGAAAGACATGGGTACATCGACTCGGCTTGTCATGATGATCAAGAATATATATACTTTATGGGGCGGAGATGCTTCCTTCTATGCGTCACAAATATCCTGACAAAATTATAATACTCTCTGTAAGGGTATAAAAACTCACGAAGACAAGTTTTAGTGCAATGCTCAATTGATATGAAAATTCCAGGCTTTTCAAAGTGGACACCTTCAGCGCGAATATTTGATCTTAAACACTTCTCGAAATGTTCGGCTATTCGTTGCAGCCACTTTATGTTATCAGAACCCACTCTTAAAGTACGGGTTGCTTTAGGGACTCCACATTCTATTTCATTTGGCACGTAGTCATGCCTCTCAAATCTATCAAACGATACCTTCTCAACCCATGCAGCTCCTACCGGCCGATCACCCTACTATCCCCGGTAGCCAAGATCTCATTCTCCCATACCTGCAGGACCACTTCATCCTTGCTGACCACCAGCATGGTTTTCGATCTGGACGAAGCACGACCACAGCTCTGCGAGCTTACTACAGCAATAGCGAGCGAGTTGAACAACAAAAAACTTCACGACAGATCCATCCTAGTGGCACTGGAACTGTCTAAAGCCTTTGACACTTTCTGCCATTCTACCCTGCTGTCCGACATCCATTATTCCACTTTGCCAAACTCGCTCAATAGATGGCAATTCAACTACTTAGCCTGCCGACAGGCCTACGTAGAATTTCGAGGCGCCAAGTCGGGTTATCACTACTGTTCAACATGTATATATCCAAGATTCCTCTGCCACCTCCCGAGCTTAAGCTGATTACCTATACTGATGACTGTTCAATCATCACCAATGGCGGGGACATCGGTTTACTCGAGGATAGGATGAACGGATATCTGCCACCGCTGAAGGAGCACCTCGATACGCGAAACTTACAAATTTCTGCCTCCAAATCGTCTGCTACTCTTCTGACCAACTGGACGAAGGAAGTGACTGAGGTGCTTGATAACCACATTAGTGGCCAGAGCATCTCAACCGAACGATATCCAAAAATTCTCGGAGTCACTTTCGACCGCCTTTCCGGTTTTGCGAAGCACTCGGAAGCTAAGCGAGTAAGATGCAGCAACAAGGTGCCAAAAGCTTTGGCCGGGAGCACCTGGGGAAAAGATAAGGTGACGATTGTAATTACTTACAAAGCCATTGATAGTCCCCTTATCGACTATGCCTCTCCGGCGTGGACTCCGTGCATCAGCAAAGGCACAATGAGAGAACCAGCCGAGGTTACAAAATATAGCGCTGCGCACACCAACGGGATGTCACATCCTGACCCCGTTGACCACGGGTTTCTAGGTTTCTGAATAGCTACTTAGCCAGAGTAAGCCCCGATGTTGCGGCCCCCTGTCCCCATTGCCTGAACGAACCCTACACCATGACACACCTCTTCACGTGCCCCTCCACCCTCCACTCCACCCCTTTGGACAAATCCTAACTTCCTGTTCTTGGGCGCGGTTACTTAGACGTCTGTCTCTATCCTTTCTATTGTGTTTGTCCTCTATTTATATGTTTATCACTGTGCATATGTACAGATCACAGATCCAACCCCAAGCTGAGGGCTAACACCAAGTGCTTCTCATATCTGCACGCCGGTTAAGTTCAAGATTTATCTAGATCTGGTAATATCTATTTGAGACCGCTAACCAAAGTTCAGATTCAGATCGGACTGCATCATATAGCACCCATATAGCCGATTTGTTCAGAATGAGCACTGAATGAGCACCACTTTTTTGATTTTCAATCCAATCAGATCAAGGTTGATTCAGATCAGGTTACCAAAACACGCAGCTGGCATAGAAGCGGGCATATTTTTACAATGTGAATGCTATGCGATTTTCGGCTAGCCTAGCTGCGGCCTTCCCTTGTTTTTATCAGAATTGAATCAAATTTGGACTTTTAAGCATCCACGTCTACTGTAAAAACTGCATCCCGATCAGGCTGCCTCAAAGTGGTTCTCTTAGAATCCCCACTTAGAATGTAAAACCATTTTTTGTTATTGAAATTCAAGTTAATTCAACTAAATTTGATCCCCCCAATCACTCTACCCTTGAACCGGATATATCTTTATAGTTTTTATTTGCTGTTTTGTATCCATTTTGGGATTCTCCAAGTCTATTGACCAAATTTGATGCTGATCGGTCTGACACCGATCAAGCTAGACGTAGCGTTCTTACTTGTTTAATATAAATTAGATTGGCATTTTCATATTGAGTTTTAATTAAGCTTGGTTCAAGAGTTTTTGTCCTTAGTTGAATTTTGAGAGTGCTATTTCTTGATCCAAGCATTGAATTCTTGATTTTCTCCCTAAATCTAAGTATGACTAGTGTCGAATATTCTATAATTTTTCAGTCAAACATTTGACCAGTAACACCAGAAAGATTTAGGCTGCTCATCTAATTGAGTAGTAGAAAGTCTTGTCCAGGATCGACTGTGATACTCGAAATCATCTCAATTCTCTCCGATTATATTTTTTTTACTGTATAAAAAAGCAACAGAAACAGAGGCGGCGAGTCTTACCCACATATGAATGTACTCATATGTACTATTTGGCTGAGGATGGGCACAGCCAACGGCAGCAGACCACAGATATGCAGATGAATGCAGATGACAATAATAAATACATAGGTATCTGTGGCATCTTAATGAAATGAAAAAGTGCATTCAGCCAGCTGAAGCTAAAGCCAAAGGTGTGTGCCATAATTGGGAGAAGCTGCAGTGCAGCTTCCAACTTGCCTCCATTTGTATGTGTCAGGGCAAAATTCAAATTCGCATTCAAAATTCGGACGGCAGGTATAATTTATTTTTGGCTGCTGTCGCCGCTTCCACATTTATTGCAAATTAATAATTGCGATGCTGCAATGGCCATGTCAATTGTGTCTCCTGGCTTTGGGGTCTCCTGTTGCTCGCTCGTGTTGCAGATGAAGCAGATGAAGCAGATGAAGATGATGATCTGTTCGCGACTAACAAATGTTTTGATTAACTAAATGCCGCTGTAGCCAATTAATTAAGCAACAAATGTGAGTACAAAACTGCAGCAATTTCTCTTCGCGCAGCCTGCTCATTAATTAGAGGAACATGGAACTGGCGGCGACTACGACTACGTCCACAGCCGATACGACGACGGAGACAACAACGAGACCACGTCGTTAGAGAGAATCATTGAAATCAGCAGCAAAACAAATGGCAAGAACAACTACAAAACGAAAACAAACATTAAAACAAAAAAAAACACAAAAATTGTCAAGAGATGGACATTCGAAAAATAGAAAATCTCCAACTAAAACCAAAAGAATTGAAACATTTTCGGATTTTTCATTTCAGATGCGAGCCAGCAGCAAACGGTTAACAAAGGTGCGATCGCAGTGCTACGAAAAACTATGAAGAACTACACACACGCAATGAAAAACTAAGTGCACGGAAAGCAATTGACGGGAAAATTCTCGCTAATAAAGAATAGAATGTGAAGGATATTCGCAGCGAGTGCAAACGGGAATTTTCGAAACAAAACTGTGAAACAATCAAATTTATTTAGTTTTCATATAAAATTTATATAAAAACTCCAAGTAAAATATAATAAAAAAAAATATATACAAAAATATGTTAAATAATAAAACTGTTGCAAAATTCATACAACAAATTTGAGAACAAAATCTTGCTAAAGTTTTTGGCTCTGTGATAATAAAGCAGCAGAATTTATAAACCTAAGATACGGCAGAATTCATAGGATTTTATAAAAATAAAAAAGGGAATAAAGAAGATTCTTAATTAAAAATTTATTGTGTTATAAATTCAACACGAGAATGTCGTTAAAAGACATGAAAAGAAAATTGTGGTCATATAAAATTTTGTAAACTTGAAACTGAAACTTATAACAAATATTCAAGGGAAATCAAATTGAAGTTCCATAACCAAATGGAAAACCCTTCAGCCCAGAGGTTTAAAAATAGATTTGGCCCAGGGGCAATAAGCTGCCACTGCGATTCTGCTTATGCTGGATTATTTCTGAATCACAGGCAAAATAAAACATTAAGAAACTAAATAGAAAAAATAAATTGCAAATACATACTTATATATAAAAAATCTCGACATCTAAATGACGCGTGACAAGTGGGGGGTGGGGGTGGGGTTCGGGGGGTCTCACACACAACAACAAAAAGTTGACAGAATTTATGTGTGCGCCATTCTATGGAACAAATGAAAGTTGAAGAGAAAAATAAGAACAACAATAACAGCAGCAAATGCCAAAGGCTTAATATTTATATTTTGGAATTGCTTAGCGCTCAACGCGTCGCATGAGTGATGATTATGTGCGAAATTTTAACCCACTTGGACTGGGACTGGGACTGGGAACGGAACATGGCATGGCAGGAGATGAAAACCACTTCTGGCACGGCAGAATGGCCGAATGGCAGTGGCAGGGCACTTGGACAACAAATCAAAATAGACAGGCTGGGCGAGAGCGTTTAGCACAGTTCTTGTGTGATGTTGCTGTTGTTATTATTGTTGTTGCTGCTGCTGTTGCTGTTGCTGTTGCTGTCGCTGATGACTATTTAAAACTGAGCAAAACAGCAATAGCAGGCATCGGCAGGCAGCAGAAAACTAATTTCGGAATATATCAAGTAAAAAGCAAAAAAAAAAACAAAAAAAATAATACCAAAGAGTTACGGAAAGAAAGGCTGACTTGTGACTGAACGACACTTTCTGTGTGAACGAGCGCCAAAAAAACAGAAACACAAGAGCCCCTCCCTCCAACCACCACCCTCGGCAGCGGCAGTATTGTGGCTGTCCTATCACCTCCCCCTGCAGTAGTACATCTCAATAGAAAAATGTGCTTAGATGCAATTTCTTATGTGTACACGAGTATGAGTGAGCCGCAGCATAATGGAATGAAGAAAATTCCGTCCGACTCAGCAGCAACAGCAGCAACAACAACAGCAACAACAACAATACGAACAACAACAATTGCATGCTGCTTCTGCTGCTGGGCTAGCAATTCGTAAGATTGTGTCTGTCGTTTCTGCTTGTGTCACTTTTTTCGGGGCCTCCAATGGATTGCAGTTTGTTGCACAAATTTTCACACAATTTTCTTTCTCCTCTTTTTTTTTTTTTGTTAAAAATAAACCCTCGGACAAAAGACATACATACATGCATACCTATATAGTATACGGGTATACTTAAGTCCGTTGCTAAAACAATGGAAATTGGCAGATTTATAGTAGCACCCAGAAAACCCACAGCATGAACAGCAGCCGGCAGGCCAGGCGGCCAGGTCAGGCAAAGCATAGAGAAAATTAATTTTATTTAAATAAATTTCATTTAATTACCAGCTCGTATAGTCCACATAGATTATACATTTGTTGTTGTTGTTGTTGTTGTTGTTACTGTTTGTATTTTATTGCAAATTAGAATCATCAAGTTGGGCGGTTTTGGTTCTTGTTGTCGTTGGCTGTCTGGCCCAAAACGTGGCGTTGACAATGATGCCTCCGTTTGGGACCACGAAAAGCTACCTTGGACTGCCAAGACACGACCCGAGCCTTGCAAACTGATTAGATCACCTATGATTTGTGGGAAGTCAAGGTTAAGTTTGAAATGGAATTTCTATAACCTACACAATTTCTTTAAGATAAAAGAAAAATTCCACCGTCCCAAGTCCCATGCCCCCCCCTTATACCCCATTCGCAAGCTAAAACCATACTCACATTAATTTTGCAGCCTAATACCAGCTGCCACTGGCATACCATGGCGTATGAGTAATAAAAGCAAAATACTACGACAGACACTGATACGACGCGTTCTCAAATAGCCTCGCGAGGCGAGAAAATCGAGAAACATTAAACATATAGATATAATGGTTATTGCTCAAAGAGCAACGATAACGATCTCTTAAAATGAAATGAAAGTGTGTGACGGAAAATGTTCAATAAAATAAACAACAACAATAAATTGAAAGAAACAAAATTATGAGCAGCCAAAAAAAGGAAAAAAAACCGTGCAAGACTGTTTGTTTACTTTCTAGAGACGCCAAATTTTGACAGCAAATAAAACAATAACAATTACACAAATCATAAAAGCAATAACAATATCATTAAATGCGGATATTTTTCTTGCAGTAAATCAGCTTCAGCTTCAGCTTCGAAATACATGTGAGAAATTAATTAAATGAATTATGGAATATGTAAATTCAACAAATGCTAGACAACAGCTCCAACAGCAACAGCAGCTGCAGCAGCATCAACTAGAGCAACAACAACAGCACCATGAAAACCAACAACAATTTTGCCTACGTTGGCATAATCATCAGGTAAGATAAGTACGAACAATATTGAAAAAATTGGGAAAGACTCTTTCATAATATTATCAATAAATTATGGAATGAGGAAATGGTTGCCTCTTTAGTTCAAACTGAGTACTCTCTCGAGCATTTGAATACCAAAGGGATTCACATACGTTAAGTGTATCTGATTTATGGAGCTTGAAAGAGGAGCCGAATCTAATACAAAAGTTGTTCGTGTAGAGAGCAGGTTAAAGAACTGTTTCCTGGCTGTTTCCTATAAACAATTAAAAAGACTTTCAATTGTTTGACAGAAAGGTTCATGGAATTGAGGAAAAGCTATCGATCATAATTCTCACACTTTACCTCACTGAAGATACTTTTTGAGCAACCACATATTTGACCCAAGGTATCCTTTGTCGTATCCTCATTTTCTCCTATTTAGCGCAGGAGGATTTATATTTGGTTTCTAACCATCAGGAAAGTATTAAGAAGCCAACTTTTTGGTCACCTGAATAAACGATGATGATGTGATCAAAATGCATGATAAAAGGATACAAAAGTTCTTCAAACACTGCTTCCACAGCATACAATTTAAAAGCAAGAGTCGGGAGACTCTTAAAAAGCTTCCCTAATAATTGAAGGTGTGCACAGTGTAAACCATGAGAACCAAAAGGTTGCCAGTTTCTCATATATCTTTAGCGCTTTAGGAAATTGCCTAAGTAAGTGTAAGTGGGTCAAAATCGTAGACACAAATTGTATGGAAAGGCATGGGTCATGAGTCAAAATCGCAGACACAAATTGTTTGGAAAGGCATGTATTTGGCCATGCTATATTAAAAAGTATGCTATAAATTTCATATACGTTCTTTTATAGGATGTATAGGATGTATGGATCCAAGTCTGTGTCAACGTTGATAAGGGAATGCAAGGAAATTCTTCATAGTTTTGCTTCTATTTGGGGTACAAATTTGGTATATATGTTAATGAACTGGGGAAAGTATGACCCATTAGTTTATTTTAATGTCGAAGAATCAACGTTGTTGTACTTGTATTCCAGTTGTTTCCTTACGCTTAGAGCAACAGTTAAAGTTTCCTTGAATTGGGCGCAAGTATTCGAGCTACCCGAAAGCGATGGCGTGGCATATGAGATTCATTAACTTGATATATAGAAGAGACTTTGAGTACGAAATTTCTAAATTCAAGACTTGTTTTGTTTACTTTAAGAACGTTTTTTACTAACTTGAGCGCGTTTCGGATTTAAATCAGGTCCGTTAATTCTTAAAATGAGAAAATAAATCTTGAATCTGAAATACTTAAAATAAACATTTTTCATACTGAAAATAACCAGAAAACAGCCTAGAAATTAATAACTTATTACAATTTTATTTAATTCTTAATTGAAGTGTTCAAATTCTTGACTTCAGAATTAATCAAACTTGATTTAAGTCTTAATAACATTCTTAATAGAAGAATTGTTGGATTTAAAAACTCTTGAATAAAGAACTTTTTCAACGTTTTTCGCTGAGAGTATTTCCACTATATTCATCCGGACGGCCGGGCAGACGGATATGGCTATATTGACTTGCTATTTAATTCCATTGTTCAGGCAATTGCAATACTGAAAGATTTCTTTAAGATAACTGCAATAATTATTCAAAACAAAATTGTCTTCGACCTTTTTCAATTTTGTAAATATGCTGTCAATATAAGTGTCTTTAAAAACGGTTTGCGGGGGCGGGAGGGGACGTGGCAAAATCTTGAACTGACGCCCCACAAGGGGAGTCTACATACCAAATTGGGTCTCTCTAGCTCTTACAGTCTCCGAGATCATTCGGACGGACAGACAGACATGGCTAGATCGAGTCGGCTGTTGATGCTGATCTAGAATATACATCCTTTATGTAGACTTTTATACATTTATGTCACAATTATGTCCAGATGCGACCATTACATCCGCTAAATGCTACATTTACAAGAGGACTCCGAATTCGGAGCTCACTAGAATTCAAAGTCCCCTAGTGTCTGCTCATCTTATGATTAAGATTAATTCTACGCGATGTCAAAGTAAAAGAAATGACTTTTAATGATATTTTTAATGTGCGTCGCAGCATGATCGAGCGATGGATCCATCGCGTATTGTCAAGGGGCTTGGCCTCGCTCGAGTCGGCATAGTACGGACTGGGGCTGGACATCACACGCAGCCAACAGAGAGATTGTCACCCGTCTATATATATGCATACTCTGCAATATACGTATACCCTATTTATATTCTCGTATATGTGATATACATGTGTATATCAATGCTTATTCACACATAGTTTTTCCGCATTTCATACTCGTATAGTGACAGTTTTTGTGCTTCGACACAGGGATGCAGGGCGAGGGCTGGGACACGGTGCGGGTATCCAAATCCAAAGTGCTGTCCAAAATAGCTAAAGGCAACGGAGCGACAGAGGACAGAAGGCAGAGGTGCGATGTAGAGCGGGGTAGCGGGAAAAATGTCAAATAGATAAAATTTTCGTGCAATTGCCAAAATCCAAAGAATTTTTACTGGCGACTAAATCTAATTTCGAAGCAAGCAAAGCAGACAAATTCGGTCCGGGACTCGCAACCAGAAGCTGCTGCAATTAATGCCATCGGCTGCCAGTGAGTGTCGCCTGGTATCGGCAGCAGCCAGGGCCAGAGACCGGGGGTCTGGCTATAATTTCTCATCTCTCCCTGGAATTGGCTGTCTGGGAGCTGCCACGCTGCGAATATATTTTTATAGCCAAATGACCCACTTTTATTCTGCATCTCTTCCAGACCAGCCTGTTGAGCAGTTTGCCCGTTCTTCTGGACCAATCGCAACTGACGGACGTTACCATCTCGGCAGAGGGTCGTCAGTTGAAGGCTCATCGTGTTGTCCTCAGTGCCTGCAGTTCTTTCTTCATGGATATCTTTCGGGCCTTAGAGACGAGCAACCACCCGGTCATCATTATACCCGGTGCCAGCTTCAGTGCCATTGTGGCGCTGCTCAACTTCATGTACTCCGGCGAGGTAAATGTTTATGAGGAGCAGATACCCATGCTACTCCAGCTGGCCGAAACGTTGGGCATCAAGGGATTGGCCGATGTCCAGAACAATAATGTATGTGTATGATAGAAACCAAAGACTGAAGAATGTATATCTTGATCCTCGTCCATATTATAGCTACCTAAGACAGCAAAGGCATCAACTTCCTCCTGCTCTACGTCCTATGCGGAACCGACAGCCGCAGCTGGCGATAAGCCATCAGATTTTGAACGTCCCAGCACTCCCACACTTTCACCAGCTGCAACGCCAACCTCCATCCCACTGCATAGCCACATGAACTCTAAGGCAGGCCTTGCTGGCATCTGCAATCCGTTGGAGAACTTTTTTCTCAAGTCACTGCAGTTTTATCCGACCTTGTTGCCGCAGCCTTTGAACTTCTCACAAACCGCTCTCAACAAGACCTCGGAGCTATTGGCCAAATATCAGTTCTATCAGAATCAGGAGGACAACCTGGATCTGGATGGTGCAGGAGGAGCGGGTGGAGGCAGCGGTTATGGGGCCAAACGAATGAAAACGGCAACAGGATCAACGGGAGGCGCTGGTGGTCAGCCGCAGCAGCAAAAAGACATCAAACGCATAGACAAGATCGTCGAAAGCCTGCGAACCACTACTCAACCCAAACCGCAGTCACCCCTACCCCTGCCCCTACCTTTAGCATGTTCATCCAGCTCCCCTATTACCCTCACATCGCAAACCCAGTCCCACTTCTCCACCCAGTTTCCAACCGTAGTTAAGTCCTCGCCGAACTATGCCACGCTGGCCAATCAGCTGTATAACTCCAAGCCGCCCAGCTACACATCAGGTGGGATGCTCACTTCAACCCAACAACACTCAGCGCCCACTTCGACGTCTGCTTGCCCCTCCACCATCACGCCATATATATCACCCGAGGATCATGCCAAGCTTCAACAGCACATCGAACAATACGCGGCAGCAGCAGCTGCCGCTGTAGGTGCATCATCAGGATCAGCTTCTACCGGCAGCATGCCTTTGGTCAGTGCCAAATCAGAGCCCAATTTGCTCTCCCTTACCGCCGCTAGCGAGAAACAACTGGCTCCGCTTAAGCCTCCGTCCAACTCGAAGCTCTACGCCACCTGTTTCATCTGCCACAAGCAGCTCAGCAATCAATACAATCTTCGCGTCCATCTCGAGACCCATCAGAACGTGCGGTAAGTGACGTTTATAGTAGAACATCCATGGGAATTTATTAAGTCTTCCATTTACAGTTATGCATGCAACGTGTGCTCGCATGTCTCGCGCAGCAAGGATGCGCTTCGAAAGCATGTTAGCTATCGCCATCCTGGGGCACCTTCGCCCTGCGAGAATGAAGCCCGGCGCAAGCGGATCACCAAGTTGGCCCCGACAGCCAGTGCGGCGAATCCCCATCCCTCATCTCCCACGGCTACTGCAGTCAGCAGCACTGAGTCAACGGTCAGGCCCAGCTGCAGTAGCGACGGACTCGCCAATAATCCTTACCTATTTCTGCCGAATCAGTTTCAATTGGCCGCCGCCGCGGCCGCTGCAGCTGTGGCCGTGGGCGATTCGAATGTGACGCCAGCTTTGGATTTAGCCCATGAAGCTCCTCTCGGCGCCGCCATTAAGCATGAAAGTCAAAGCAATGGGGAGGGTGAGACGGGAACCGCTGCTTCACCATCTGTAACAAATTTGTAATTTCGATACGAAGCAGGAAGACGCACACACACACACACACACACAAGGACACCGCACACATACACATGCGCCCCTAAAAAAAAAACAAAAAACATAAAATGAAACAACAAACGTCTTAGACCCGGCTGTGATACTTAGCGCAATTCGTTTTTCGTTTATCTTTATCGTTTATCATCTTAATTCTCTCTACATTTCTACCTAAAAAACCAAAATATACAATTAATGTTTAATAATATAAAAAAGGAAATGTGGGGTATCCCTTTTTAACCTCATCCACACAATTACAAGCAAATCAATGTACAAAAATTCGCGAGGCTTTCAAAAACAAAAACAAAAACAACACAAACAACAACAAAACAAACATGCCTACACATTCTTATAAATTAAGTGAACATTTTTTATAAATATTGTACTTACACATACACACAATACAAGCCACACACACACTCACACACACACCAATGCACACAAAAAGACATAAAGGTGGAAAAGACCTAAAAAAGCACGTAATGCAAATAAATATTTACAATGAATTTTCATTTTTGTATTATGGAAAACAATTAAGAGTGAAATGGTCAACAAGTTGGTTTGGGAGAGGTAAAGCCTTGGACATATTAATATAAAAACAAGAAAGGAAGGCTAGCTTCGGCTTGCCGATGATTATATACCATTCACATTGTAAATGTATAACTGATCTTGATCAAATCTGGCCAGCGAACTTGGGGTCTCCTCAAATGGATACAAACCAAATTTGCATTGAAACAGACGGAAGAACAGGCATGGTTATATAGATTAGGTTTTCACAAGAGCAATGCGGTCGAAACTAATAAGAAGACTAAAATAACTTAGGAATAAAGTTAGAAGCCCATTTCAGCGTCGCCTGGGCTTGCGCTTTCGTGCCGCGCAATTGAAACGGAATACAGCAGCCCGCTCACGACCTATAGAGGACCCGCACGTTTGGGAAGTAGAACGATTGCAAAATACTTTTTAGAACTTGTCCCGCCGAATGAGTCCTAAATATCGTAACTTTCAGTTACTACGTGAAGCTATGAACGAAATAAGTGCAAGAAATGTTAAGTTAAGTTACACTTTTCTTATATATTTACAATGTGAATGGAAGTTGCATTGACTTGCACAATTAATTTCGAATAATTTCTTTCCGTGCTCTTCCCATATGCACCCACTTCTCACGGCTCTCTTCTTTCTCTGCTATCGCTCTCATATCTCTCCTCCTATCATTCCAAACAGACGTGCTCGTAAATGAATATTGGTCCTCCTGGCAGGACGCTACTCTGCTGTTTGCCGAATACGACTTGAACCATTCCTTTTCATTGTATGCTTTATTAGCTCTCTAGTAGTTGTTGCATCGTCTTATATAGGTGTAAATCGTAGCATACTTTATAATGGGAAGTGTCACGGAAAACTCTAACAGATTTTAAAATTTTAAAGTGTAAGCTACTCAATTTATAGATTAATTTGGACATCATTAGAAGAGGATACTGGAGGAATTCAATTCATTCTAGATATCAGGTGTAGCATATGTTAAATCTCGAAGGAATCAGAAGGCGCCTCGTTGAACCCTCAAAAACGCGTCAAAAAGAAAATCAATCTAGTAGCTGTTGAGTTTTTCCCTATCTTTGTATTAAGGTACATTGTCGCTGCATTGGAAAGATCATTTCATCAACACCACCAGTTAGTAAGTTTGTTAAAAACTGCTCTTGAAGAAATGCTAGCTAATGATTACAAGATTGTTAAGGTATATAAAAAACCTGTCGGGCAAAATGAATGTCAATTTAATGCACCAACAATAAATGAAGTGGCCATTGTCATAGTGCCAACAAAGAAGTAGTGACCGAGCAATATATCCGTTATATCGAGAAAACAACTAGAATACCACAGAAACTTCTGTGGTCATTGAAGATCACCAGCACAACAACAAGCATAGATCAACAGAAGGAGGACTAGCGATACACGCCGGGTTAGCTAGTGAACCTACAAATTTAAGTGTTAACACATTAATTTCTCCAAATCTCTACAGATTTTTGTGACGTAGCATAGCATGAATTCCATACAAACTATTTTTCAAAAGGGCTCCTTTTTACCTTACCTTACTGATAAAAGGAACAGGCGACTGCTAAGCTGGACACACACAGCAGGAATCAGTCAATCTTGGCAGGTAACACCTTTAAAGATTCAAGCTCTTAATAACCCATGGAAAAAAAAACCTTATTCGAATTCTGACTGGACTCTAAACAAGGCACTGTGGACTTCGTAGTCACACAAAATTGGCATATCAGCTGATAAACTATGTCGCTTCTGCAAAAGTATGGAAGAAACTTCAGAGCATATACCTTGCGAGTGTATGGCACTTGCAAATGCGAGAGACAATCTCCTGCGAATGTTCATACTCCAGCCAAATAGCATCGTAGCCCTGAATCCAAGCGAGAAACCGACTTATGTGCAGTACGGAAACCACCCCATGATAATAATAATACCTTATCTTATTTATGAAACATGGGTGATTATCATCGCTTATGGTTTTGGCTATGCATTGTTGTCCTTTTACACAGTCGTATATGTATATAAATTTTATTTATGAGCTCTATTCTAAATAGGAATACCTCTGTGTGCATATTCCTTACAAACTAAAGCATGTGGTCTCTGACAGAGGTTTACATTGCTCGCTCGCATAGTCCCAGCCATAGTTGTAGGGACACCTCACTATGGTTAGGTAGCCGCTGATGCAGCTATAATAGTATTCGCAACGCTGGGGATGCGGATGGTAGCCATTGACAGAGGGGTCGCAATGCGGACGTGCATCTGGTGGAGTTGCAGTATGAACCGGAGGCGTTGACATAGACGTGGTAATAACTGTTACCTCAGACCCTTCAAGCGAATCTTCATTGTTTTCTGTTTGGTTGACTGTTGTTGCATCTCTCCGGATACACACACCTGCGTCATCAAAGGCGCACTCTTGCGACTGAGCATCGAAATAAGTTTGCTCTGGACAACTGTCGCGGAAGGAGTTGGCGCCATTACAATAGATATAGGCTGTGCAGTCGTCCATGGCCATTACAAAAGTGTCTGGGTCAATGTCCGCACACTGAGGAAACTCATCAGCTGAGGAGCGCCCAATTGCTGTGATGATCAGCAGGCAGAGGAATCTGTACGAGTATAGCAGGCACATTTTGTTGGTTCAACTCTTGGATGGTTTGTGATACCAGTTCTTGTTACGCGAACCGTTTTATAGTCCCAGCTCAAGGTTACACTCCGCATCTTATCTTTACATGCTATGTTTCGCAAATGTGGGCGCACTTAATATCTATTGCCTAAACAATAGGGGAAAAAAGTAGGTCAAGGCTTTCTTATCGCAAAAAAAAGAAAAAATTAACAACGTAGGTCAAACTATTAAAGAGACTGGTCTTTCATTCAAAATGGCGAAAAATCAATAAGAACCATTCTAAAACTATATCATAAATTCGGTCTACACTTGCAGCATTGGTCGCTTTTCTTTGGCCTGCAGATTGTCATTGGTGATGGCATAGCCAGTGCCGCCCTATCGAAATATGGAAAATAGAATCATTCAAACTTCACTTAGCAGTTGACAGTACTCACCCGTTGCAGAGGTATTATATCTTTATCCTTAAGCTTGCGATCTGTGAGCGGATGAATCATATCTTTCCTAATCAGCTTCTCGACACACTCCATGGTGACCACATCGCCACTGAAAATATAAAAGGGCCTGCTTACTTTGCTAGCTAACAGGCATATCTTTCACTCACGTAGGTCTTAGCACGGCACAGGGCACAGCGTTACTCAATACATCGTGCGTAATGGGACACATGTAGCGCGCCTCCTTGGCTATGAGCGAACGTTTGGTGTCGCCATCTTTAAGTAGCGTAAACTTCACATCGATCAGATCCTTGACCTTCAGTGGCTGTTGCGAGACGGGACAATATATAGTGGAATCTGGCTTTTGCATTTTGGCCACGCCAGCGTTGGGACACTCTGAAGGCAACCAAAAGCTAGGTAATTTCTTTTCATGACCATTGGTCATATTGGAAATGGAGGTCGAGCTCGAAGCACCAGCTCTAGCTGCTTCAGCTGATGTGCTTGGCCCATCCACCTTTCGTGCTGGCGTCGTTGTGGGCTTCTCAGCATTCACAAACTGTTGCATCTTAGCCTGCTGCTTGCTGTTGGCCTCCAAAGTCTGTTCGTTTTCCTCAACCTTTAGCAAGCGCTCATATTCTTTCAGCTTTCGGCTGTATTCGTTCTTCTTGGATATTATGTACTGCAGAATGGCTTCTTTATCGAAAATGTAGCCCTGCTTGGTAACCACAGGATTTCGGCAGGGCTGTAGGGTCAGCGAGCAGCAATCAAACGATTTAACTGAGTCCTTACCCAACCGCTGGGCATTGGTGCCATAGCCAGACTCTGCGGCATCGCGTTTCTTCTCATTATATGTGTAAACAGCTCCCGCTGTGCAATTGCGGGCATGGCGCGTCATATTTCTGTTAAAAAACACAAAATATTTATTGCCAATCAAAGAACAAAACGCAGGCGCCGTCACTTACAACGACAGACGAAGTGGGTAAATTAACAACTTTTATTAATACATACACTGTGGTATGCTAATGGAAATGTTTTAGGAATAATGGATGTCCAAGTAGTAATGGTAAAATTAACAAATAGAATACAAACAATATATACAATAATCGATAGCACTATCGCAGATATCGATAGTTTGCAGATTTGCAACAGTCGAGTTTTTGTTGAATAAAATACTAAAAATATACATCATAACATTCTGTTGATCAAATAACAGCCCGTTTAGTCTTGAATTCGAAAAATTGGCAAACACTTTATTACAGGCCATAAAGTAGAGATGATTTAAGCTTATGTTTACGCTAATTGAGCGAGATTTTAAAGAACGATGTACAGTATGTGAAAATATTTGAAGTTGTCGCAGTTATAAGGAAACATTTCCTAGAAACGGTCTAGTCATATTTCCATTTCACATTCACTATTTATATGCGACTTGTACGTGTGGGACCTTCAGTTATTGCAACTGTGACTGTGCTGGGCATTTTGATCCGGATGATATTTAAACTCAATAAACAGATAAAAGGCAACTTTGTAGCTCTTAAAACTTCCGAGATATTTGCGTTCAAAGTTGCTATATCGACTCCCCTTGTCATGCTGATCAAGAATATAAACACTCTTTATGGCCGGAGGTGGTTTCTTCTGTACGTTGCAAACTTCGTGGCCAAATGAATGAATTGTATAAAAACATATATTGAATTGAATAAAAAGAAGCAATTGATTTCACAATTTTAACCATATACTTATATTGTACTTAGATTTTGGTTTTTTAGGATAACTCTTTATTCTCTTTTATTGTTTTAAGTTGACTTTGAGCGCCTAATTTTGAATGAAATAATAGAATAGAAAATAATAGAAATAGAAAAATGGTCAAGGAATGTAGACGAGTGGAAGTAAAGTGCTGCTACAACTTAGATCATTAGTGAGACAAGCAAACTTATAATCCCAAGAAAGATTAAGCTAGCGACCAGACCATTAATGCGAGCAATGATTTTTTTAATTTCAAATGAATTCATAGATTTATTTGTATTTAATTCGCGCTTACATTTATTGAATTAATGCCGTACATATGTATGTATTTTTGGTGCTTAAATGTCTACTTGACTATGTATATATATATATATGTGTATATATATATTTTAATACTGTTCCTTCGATTGCTGTCTATATGTATGTATACCTGGTTGATGTACTACTCTCGGTTAGGTTTAGTTTCAGTTTCTACATCTATTTTTTGTTGCTTTGGTTTATATTTATGTAATATATTTCTTTACAGTTTTATATGATTTTCTTTTCTCTTGAGCATATCACAGAACAAAAATGATAGTAGATAGATCTCTTTGGGTTTGAGTGCATTAGATTTTGTGTGCAGGATTAGAAAATTATTGAAAGAGTACAAAATTTAAATTGGAGCTTAGAATATATGTATGTATATATATTTATATACGTATGTATGTATGTATGTATGTGTATAACTACATGCAAATGTCATTTTCTTCCGTGTATGTTCATATAAATTTTGATATCAATAGAAAAATATTTATATGTTGAGCAAAAAGTTTTTGTTGGTTAAATTGTTGTTGTTTTGGGCGATGGTTCTGGAGTTTGAAATTGACGCTCAATTCGAATTCGTAGAAAACCAAGACGTGTTATAATTAACCTATACTAAAATCTTATCATAGGACGGTGGTGGTGACTCATCATCCACAGGCAGCTGTTTGCCCAAACCCAATGCTGCGCCTCCGCCACCGACTACACCCGTCTGCTCGGGCAACAATATGGCTATATGATACGGCGGAGGTCCAGCTGCTGCGGCAGCGCTCACATTCACGGTCTCCTGCCGCTCATCCAAATATCTAACATCGCTCAACTCCAACATGCAACTGTTGGCATCAGTTCCACCACCTCCGCCTCCATTGACCCCACGACTATGACAGACGGCGACGCGATGTCCCTCGCTTCGCGTTGTTGGCATTAATCCTTTGGGTATGCGGCACAATGACACCATACAGGCAGCTAGAAAAAATGTGGCCGAGAAGGCGCAAAAGATCAGTACCTCCAGTCCGGTGCCCTGATGATCGAAATAGAACTTGGCCCCGGCCACAAACACCGAAGCGAGCACCAACGAGGCGCACATTCCACATTTCAGATGGCTGGGCAGCAGCTGGGAGTCGGCGTGTTGAAGCAGGGCATGATGTTGTTGCTGCAATTGATTTGAGTGCGTGTGGGTCTGCGTCTGGGCGGGAGTTGCTTGCGTATTGGCAACTGGTGCTGATGTAGCTGCGGCTGATGTTGCTGTTGAAGAAGCAGATATAGCTGCTGTTGCTGGTGTGTGTCGCACGTTGACGTTGGAATTGTGTCGACGGGGCGTGGCATATCCCCCGCCAGATTGTCGAGAGTTGCTGCTGTGATGGTGATGATATGCGCTATAGGCATCGTCACTAAGATTGGAAGAAGGCGGATGTGAACTAAGATGTGAACTGTGACAACTTCTTGCAATAATTTGAACTTACGCATAAACGCCCGAATGGTGATGTGGCTGATGTGCTGCATAATGATGGTGCTGCTGATGTGCCTGATGATGTTGCGGATGTGCCTCGTGCTGTCGTATAGGCACAGCCATGTTGCCAAACTGTGGATGATGGTAGCTATAATGATGTTGCTGCTGCTGGTGTGGCTGCAACTGTTGCTGCTGTTGTGGCCTGGTCTGATATCGTGCGTGGCTATAATGGCCGTGATGATAGTGCGATGAAGATGAACCACGGTGCGCTACCAGTGGCACAATTGTTCCACTTCCAGTTAACACGGCTGCCGATGAGCTGATGCCGTTTCCGATTCCATTATTATTGCTGGCAGTTGCTGTTGCTGTGGCGGAAATGTTGTTGTTGTTACTGCTACTGTTGAAATGCTGTTGCTGCTGCAGAGCATTGTTGTTAGTGCGGCTTGGGCCTGCAATCTCCTGTCCTCCATATGGAGCTAAGGATCTATGAACTGAGGCTAAAGCCTGTCCTTGAACGGAACTGGAGCTGGAGCTTGCACCGGCAGTCGCTGTATTGTTGCTGCTATTGTTGCTGGACTTGGTGCGTCTAGGTGGATGTCCATAGCTTAGGCCACCACCGGCATGGGACAAGGAGGCAGCCACTCGAGAGCGCCCAAAACCGCACTGCTGCGAACGTTTGTCAATCCAGAAATGCATCTGTAAAAATATGAAATCAAAAACTTAAAGTCAACGATACTCGAGAGCGAGTGCAGACAAAGCCGTATTATGTGGATGACTCATTTGGCTAGACGGAAGACAGATAAACCCTTCACACAACGCCAAACAGGAAACGTGCACATCACATTTTATTGTCCTGCTACTGCTGTTGGCGCTGCAGTCCTTGTCCTTGTCTGGCATCTCCTTTTTGTGCGCGCCTTGTTCAAGTTCAGCCACCCCCAACTTAAAAGAACAAGGAAAAGAAAATGGCAACAGCAACGGCAATACATATCTACAAACAACTTCTTCAGCTTCCCTAAAGGTAAGAGTTAACTCCAAAATATGTAAGGAACAAAGGTTCCGTCTGTCCTGCTCCTGCCCGTTCGGTCAAAAACCCACAGAAAAGTCCAACAAACGCTTTCACTTCCACTTCCCGTGTCATTGGCAGCCAAAACACACCAAACACAAAGGAGTTAGAGGATGGTATGGATTGGGGCGGGGGCGAGAGGATGAGTGACACAAGGCCACAATCAGCCTGGCGCGGTGTTAGAATAGGAGACATGCTCAGACGAACTTTAACAGTGAGGCAAACAACTTGAAAAAGATAATTAAACCCTGATACTGCTATAGTATAAGGGTGCATTAAGTTGTGAAATGTATTTAACAGGCAGAAAAACATAAAGTATATATATTCTTGATCAGCACGACAACCCGAGTCGATCTAGTCATGTTCGTCTGTCCGTCCGGATGTATGAAATCCATTTTTTAGGGTGGTCCCCACACAAGGTTTCGCCAGTTTTAGTGTTTTTATCTCATAGCTTCTTTGCTTTTCATTGGAATTGAACCAACTTTGCGGATTATATGTCCTAGAGGCATCTACATAAACTCACCAAATTTGATTCGGACCGGGCCACTACATCATATAGCCCCTACAGAATTGATTATTTCGGAATGAATGAAAACAAAATTTGTATTTTTCATTCAAAACAAACCAAATTTGGTTTTCATTTTAGGAGGTCCCACGTCTGTTGACCAAATTTTATTCAAATCAATCATCACTGGGTTTTTCTAAAAAGTTCAAAAACGCCTCAAGAAATGATATTTTTCTCTAACTTCGTTCACGGCTACACAGACGAACCTACAAATTGAAGTGTCTACACATTCATTTCTCCAAATCTCTAGAGATTTCCGTGACACCACCCAATGGTAGTTTTCGAATGTCTCTTGACCCTTCACAGATCACATTCATACAGTAGTAATTGTGTGCTATGAATGTTTTTTGAAAACGCTTAACTGTGAGTAGTGTGAGTAGCTGCAGCTTACATTTATTTTGTGAAGATTGTTTTTGAAATCAACATTCTTTTTAAACATTCAAGTAAATGGTATTAACAGTTCATTAAATTAAAGACTTTCAAATCAGTTTTGTCCACGAAAAGTGGTCTGAATAATTCAAAATATAGCGGAATTCAAATTTAGCTTTCTTACTTATTTTTGTTTTTGAATGTATTCATGCAGTACTCTGATTTTTACTGGTGAACCAACATAACAATAGCCAAGTGTCTGCAGTTCCGAGTGGCTCTGTGGTATTTATATTCCCAATATATTTTGATGAGAATCTCCTCATGTATATTTTCAAATATCTTTCAGGGCACTGTGCGAGTCGTTGGTTGTTTGCATTTTGGTTCTTAACTCGCTTAGCTGTTCATTGAACTGTCCCCAACGCCCTGCTGCCCACTCAGCAACATCTTGTGTGGCCGTGGTCTCTGCGGTGTTAAGCCAATCAACAGCAACAATAATAGCAACAGCAACAGCAACAAAGGATAGCCACAACGACAACAAGAAGCACATTAAAAATTGTGAAAAACATTGCGAATGAATAAATTTTACAAAATCATATTTAAAAGAAAGCAAACGCCGTGTGAAATTTTGCTTTCGGCACGTTTCATACAATAAAAATGAAAGTAAAATAGCCGCACATTAAGGCTGTGGTTAAAGCATCTGTATCTCAATCTCTGTATCTATATACAAATTATTGTGTTCAGCAAGATTCTTAAGTTCAAAGTTCAATGCTTTCAGTCCTGCTCTTGTCATCGACTTGGTTGGGCGGCGAGGGAAAATTACACAACAGAATGGAATTGAAAATGCGACACAGAGCACAAGGCAAATAAATAAATGCGAAAAGTCAAGCACAAGCATGAGCACGAGCCAAAGTAATAAAATAAACATATTTAAAAGAGACATTTTGACAACCTTCTGATACGTTCATTTCAGGCAGTTGCTCATTTTTTGGCTTGGCGCTGCAGATTGGACTGGGAATGGTGGTAGGAGGCGCCACTTGGATAAGCATTTGATATTTGAGTTTGTATTTTTGTAGGGGGTCGCCCCAATCGGCTAGTCTTGGTCCTTGTGGTCCAAGGTTCAATGTTTTCAGCTAGGTTGGTTCATTTGTGTTTTTGTTTCTCGAAACTTGTGTTAGATTATTTGCCTGACGAAGTCGAAGTGTATAGAAAGAGAAGTGTTCATAAGTGTTTTGTTTCATTCCTTGAGTTGCAACAAAACTTGTTTATAAAGTACAATGACCTTCAAAAAGAAACTGTCAGGAATGTTCTTTTCAGTATCCAAACATCATTGTTTCGTACTTAACAAAATAATTTGCTCCATTAGTTGTTCAATTTATGGCATAACTAAATCAGCACCTTGACTCATTATCATTGATTGCTTTACCTTGAGTGGTCCAACAACAAACTGAATTTTAAATTAATGCAAAGTGAACTTTTGATTTCTTTTGTTGAACTAGTTATTATTGGGATGTTGGGAAATTTAAGTACTGATAGGAAATCTCAAATTGACCACTGGGCTGGGTCAGTTTCAACTGTTTCCGTGGTGTAGCGGTTATCACATCTGCCTAACACGCAGAAGGCCCCCGGTTCGATCCCGGGCGGAAACATTTTTTATTATTAAAATAGTTTTGGTTTTGCACACATTTGTGTATTTTGCAAGAGTTCTTAAGAATGATTTTTTAGAGAATTCTCGAGTCCAGGAATTGACTTTTGGACTGAAATTGACTTTGCTCCCGTTTTAAAAAGTAGGATATTTTATATATAAGATATTCCACTATATCCAGATGCAATTGTAATAAGGAAAACTCATTGATAAGCATAATTCTAGCTAGCCTTCCTACCAATTAGCTTCATTTGTGTTATGTAAACAAGTTTTTATTCATTAATACATAATTAATCACAAAAAAACATAAATTAAAAAAAAAAATGAACTTAAACCTGTTTCCGCCCGGGATCGAACCGGGGGCCTTCTGCGTGTTAGGCAGATGTGATAACCGCTACACCACGGAAACAGCTGAAACATGCCGAGCTAAACTGAGCTTTTATGATAAAAGACTAACAGTGCCTTGGCTTTGCTATTGGAAATTGGGCAAATTGCCAACAAAATTAGATAGTGAAAAAACTTTAAACAAAACGTCAGCATAAATATAAAAGGGAAAGTGTTTATTTTTTGTTGCTGTTGAAAGTTCAAGTAAAGGGGAATATATATACATATAATTATATAAATCTTAAAGTACTTGTTTGTACTGGTAATTGTGATTGATAAATGAACAGCGCTTTGCGATTTATATGTGTAAGGCTAATCAAAATTAGGTAGTCGATTTCGGACCCCTTTCAACTTGGCACAGAGATCGTTCTCACAGAGATCGTTCTCACAGAGATCGTTCTCATATATAAATGAGCTGGCCTAACTAATTTTCTCTCAGATATTAAAACATGGAAACACAATTTCTTGAATATCATTAACTCAATTTGGTAATATCTCCTGAGCTGTTAATATTCAGTATATTATTATTCACAAATACGGAATTTATATCGAAAGTTGAAAATATTTTATCAACACCCATTAGGTTGATATTCATTTTCCATTTCTTTGAAGAAGTTCCTTTCCTTTTAATGTCTTTTACCTATATGCCATCTACGGAGGAGAGAAGTCATGGTGAACGTTTCTTTCCCTATAAACGGGGCAAAGTTCAATTTGAAGCAGTAGGGTAGGCTCAGATTGTCAGATCAAAAGAAATACAGGCTATGCAACCTTCCTAAAATAATTATAAATTTAAGTTTTTAGTTTAAAAATTTTCGGAAAAATATTTAAGAACAATCATTTATCATGGCCAAGTGGTTAGATGTTTTAGTGTTCGGATCTGCCAATATCGACTACATCACGTAAGTTGGGTTTTCGCTTATGATCAGCTCACAGACTCGCTGATTCTCACATGTGCTTCAGATACGTAGATAACTTGCCCAAGGCTGGAGAGACGGTGCAGGGCATCTATATGGAAACATGCTTTGGGGGCAAGGGGGCCAATCAGTGTGTGGCAGCGGTGAAATTGGGTGCCTCCACAGCATTGGTGGCAAAAATGGGCCAGGATGCTGCAGGCGATGATTACATGAAATACTTAAGGCAACAGGGCGTCATTGTAGACTACGTGGAACAAGTGGATGATTGCACAACGGGCCTGGCAGAGATCGCCGTCTCCGATGACGGGGAGAATCATATAATCATTTTGTCCGGAGCCAATGCATTGCTGAATGCGAAGGATGTGAACCGTTCCAAGAAGATTTTTAGGGAAGCGAAGGTACTGCTTTGCCAACTGGAGACGGACGTTAAGGGTACAATGGCCGCCCTGCGTGAATTCAGAGGCATTTCGATTCTGAACGCAGCGCCAGCCAAAAAGGATTTGCCGGCCGAACTGATCAAGCTGCCCACCATTTTGTGTGTCAACGAAGTAGAGGCAGCTCAGCTAGCGGGAAGCGGGGATATCAAGACACTGGGCGATGCTAAGAAAGCGGCAAATACTTTGTTAGATAAGGGTGCAAAGAGCGTAATTATTACTATGGGCGCCCAGGGTGCCGTGTACTTGTCAAAGGACAAAAAAGACACTTGTGTGCATATTCCGCCAGCACCGGTGCGTCACGTATCAGATACGTCAGGAGCAGGAGATGCTTTCTTGGGAAGCCTCGCATATCACATTGCAAATTTTCCAAACATGCCAAGGGAGAGTCACATTAGTGCGGCCAATGCCTGCGCCGCCTACTCAGTGGAGCGTCGCGGAACGCAGCCTAGTTTTCCGGGACGCGACTTAGCTCAAAACAATCTGTGTATGGTGACGCCCTCGTTTAATGTTATATCTGATCCGCCATCAGAAGAGAATGATGAAAGCAATGAGAAAGCCACATCACCTCCTGAAGATGGGAAAAAGGAATCGGAAGCAACAACAAATGAATCTGCCACAAAGGAAGAACCTGAGAAAGCAGATCAGCAATCTCCAAAGCTAAAAGAAGTTGAATCAACTAAAGAGGATGCTAAAAAGGAGCGTAGTGCAGAAAAAGAGCTATCAAATCAGGAACCTGCACAGGAAATTAAATCAAACGAGCAACCCGAGGTAAGCGGAGGAAATCAAGAATCTGCACAACCAAAGAAAGCAGCAACCGATAAAGTTGGGGTAAGTGAGGAAAAAGATCCTGGGGCGGGGACTAGTGCGCCAAAGGACTTGGAGGCGCCCACAAAAGATGATAAATCCAAGATGCAAGAACAACAAGGAACACTAAGTGAATATAACGACGAACCAATAAAGGAAGATAGCAAGAAAAAATTTAAATTTTCCAAAGGCAAAAAAGATAAAAGCAAAAGCACTTCAGACGAAATAGAGCAAGAATCTGTGCCAAAGGAAACTACTTCAGCTGCCGCCGAAAACGAAGTTGCGTCAGAAAAGAAGTGATATACGAAAACAAAATTAATGATACTATTTATTTAATATTTTATTGAAAATAAATTAAAAGTTTATAAAAAACACTCAATAATTGAAGAAACGTCTTTAAGCGTGCTACTTGCAGTGCCATTTGTTCTAAATCCTATATATATGCCTGGCAATTCTAGTTCTACGGTCATCTTAAAGCGATGAGAACGAAGCTAGTGGTGTGAACTGTGATGTATCTTTGAAATAAGACCATGACATTCTCTACAGATCTCCTACTGATGCTGTTAAACCTTTGTAGAACCACCACCTGAGTGAGGTGCGCCAACAGCATGCATTACCAACTGCATTACAACGTAATCAAGCATATGCTCTACATGCAGAAGTCTGCTTATGAAAAGGTATTACAGGCTACTAATCAGTGGTTGAATCTACATCGTCCACAAAGTGTTGAACCAGATAATCGGGCCAGCAATGAGCATATGCACAACAGGGTTTATGGATGAGCATGGTGAGCTACCGCATTGTAATTTTATGCAAGCTTTCTAAGATCTCTAGCACCTGAGCATTACCATGCACACCTAGAGACTTTAAGCCTGAAATTCTATACATTTTATAATCAATGGTTTGTGCTGAGCAAGTAGATGGCATATAAGGCTGGAAGACTTTATAATTATAGAGATGCTAAACACCGCGAATACTCCTATTCCATTATAACAGTCGAATCAATTTTGACTTTGCCAAAGATTTACTGTCCGTAATATTATTCTTCACTGTAACCATGTGCACAATGTTCTCAAACGGAAATACTCTTAAGCTATATTCTTTTGCATAATCTATATATACTTAATATGTTTATTAGCTTACATATAGTATATATTTTTTGCTGTTCACTTAAACCTATAGAATCGCTGTATAGTTTCAATCAAGGTATGTCAAGGCAAAATAGTAAAAGAATAATTTGTAAGCTGCGAAACTTTTTCATTCTTCTTTTCTTTAGCCTCTGGCTGTGATTTTCGTATTTGATTTTTTGTTACTGTTTTAACCTTTGCCGTGCTTTTTGCTTTGTGCCTTGGCGGGAAGTGAATTTTGTGTCGCATTCATGTGGGAGGCATTGCCTGTCTGTCTATCTGTCTGTCTATCAGTCCATCTGTCTGCCCACTTGATGGCTTACACTGCGTGTGAGCAATGCGGTGGAAAGGTACATGGTACAGGTACATGAATGCAATTGCCAGTCCACAGCTCTTGGATGTACATATCTACAATCATCCGTAAGTGTGTGGTGTGTGTTTGTGAGTGTTTGTGGTATGTATGTGCAAGTGTGGGAAAATTTCAAGTGCATGCCTTGATAAGATGTCTCTGTTACCTTTTTTCATTAAAATATCTCACTTCTCGATTTTCAACCAATTGTACATTGATTTATTTTCACTTTGGTTTGTGTTTGTTTATAATTTCACACATATTGCTGTTGTAGTTGTTGTTGTACAGCAAAGTCCTTGAACGCTTGAACTGACCTGACACTAACACTAAGACTGGCACATACATTTACACCAACAACTATCCTTGAACGAATAAAACACTCGCGCGACTTCACATTTTACAGTGTTTTTGCCAAAAGATTTTGATTGAAACTTCGAATTCAACTTACAAACACAAACACAAGCACACACACAAACACCCACGATTGAAAGTAAAGAATATTCCCAGCACGCCTTTCCTTTTCATTTCTCCCCAGAAGTCCTGCCTGCACAAGGACTCGCAGCCAACTAAATTGCTCTGAATGCAATTTTATTTTCACTTTCAGTTCGAAGAATATTCGGAGATGTTTTTTTTTTGTTGGCAAAGCATGAGTGGCTGTATCGCTCATGCGCAGTGAAAACATCACAAAAAAGCTTTCAAAACATTCAAATTTGACTATTGTAAATTATAATTAAAGCGTAGAGAATAGAACAAATTACATTGTAATAGACGAGCTTTTTAATTGAATGCTCTAAAAAGTAGAAACTAAACTTTCAATTACAACAAATTTATGAATTTATGAAATTGTACATTTAAAATTACATAGAATTTGTCGCGAAATCATTATTTTGAGCATTGTTATTAATGGTTTGGCTTTTCGAGCGAGATGATGTTCTATCAATTGTATAATATCTAATATCATAATATTATAATATGTAACTTGATCTTGACAGAAGTAATTCTGAGCAAAAATATGTTTTATAAATTACAAATATATAAGCAAATCTAGCAAAAAGCTTTTATATCATTTTAATTGTACGAATTAATAAATTTATAGGTTTGATTTAATCAAAGGTTATTTTCAGAGCATTCAAATGAAACTTTTTCTCATTCTTTAACATGTATGCAAAATTTCAGATCAAGGGATTAAGGATAACAGCCCTAAAATTCAATTGCAAGATTGACCACTTTCAAACAAGTGAAACTAAATAGGGTAAGGTAGGGCTAAAAATAAGACGTCTTACAACTTTCTAATCATTTATTGATCTCTTTCTCTCTCTCTCATTCTCTTGCTTCCTAATCTCTTGGATTAAGCTTCAATATATTGAGGATCTCGGCACTCTTGAACTTTGGCATCGTACCACAAGCCGGGAGTACAATCCAGTGTAACACCTCGACCATCCATACAATAATAGTAGGCATCCTTGCGTGAATTGTGGTTGAAGAAGTGAGAGCCCTTGGCAGGACAGATGATGTCAGCGCGTCGTGGTGGGGAGCGCGAATACGGTTGTATATTTCGCTGAGCTGCGTCCACCTGGCAAGAGAAGCGGGTTTTGGCAACGACATTCTTTGACAAATATTATCCACTCTTTACCTTGCAGTCCACATTCGAAGCATAATCACAGGCCCGGATTTTCGGATTATAAAGTAGCCCCGAGGCACACTCCTGAGCCCAAGGGCGTCCGTACGAGCAGACGTAATATTTATTGCAAGACGATTTGCTAGCCAAGTAGGTAATGTTCTCAGGTTGATCAATCTGAGCGCATTCATTTGCCACACAGTCCACATACTCGGGGAAGTCACAGCGATCCGTCATATTGTTGTATTGGAGGCCATCGTGGCACTCTCTGAGCACTGGATAGCCGTAATAGCAGAGCACGTATTTGGTGCAGGTGTTGTCATAGCAATAGCTGCTCAGTTCGTAGCTCTCACACTTAGGCAGGCATTTGGCTAATTTTTCAGTGGTGCACACCTGGAATTCGTAGTCAAAGAATATCTTGCAGGTGGTGTTACCTTTGCAGATTGTCTTCACTAGATCTTCATCGTCCTCGCACTTGGCCATTTCCGCAATGACGCCATCTATTGATGCAAAGAGTGAAGAACAGGTACAGGCTTCGCTATGTATGCCATCCTGCTGATGTACTTACTTTGACATTCAATGTACATTTCACAATTCACATGGGGTAGATAGACTCCACTGGTGACATTCGAGCAGACATTTACGGTACTATTGTAGATGTCATAGGGCTTGGCAACGTCATCCCCTCCTTCACGATCGTCTTCGTTTTCAGGACCCGGAGCCACTACATCACTGGGCACCAATGCGGTTGCGGTTTTCCCGTGTTGAATCAAGGTCAGACCCAGGATCAAGCTAAATAAAGCCACCACATTCACTGGAAGTTGACAAATGGTTTGGGTTGAGTTTCGTGAGCTTGCCGGGATCGCCTCTATACTCACTAATAATAGACAGATCGAGGTCCACAACTCAACTGTTTCTGCCTCTTCTTCAGGCATTTCTCGAATTTATATCATGACCAGGTGATGATTTTTTTTTGTTTTATTTGAATGTACATACTGTTCTTCATTTCGCAAATGGCCAAATGAGTTCTTGGAAAGCTAACGTTTCTTATCGCTAACGATCGTACTTTTATTAACGGCACACGCAGCCAGATCGAGACTCCCCTCCCACAGGAAACTACACTTTAATTTGTCAAATGTTTGAAGTGAAAATGTTGTACCCCGCGAAATTTATTTGTGGTTGTGGATAGTTTATGGCTACCAACAAAATTGTAGGATGTAAATATTTTGAATAGAAGGAAGCTACGCGTATCTTTGACCAGTCAGAATGGTAATATCATTCCAATTATGCATATGTTTGATGGCAGCCATCGTGGGCTATTAGAAGTACTGATTTGATCGATCCTTTGGCAGCAGCATGTTAAAATTATGTGAACTAGGCAATTTGTATACCCTGTACTAATGATAACATGGGTATACTAAAGTTATTGCAAAGCATGTAAGTAGATATTTATAACCTGCACCTGTGCTACATGGCTATATTCATTTTGTGAAATAGTATATAGTATATATTCTTGATCAGCACCAACAGCCGAGTCGATCTAGCCGTATGCGTTTATGCGTATGAATGAACACCTAAATCTGAGTGACTATAACTGGTATGTAGGCTCCCCTAAGGTTTCAAGAGATCAAATGTATTTTAACGATTATGTCTGCAATTATTATCCCATCTTAATGAAATTTGGCAAATCGGTAGATTATGCCCTTATACGCAAATGATCCGAGTTTCAAATAAAGTGTCAAAGATTGTTTACCAAATTAATTAATTTATATTATATGATTTGTCTACTGAAGCCGTAATATATAGGCAATATGAATGGTATATAAACTTCGGCATGCCGCAGCTAGCGTTTCTTCTCAGTTCTAAATGGTTGTTTCGCACTGGAAAGCTGGGTGATGTTGATCAACAATCATTGATATACGAGAAATGTACTATGTACTCGTGCCAACTGTCTTTAGTATACCCTTGCAGAGGGTAATATAATTTTGTCAAGATATTTGTAATGCACAGATGGAAGCATCTCCGACTTGATAAAGTATTTACACTCTTCATCAGCATGAATTCATATAGCCATGTCCCTCTGTCTGTCCGTATGTAGGCTTTGTACAATAGATGGCGCTAACAAAAGTTTATTTGCATGTGAAAGAGCTTTATTTGTGCTAGCCCTGTGCCCTGTCTCTCTCATTCACAAATATATTTCTTGGAATGCGAATGCGTTTTATATATGTACATGTACATGTATATGAAAGATTGTGTATTTGAAGATATTTAGAAAGAAGATTGCTTCGCTGCTTATTGGTATAGCTGAAGCAAACACATTTTAGACTACAAAGTTTCATTCCTTTTTATAGTTCTGCAAGGGTAGCCGAAGTTGGCCATCATCGCTTGTTGTTCATATCTGCTGCTCGCTCCTCCTGTATGACTTTTATCATTCAAATTTACCTGCACTGCTCTATTATTATTATCGATTGTAATTACAAGCGCTCGTATTTTCCATCTGATAAGAGAAAGAGAAAAATTGATTGCCAAAAAATTTGCTATAAAATGGAGCTTAGAATTGTGTTGTGTTGTTCAAATGAAATTTCGCGACTTGACAAGTGAGTAGACTGCAGCAGTTGAAGATCGACCCTCTCTCTATCTTGCCCTTAACTAAAACTCTTTCTAGTGCTGTACCGTGTGTTGTTGCTGACGTTTCTAGGCCTAAGCTATCTAGTGAACAACGGAAATGCTGATGAGATCAACATTTGTTCCAATGTGGCGGATAACTTATTTCTGCCGCACATCAGCAACTGCAGCCAGTATTACCTATGCATAAGTGAGTGTCTTCATAGCTTGCACTATTCTTCAAAATCAGTGATGTATTTGCCCCACACTAGGCAACATGTCCTTTCCCCGCAGTTGCCCTGAGGGTTACTACTTCGATGCCTACGATCAGGAGTGTGTAGACGTCTCGGAGGTGCGCTGCCTGCCCAAGTGCCCCTCACAAGGACTGAGCTCATTCTGCTATGATCGCACCTGCACCAAATATGTGCTATGTTTTGCCGGAGTGCCAGTGCTACGCGAATGCTGCGATGGTCTTCAGTACAACAAGGACACGGACCGCTGCGACTATCCGCAATACGTGGACTGTGTGGACAATTTATGCATTCGCAATAACAATGCTTCAAACATCGTCTACATAGCCAGTAAGGCTCTGTGCGATAAGTTTTATGTGTGCGTCGATGGACAGCCAATTAATCAGACATGCGCCAAGGGACTGCAGTACAATCCGGCCTGCGAGTGCTGCGACTTTCCGTCGCGCACAAATTGCACGGTATGTAAAGGCGTCTTCTGAGTGATGATTGGATGATGATCAGATATCACATATGGCCCTTTTCAGGTGGAATCCCTGCAACGGAACATCCAGCCATTCTCACGTTCACCACCGCGTCGCGCAGACATTGAATGTCCCGCAGAAGGTGTTCACTTCTTTGCCCATAAATCACGCCAAGATGCCTACTACTACTGCATGGATGGCAGTGGCGTTACTTTAGACTGCACTCCGGGTCTACTGTACGATGCGAAGCAGGAGGAATGCCGCGAGCCTCAGTTTCTAGGACACTAGGAAAGCAAAGTTCCTGCCTGTAAATTTAATAAATTTGTAACATTGATATTGCAAATATATAGCCGATTCTGTGGAAGCTAAATAATATGGATCAATAAAATCAATAACATCATGGCTCATCTTAAGAAACTGTGTGGCCTGAAAAGTAAGTTTTGGACTCATTGTGGCCGCATTTTGACAACCATTTGGTCTTCTTTTGGGAACCCTTTGGTCTCGTTTTCAGAGCTTTCTGGTCTCATTTCACTAAAACTCAAAAAACACAAAATTCAACACATTCAAACATCTCGCTTTTAGAGAGGAAAAACTTTATACAGTTTACACGATTACATTGTTATTGAGGGGCAAGTTCTATGAAATACAATTATGTGTTATTGTATATTTTGCGGTTCCCGACATTCTCGCATCTTAGAATCGTACCACAAGCCAGGGGTACAGTTCAAAACTAAGCCATGGCCATCCACACAATAATAATAGGCTTCTTTGAGCGACTCATGGGCAAAGAAGTGAACACCTTCTGAAGGACATTCAAAGTCAGTTCTGCGCGCGAACGGTTCAATTTTGCGTTGTACAGCCGGAATCTAGGAGAAGAAAGAAATGAAGTAGAGGAGGGAGTACGTAGAAGAAATATCTATAAAATCTCACCTTACAATTCGCCCTCTCCGGATAATCACAACAGTCGCATTTGGTATTGAAATATAAGCCCGGGGCGCAACTCTGATTCGTAGGTATGCCATTGGCGCACAGGTAATAACTGCTGCAGGACGATTTGCTGGGTATATAGCGTAGACTATCCTGATTGTAGTAGATCGAGCACTCATTGGCCGCACAATCCACGTGCTGGGGGAAATCGCAGCGATCCGTTTTCGCATTATACTGCAGCCCATCGTGGCACTGCCTCAGCACCGGTCGGCCGTAATAGCACATGACGTATTTGGTGCAGGTTCTGTCATAGCCAAAACTAGTCAGAGAGTAGTCCTTACAGCTGGGCAGGCATTCCGACTGAGATTGTGAAGGGGGTAAGCAGCGTTGGGTGTGAGCATTGAAATTATAGCCATCTTCGCAACGCAGCTCAACGGGATCGCCAGCTAAAGAATATTTGGGAGAACACATAGAAATGTGAAGCAAAAAATGATCAGCGTCTACTCACACCAACATAGATAATACTTGTTGCAGT
Organism: Hirtodrosophila duncani; assembly: GCA_037043425.1. Classification (NCBI taxonomy): domain Eukaryota; kingdom Metazoa; phylum Arthropoda; class Insecta; order Diptera; family Drosophilidae; genus Hirtodrosophila; species Hirtodrosophila duncani. The sequence goes on along the minus strand of JBAMBM010000075.1, from coordinate 68,584 downwards.
CTCCCACAAATGGCAAAAATACCGAATCCGAAACATTCTCGCATAGGTTTATGTTGCCCATAAAAAGACTGGACTTGTTTTCCGATGGAAGGCTTGGTGTGCTTGTTGGGGACTCATCTGGAGCTTGGGCATGGAGCAGATCTCCAGCCAAAAAACCAAAGATCAGCCAGGCATACACTTTAAGCATTTGAGATTGGGGTACTTTAAATTTTTATATGCGATTGCTATTGCTATTGCAGCTCCGGCTAGTTGCTGTGGGTCTCCTTCAATAACTGAGTTCTTTCAACTGAAGAATGAGGCCATTTATAAGATATTTCTCAATGTTGAAGTTTTGGCAATCAACAGGGCAAACCATTGTGTTTCTTATCATTTGTATCGCACAGTGAAGAAGGCGCGTCACGATCTCTGAAAAATAACATTTTAATTTATCAGCCAAAAAGATTACTAATGTATGGGGAATTTTCAAGCAGATTCTCAGCAAGAAATCTTTCTTGACATTTTGGTCGGCTGGCTAATAAAGAAAATACGTATAAATATGCTCGTACAAACTACATATATACTTATGCCTATATATATATAGACTCGTATATTGTAAAATATTTTCAATTTCGGCACTCGGCATTTAGTCAGTCAGCCAGCCATTTGGCATCTCATTGTCGTGCAGCAGCTCCACAAGAAAGCAGTTCATAAATAAATAATTACATAGATAAATTAATAGATAAATTGTATTCTAAGCATTGTAGACTGCAATACCGCATCGGTTGTATGTAAGTTTATATAAGTACTTGATTCTGCGGAAGTGTGTGGCATTGCATTTTTCAAGTTTGAAACAAAGAAAAATTGTTTCTATTTATAGAAAAGGTTGCTGGCGCTCCCTCATCCATATTCTTTGCGTGGGGCTGCTTGATATATTCTAGAAACACGAAAAAATGGTGAATGAACTGAACAAACCCGCAACGGGAGAAAATGCTGCTTTGAGTGAGGTAAGAGATGGATTCAAATATATTTTATGAAATCTAAACAATGCAGTCCAAATATATACTCGTTAAAACAGCGCCTGGCTGCCTCCAATCGTCAGTTGCTCGAGATGCAAGAAGAACATCGTCAACTTTTATTGGAAATGGAGACTTTGCGGGCTCGTGCGGCTGAGCTGACACGTTTGAATGCCCAAAGACGGGAGATAAGGCAGCAGACGGTGTCCAGCGAAGGCCGGCAGGATGAGAATCCCATTTCAAATCCACCAGAGCCACAACCAAAGGCCGAAGCCTCTACTTCAGCATCTGCATCAGAAACACGGACAGATGAAAAAGACAGTTCAACAGCTGCAAAGGATGAAACTGAAGGTGAAGTTGAAGATGAAGATGAAGACAAGGCAGAGACGGCCAACTATTTGCAGCAAAAGTTAACTGAAATAGCGAATCTGAAGGCACAATTTAAGCGCGTTCAACATATGGTTGACACTACACAGCTGATAGAGCAGCACATATCCACAAGGGAAACAAAATCCTCATCCTCATCAGAAGTCGTTTCAAAACAAAGCTCTATGCAAGCTAGTAGCAGCAGCAGTAGCAGCAGGAGCCAAGCGGAGATGGTAACAGATGCCACTGCTGGTGGTACTGCACCTGCTACCACTACCGACAATGCTGAGCTATTAAATGCCATGTTGGGCATGTTTACAGATTTTACTAGCGATCTGCGTGGCCAGGCGGAGGGCTTGCGTGCGGAAAGAGATCGCATCAGAGCGTTAAAGGAGGAAATTATGCAGAGGAAACAGTCGAAATAAATTTGTAGGCCAGACAAAATGTATATTTATGAATGTTACGTATTAAATAATCTGCAACAAAGATGATTCAAACAGAATATAACAATATTGATTTGAAAATTGAATTGCCGGTGACCGAGTCTAGTCTTTACACTGCATATGCACTGCCACTCGTACTCTATAGAGCATTGGTGGGCGGGCAGCCAGTTGCTCCCAGAGCTCCGTTTGTCTCTTTGGCTACGATCACAAAGCAGAATCCGAAATTAAGCAACAAAAAAGTCCTCGTGTTGAAGGCGATTTTTGCTTTTTGCCAGGCTGCAACTGTGTGTGGCTGCATTTTCACACATAAAACATATTAAGGATGTGTATCAAAATAGGCTGAGTGGCTGCGAACTTCCATAACTACAGAAAAGTAGACTTTAAAAAAGCAATAAATGCATGCCAATAAATGACTTAATAATTTTTTTCAGTGTGCATTATCTTGCTGCGCTCTTACATTCGGATTAGCCTGCGGACACCATGGTAGTTTTTGTTGTAGATGTTGTTTTAGTGCTCCCGAATGAAAAATAGGTGCCCATCCTGCTGAAATGAATATGAATCGAATTTGGTTTTGATTTGGATGAATGAAAAGGTTATGCTACTAAGGATTCACTCCGGCACTTAACCAGCGTGCAGACAAAAGAACATCTGGTAAAAATGTCAGTTCTGTAGCTTTTAACACATTCAAGATCTTTTTGTTGAAACAAACGAACAGGCATGGTTATATCGATTACCTTTGTCATGCTGGTCAAGAATATATATACTTTATATATTCGGAAACACTTCATTTTGTGCGTTAAAAACTCCTTAATAAAATGAATATACCATCACATCTTCTTGTGAATGGTATACAAATATTTGAATGGTATAATAATATAATGATGAATAAGATGTAATGTTAACTGTTGCAATGGGAGTGAGTAAAAATTTAGTATGTAGAAAATTTGAGAAAGATGACAATGTTTATTAACGTTAAAATTGGCGTTGCCACAGTCTATGAAAGATGCGTTGCTACATATATGTTTGATTAAAACTGCAACCGCAACATTACCATTACCATAATTATAATTCTTCGAAAGCTTCTCCATTTCCACGCATTGCCAACATCAATATTATTATTTTCTTACCTGTTTAAATTCAAAAACATCGGATAAAAATCCGATGTTTGAAAACATTTGAGTGATATCGATCTATCGATTTAGCATCGATGTATCTAAGTGGCACAATTTAATATCGATGTTTTCCCTAGCACAACTAGGCGTTGAAAACAACAAAATAGAGAATTAGTTTTTTATATATTTTATATATTTCGGAATGCTGTTGTGATGTCGCCTCCAGTGAAAGTAGTAATAGAAAACGATGGCGAAATTAGCCGAAGGAACAACAACAACAACGCCCACACCGGCGCCGTTCCCAAGCAACAACAACAAGCGCAGCAAGTAAGCAGGACAACAACAGCAAATGCCGCATCCTGCTCCCCATCCTCAAGTATATCCAGAACAAGTCGCTCACGCCGGCAACAGGAGCATCTTGGAGAACCGCCTGAGATGGACTTGGCGCAGCCACTGCAACGGGAGACATTGAGAACGCTGAATGTGAGTTGAGTTTGAGAATTGATTGGGCTTCTTCAGGTGTTGTAGCTTCTTTCTCTTGGGCCGCTCTCGCCTTTCTCTCTTTCTTGGCATTTTAAAAATACATTTCACACTCGTTTAGCAATATTTTAATTTTAATATCGAGCAAAAGCTTTTCTCAACGTTTTAGTAATTCAGACGAACGCGAGCAGTACGCATCCCAAAGTTTTCGATATTTTCAATAGTTAAATATACATATTTATAGTTATTATATTATATATGTGTATATACTCTGAACAAGCCCATAAGATTGCCGCGCCTTTGGTTTTATTTAGCGTTTTCTTAATATTCATCTATTGTTGCTTTAAGGACCTTCTGCAACGTGCGCGGAATCAGCAGCAGCAACTGAGAAATCATCCACAGCTGCAACCACAGCAGCCCAGCAGCGGCTGCAGTTACGATTCAACAGGTAAGTGTATATAACATCCAAATATATCCAAAAGTAGGCGCAGAAGTATCGAGAACTTCCCATCAATGGCAATCAGCCAAAACGCTTCATAGATCTTTCCTACCTGCCTGTAATCCTTGTACACCTGGGGTGACCCTCTAGCTTTTACAATTGATCATTGATGGCTGCTTTGCCGTCACAAATACACGCCAATACATATATAAGTTGGGCCAGTTCATGATCTAAATTTAGCCAGCACACAGAAATAAACGCCCACGGAATGGCTATGGCAGAGGCGTTCTGCTGTGCTGGGCAGCTGGCCAGATTCGCCAATGCGTTTGCTGCGTCATTTCTCAAATCCAATTGTTGTTGATCGATTCCCTTTACCAGATCAGCAGCAGCAACAGGAGCAGCAGCAACGCTATTGCTTTCCTGTGCGTCCCATCCAGCGGGTGCAGCATCAACAAAGCCAACAGCATCCGGCACCCTCGTCCACATCTGAAGCTGTGCTGCGTTTGCGTCAATCGACGCCGCCAAACGCCACTGTAGGTGTAGTTATACCCAACGCCTCAACCAACGGCAACGATTTAGAGGATCAGCCGAATCCAGTGCAAGCATTGGTCCACCGCCTATTTGGAGTTGCAGGATCAGCCACACCTAATCGAAACCACAGTCAAATTGACATTTTGCGCTCCTTTCTGCTGGGCCTGGATGAGAATTTGAATTGCGGAATTCAGCAGCAACAGCAGCAGCAGCCAACTGTCATAGAATCAGGAAACCATCAACTTTCAGAGGTAAGGATAAAGTCAAGCTTCACTGAAGTTATTTGAGTCTACTCATGTACTCGCTGCAGCTCAGCAGTATGGTGCATGAAATCAATCCCGGGGTTGGCCAAGAGCAAGAGGAGGGCATTGTGAATTCAACGAGCCTCGAGGACGTTGCTTTAAGTGAGGTAAGTATCCGAGCATCCACTCACCGTAAAGAGACTTCTAAAGCTTTGTGATCCATCTCATAGATGAGCGATAATCGCGCCCAGTCCATTCAATCCCTGCATAGTGCCATGGAGACACCCACCCCAGATTCTACGCCTAGTTTCGATGAGCTGCAGCAGCGTTTGGAAGCCTCCAATCGGAATATGCAGCATTTGCAGGATGAGCAGGCCAAGCTGCTGCAGATTCAGAACATGGCCAAAACCCATCTGAATGAAATGGAGCAGCTGCGCCAACAGGCAGCCCGCCTGCCAAGCAATGATCAGGCCCCGAACTACGAATCCGTTCAGCAAGTCCAGGATGATATGGCCTCGTTGGTTGGTCGCATGAAGAATCTCACGGCTTTCATCCACAATCAGAATGAGCTGAGCAGCGTCTTGGGCGATGATGGGCCGGAGATTCTCGCCGAGCAGCAGGTATTGCAACAGAAATTGGAATCCTTGCGCTCGCAACGGGAGGATATGCGTAACCTCGTTGATGAGTTGAACAGCATCAATCGTACTGCTAAGGAGACGGTGGGCACAGTGAGGGAGGCTAGCCGAGAGACCCCCTCCCCCACTACCACCAGCGCAATCAAGCGACCGCCAGCTGAACCCACACCTGCAAAGGAACGAGTGGTCCCTGTGGAATATCAACGGAACGTTCCCATTCTGCGCCAGGAGGCAGCCAATGCAACGCAACGCGCTCTGCAGGCTCAGGCGATGATCAACCAGAAGACGGCAGATATTGATGCCTTGAAGGCCCAAATGGCCAGGCTGAAGGGCATGCTCAATACAGTCACTCAGATTGAAGAGAGCGTTCCAAGTGCAGGCGAGAATCTCGAGCAGCACCGCAGTGCCGAACTGCCAGCGGAGATTGCACATCGGGTGCATGCCCTCAACAATGTGACCTCGGAGTTGCGCGCCGAAGCAGCCAATCTGCAAATGGAGAGGGATCGCATCTTGGCCTTAAAGGCAGAAATCGAGCAACGCAAACTGCAGGCGGCGGCTGCTCTGCAACTGGGCGATGATGCTCTAAAGCGAAGCAGCCTTACGCCCACGCCAAAGCCCAGGCAGCAGCAGCACCATCAGCAGGAGGAGGAAAAACAACAGCAGCAGGATACACCTCTGGAATCGACGCCCACACGAGATGAGCTGCGTGCTCAATGCGAGCGCCTGCGCAAAGAATACGAACAGAAGCAGCGCGAACTGCAGGACCGCTATGTGAATCGCGGTAACAATGGAACAACAACTCCGGAAGCGGATGATGAGGGAGGTAACGATGATACGGATAGCGATAAGTACTTTGGACATATGAGAACTGCCTCGTCCGCCACCCTAAAGCGCGCACCCTCTGTCAGCACAGTGGTGGAGCAGCGTCAGCAGCAGCACCCGTCCCACTCGCAGTCTAACAACGAGGACGAGCTGAATGTGACCATTGACAGCCTGTCGCTGGGGGGCAATGACAGCCTCCAATCAAGTAGCACCCAGAGATCGCAGTACATGCCGCCGCCCATGCCACCCGTGCAGGGAATGTGGGGTAAGTCGCAGGTTAAATAGCTTGCAAGGATTAATCCCATGTTTTCCCCTCTTAGCCACTCACAACGTCAGCAATGCCAGTGTCAATGGTTGGCATGGACAGCAACAGTCTCTGTATTCCACAAATACCGGGAGTAGTGTGGACTTCAAGCCGCCTCCGCCGCCTGCACACACACAGGCCACCTCTTCGCAGACTTCGAATGCCACCTCGGACGCAGTGCTGCTGCAGCAGTTCATGCAAACCCAGCAGATGCTCATTAACTCAGTCTGCCAATGCAACCAAACCTTGTGGCACCAGCAGAGGGAGATCGACACGCTGAACCAGCAATTGCATGCGGTGAGTCGACACTTCAGTCCAACCGAGGCAATCCTTGAACCAGTTCTTTCCTTTTTACCCAGCTGCAAGAGCGCCTCAATGTGGCGACCAGCCAGGAGCATGCGTATAGCCTGCGTTCTGAATCTGTGCCACCGCCGCCTATTGCCATGGGACAGCTGCCGAATAATTTGTGTGGCGGCGGCGCCAGCAACCGTGCCCAGTCAGAGCAGCTCTTCAGCTTTGGCGCCCATCAGAGCGCCTTCAGCAACTATCAGCGTAGCAGCCATCGCGACGTCCACCATCCGCCGCCACCGCCGCCTCCGCAGTCGTTCCTTAACAATGCTGCTCCCCCGGCGCCTCCGTCGGCCACACACTACAACAACGAGACCCCGCTGTCGCCACCCACTTATCGTGCCAGTCCCGGGCCCATCTTCATGAACCATCACAACAACACCATTCACCAGAACAACGCCAACTTGCGTACCCAGAATCAGCATGCCAACAATTTGCATTCGCTGCCAGAGCAGCCCCTGCAGCCGACGGCTCTGAACAACCAAGTGCCGCCCGGCAATCGCGCCAACAACTACTGGGATAACTTCCGAAGGTAAATCCCCTAATTACGATTATCTATGTAGCACTGGGTGGGGGTAACCAAAGCCAGATTTAATTTGTATTTAATGTTTTTGAGTTTGCGAGCAGCTTGAGGATTAGTTGGTGGAGGTAGAGGGAGGACCCCCCAAACAACAAGCAAAACGAAACCAAATTGAAAAAAAGCCAAAGCAATAAAATTAAATCGAACAAACGAATTTCTGTAAATTGTTTATATATTTTTTTTTTTGTAAATTATCACCTTTATCATAAATTGTTTTTGTTTTTGCTTTTGGTAAGTTAAGAAGTTTGAACAAATTGTTGAATTAACCGGATGTTGATTGTTATTAACAAATTACTTAAAGTCTCATTTCGTGCCTCTCGCCGCAAGTCACTAATAATATAAAATGTATAACTTTACTAAACATTTAAAGTTTTTAAAGTGTATTTTAAGCTTAAACCTCACATACGTTCCTTACTGTATTTATTTATATCATTGATTTATTTGCTAATATTAAATTAATTTCTTTTATTTTAATATTAATATTAATTAAGTTAATCATACCCGGTACTAATAGATTTAAGCGTATATGGTATTCGTGCAAATGCATGTGTAGTGTGTGCATATAATGAGTAGACACTGTAACACTCCGTTGCAATGTGTATGTAAAAGTACACACTGTAACGCTCCGTTGCAATCTGTATGTAAGTACACAATTGCAACTAAGTGTTACAGTTTGTACTCATTATATGCACAGAGTACAATATGACAGGCAAAGGGAAGCCTTTCCGACGGCATAATGTATATATATTCTTGATCAGCATCAACAGCCTAGTCGATTTAGCTTAGATCTCAGAGACTATAAGAGCTAGAGTCACCAAATTTAGTATGTAGACTCTCCTAGTGTTTCATCCGTTAAAGTTTGTTTATTGAAATTTAGCCAAGCCTCCTCCCGTCCCCGCAAATCGAAAAAAATTTTAGTATCATGTTAAACCGACACCACTCTCGCTTATACGCATGCATACAAAAAACACCTTTTGATTCATTGAACACGACCAAACGGTCCGAGAATGATCAGAGCAAAGGAGAACACAAAAAAAGGGTTGTGGGTTGTGCGACGACCGTTTTTCCATAGAGCCGATGTGAACGGTTGATTTCTTTCTCAGTGTCAGTAGAAAACATTTATTTTCGGACAACAAAAAATGGTCAATCGTTATTTGTTAGCTCTGGTTTTGGCACTGTTACGATATAACGTAATTGAGTACCGGGTATCTCATAGTCTATATACTATAGCGGCTAAATCCAACATACCTTCTTTCATTTAATTTATTTATTATTATTATTAAGTTAATATTGTTGTAATTCTGTTGAAAAGCCCGCTCCTAACACTAACATTAATCAAGTGGCTGTTGCTTCGCTAGCTTGGCTTTTATTAACCCATTAATCTGTTGCATCCTTTGCAGCTACTCGCGCCAGAATTTGCTGTCCAATAAAAGCAACGAAGAGCAAGAATTGAATGTGGATCAGCAGCAGCAGCAATTCAGGCAAATGTCCAGGCAGGCATCGCGCACTAGCAGCAGCTCCAGTTATTTCCAGCCGCAGCCGCATCTTTCGCTAAGCGCACGCAGCATGCAACCGCAGCCACAGCGGCGTCACTTCTTTGATGTCAGCAACAATTTAAACAATAGCTGCAGTTCCTCAACGGCCGGCAGGAACCGTAACTGGCGTAATGAGCGCGAACGGGCTGTCGCCGTTGCCGCCGCTGCTGCCGAAGAGGAGGAAGAGGATCTTGAAGAGGAGGAAAACAATGCCGATAGCATTATATTTGGCAGAAGGGAGAGACGCAATCGTCGCCGCCAGCAACAGCCGCTGGCCACTCTAAGGGATCGTGATGAAGAGCCCCATGCCACCTCTTCAAATTTGCTCAACATGAATGTCAACTATGGCAATAGTCCGCTCTATCAGCGGAATAAGGTGCCCGCCAAGCCCACCACTTCGGCAGTATCGCTTACGCCGCTGTCGATGCCCTCGCAGCGTCATCTGCGCTTCGATTTTGAGGTGCCCAATGCCGAGTATATTGATTACGATCTGCCAGCTGTGGTCCCTCTACCACCAGCTCCTGCATCCACTTTATTCAATGTGCCGGGAGAGTATCAAGGTCACAGCACCAATGTCCCAGAGGGCGAGTCCAATTCGAATGCCTTGGAGCAGACAGAGGATGCCGCTTCTGAAGAACTCAATCGCAATTTGTTGGTGAACGCCTTGAAGAACGATAAGTTCACAACCAAGTTCTACGAGTCCATCAGGGAGGATGTTTATCGAAGAATGGAGACGCTCTTTGAGCAACAACAACAGCAGCAACAGTTGAGACAGCAGGAAAGCAGCGTGAATCACGTGGAGGATGAGGATCGACAGCAGCTCTACAACGAGGTCAACACTTTGAGAAAGTCCTTGAATCAGGAGGAAGAGATGGAGGACAAGGAGACCAATTCGCGGGAAGGACATGAGGCAAATACTGTTGCCAATTACGAGGCCACAGAAAGCCGCAGCGAGACGCCGCTGGAGATTCTAGGTAGGCAGCTGGATAATGATCACGATAGGCCAGAAGATGAGAAGGCCTCGCCAGTGCCGGAGACTGCTGAACAAAACGGTCATGTGCCGCCTGAGCCTGAGGATTCGGCCAGCCTGCCAAAGGCAGCCGCCGTTCTGGGAACCGTGGAAAATAAAGAGGTAAGAGGGAGACGGGATTTCTGGCCACCTTTCATTAACTCCTTCGACTTCGACCCATTCCCTTTCCAGCAGGTGGTCATTCAAGTAGATGGTTCCCGCTTAGAATTAGCTCCGGATCACGAGCTAATCGAGTATATAATCAAAAGGATACGCAACCAGACTCACAACAACACTGTCATCAATGATTCCATGCTGGCCGAGGTGTCTAAGTTGACGGCCACGGCGGCCCAAAATTCGGCCGCCACCTCTCCGCTGATCTCGCCCAAGCGCATCTATGCCAAGATAAAAAAAATGGATATTCCGCGGCAGCGAGATAAATTCCTGCTTTGGTATCGATCCTATTTGGAGCAACTGTTTGTGGTGGACCATCCCAACGGTAATTGCAGAGCTAAGGAGAAGGACTCCACGACTTCACCCAAGAAGCAGGCCAATAGACGTGTGCGAGCCCAATCACAATCGCAATCTCTGGACTCCCAAAATGATGCTGACTTGGCTGAGGCGGATCAGAAAAACATATCCGGCGGAGAATGTGAAAACAACGAGAATCCCGAGGAGGAGGCAGCTGGAGCTGCAGCGCTTGAAGCGCAGCATGATGTCAGTCTAGACTAGGGACACCCCCCACTCACACACAACACGCAAATGCATTCCTATAATCTTTAACCACAACGCCTATGTAGTTCCATTTTCGAAGTCTTTGTTTTTAACGATTTTTAGTTTTTTTTTTTTTTAAATTATTTAACAATTACAAAATACACAGCGGGGTGCATCAAAGGAAACTCCAGTTTTCGACATTTCAATGTGTAAAAATTTCAATTTATAAGTGAATTTGCATGCAGTTGAAAGGGAATCTCACTAATAGATTCACTTCGTCGGATTGCTGCGATATTTGAGACTATAAATTCAAGTGTTCACACATTGGAATGTCGGAAACTCTACAGTTCCCCTTGAAACCCCAAAACATATACCAGAACTAATGCCTCTCCGTGAGTTGTTCCAGCATGCGATAGTAACAATAGCGACTGTCGTATTCCATGTCGTACCAGAAGTTGACGGCAATGCACTTGTGACTCTGCCGTACGTGATGGAACCAATAATTGGGCAGATACAGCATATCGCCGGCCTCCACACGCACTCGCAGAGGCTTTGCCTTGGCATATTGGGGATATGTGGCCAGATCTGGGGCCAAAGGATCTATGCTCACCCATTCCGTGTGCTGATCCTGCAACGGCTCAATGTAAAACTGACCGGAGGAGGCATTGCGTTTGTAGACGCCGGTGGGATAGCGACGGCGGGGCACACACCCTAATTGATGAGGCGGGATGAGTATGAAATCCTTATAGCCCGAGATCACACAGTACAGGTTTTCATATGGATCCTTATGCATGGAGGTGACGGCGCGTTCATCGCCCACCCAAAAGTTGACGGCATCTGGCGGCTTGTTGAAGCACTGCTGGGCAAAGTCCAAATCGCTTTCCATTATATCGCCGGCGAGTTCTGGGAAGTCCAGGTTGAAATTGGAGTTTTGCTTTTGTATGTAATGAACAGCCCCCATGGGATCATCAAAGGATTCAATCAGTGCAGACAGCGGCATTTGTGTTTCCAGCGGCAATACAAAGAATTCTTCGCCGGCCTGCTTGGCCAGACCATCAGCATAGCCATTGGGTGTGACGGCTACGTCCACAATCTTGTCATTAAGTGTACGTTGCAAATACTCCAGGCTCCACTTTTGAACAGCTGGCCAATGGGAAATTGCTTGTCGTATCACGACGGGAGCATTTTTTGCATAATATTCGCGGGCAAACTCCAAGGCACTGGGAATATCTTTCAGCTCCGTGCATTGCGAACCGATGCACAGTTCCTCGGCCTCAGAGAGAAGAAGTTTAATTGCGGCTTCGACGTCCATCCTGATTTATTCTATAGACTGATTGCATTTGATTTTGCTAAGCCCGACAGTGTGTCAAGATCCTGCTGGAAGATGCTTTTGTTAACATTAATTTACTTGTAATCAAATGTATATCTCTATCTCATGATTACCTAAATCAAACCTCAACCAGTTTCAGTAATATAACTTCAACAAAAGTAAACAAAATATATCGATAATTATTCAGCTGCTGTAGGGAATTAACAGCTGAGCGTTTCGATATCTCGAAGTACATGCTGGAGTAACGATATTTTTAATTTACGAAATATAACATCGGCGGTAATGTGAACATAATGGAATGGTAGTTTTATTTTATACGTACTCAGCGTTTTCTATTTATTTATAAACACAGCCTTCATAATTTAATTAAAATATCGACTCCAAAATGTTAACAGCTGTAGCTGTAATATGTAAATAATATCGCCTAGATGTCGCAAATATCGGTTTGATAGCGATACTCACATTAGGGCCGGCAAACTATCGAGTTGTATCGCCATTCGAAGTTTTCAGAGAAAATATTCGTTACTTTCGTTCGAATATTCAATTACAGATTAAACATCACATTCAAATGAAAACATTTATTTATATATATCCATATAATAGAAACAAAAACAATAATTTTACTTAAAAGCTAAGTAACAACATATATATTTCTAATCAGATCCACAGATTCTCATATACAAATGGTAGTATATCTACATGTTTGGCTTTCACGGAAGCCCGGCGATCACTTATTAGAACTTTTCTTGAACAGCCTGTCTGATTCTGTAGATGACCCAGGGATGCAAAATACATTTGTTTTTATCTCGGATTGCAGACCGCCTTCCATACTTTCATTGGTGCTGGAGGCTCTGACGTTCGAATGGATATTGCTTCTCTGGTGGCTTACTTAACAGTGTAATTTCCTTTTACTGCATTAAATGGGGAACGGAATCTCTGCATTTTGTATATTTTGCTTACTCACGCTTTGCCTTGCGCCAATACAAGTGATTTGAAATTAAAAACAAACGGCCTTACTATCGATAGCGCAAAAAAACAATCAAGAGTGAAAATATATCGATTGTTTGCCAGCTCTAATTCGAAGCAATATTAATTATGCGTTTAAATGAGCATGTTAAGCTTCGTGGAAAGCGAGTGATACTTGTGCCTTATGAAACTCACCATGTGCCGAAATATCACGATTGGATGGGCAGCGCCGAACTGCAACTGCTAACCGCTTCGGAACCGCTTACCATTTCGCAGGAATACGAAATGCAACAGAGCTGGAGGCAAGATGAAGATAAGCTCACGTTTATTGTATGCTGCGCGGAGACCTTTACTAAGACCAACGATGAAATTGCGGCCATGGTTGGCGATACAAATCTGTTCCTGCGTTATGATGAGGAAAACCAGCTTAAGGTGGCCGAAGCGGAAATTATGATTGCAACGGCGGAGGCTCGTGGCAAAGGCTTTGGACGCGAGGCCATGCTACTTATGTTGAAGTACGCACAAACCCAACTGCCGCTTGACAAATTCGAGGCAAAAATCAACATGGATAATACCATATCGTTGCGACTCTTTGAGAGTTTTCAGTTTAAGGAGGTTCGGCGTGTCGATGTGTTTCATGAAGTAACACTGGAGCGGAGCATTACGAAGGAATGGGTGGACTGGCTCGATAAACAAGTGCAGCTGAATATTGAACATTATGGCAGTTAACTGTGGGAGCAGCTTTTGTAAATGTATTTTCATCATAGAGAGGAAATTCCCGGCCAACGGGAAATTTTCCCTTTAAAAGTTTCTTGTCACAATGAATTATACTTTTCCCAAATCCATTAATATGTACATTTATCTGAAATGAATATATGTCAACTACTAGAGCTGGCAAACTATCGATTTTGGCGCCATTCGATACTTTCCATATTTCAGAGTCAATGTTTGCTGCTATTCTTCGAAATTTCGGATGGATTTTAGTTCCGCATAAGCCACATTTAATTTTCCAATTGATTTGTACAATAACTGCATTATAAGGGGAACGGAATCCGTAATTTTTGAATCTATATTGTCTTTAATTTTTATATATTTTGATTACCCAAATTACAGAGGCCTACCTATCCTTTGCCTTTGCGACAATACAAATGATAGTTAAAGAAAAACAATCGATAAGGCCGCTACAAAGTAAAGTTCGATATATCGATAGTGCCATGATAGTTTGCCAGCTCTAATTCACATCCGAATCGGACTCACAGTAAATATTGCGAATACTTAACGAATTGTAATGTCTGCGACAACAAAATTACATAAATCCACTTGGTGTGCACTCAGACAGCTGCAGCAATATCGAACAAAAGGTTAAAAATGCTTAAATTATTTGGTTTTAACAATGTTACAAGCACCGGCAGCGCTTTTATATAAGCACGCTTTGCCGCCGGGCTGCCAACTTGACCATGGCCGCCTGACTGAATTGAGATTTCGATTTCATAAAGTAAATTTTTAAAATTGCAGCTAATTTAAGTGCTTTGCCGCCATCAATTAGTAAGCGCAATGAACTCTTCACGAAGGAGCAGCAGCGGCAACGCGACGCTGTCGGCCGCATTGAGAAAATCGAAGTGCGCTATTTGGGTTTGCCGGAGGATGTGACTCTGGTCATGAACAACAACATCTCGACACCGTACAATTGTGCCCAGCATTTAAGCGAGGGCCATTGCCAACGAGCCGCTCTGGCATTAATCGATGGCAGTGCTCCCTGGGACATTCACCGCCCGCTGCAGGAATCCTGCACACTGCAGCTGCTTAACTTCAATGTCTCCGAACCGCATGCGGTTAACAAGTGAGTGTGGGATATGTAACCGGCCAATGCCAATTCTAATCATTCTCCGTATACATAGGGCTTTTTGGCGCACCTGCAGCTTGATGTTGGGCGCCGCCTTGGAGCGTGCGTTCAAACCTGAGGCGAATCTGCAACTGCACAGCTTTCCAGGTCCAAACAGTAAGTTGCTGTGCTGCTTAAGCTGAGTCCTTTAATGACTCGAGTATTTTGCAGTCAAATCTGGTAGCTTTGTTTACGACATTGTGTTGGGCACGCGATCTTGGCAACCTTCCAAGGCTGAAATGCGCGCACTTTCCGCTGAAATGGTCAAGCTTGCGGCGCAGGATCTGCACATTCAACGCTTGGAAGTTGAGCAGGAGCTGGCGCAAGAAATGTTTAAGGACTCGCGCTACAAGAGCGAGCAATTGCCCAGCATAGCCCAACAGAATCAGGGTCGAGTGACGCTCTATCGATTGGGCGACCACATTGACATTTCACGTGGTCCCATGGTGGCCTCCACCCGTTTTCTGGGCAAGTGCACTGTTGCGGCAGCACACAAGGTTGCGGATGAAGGTGCATCAGATGCCTTTTATCGTATACAGGGCGTGGCCTTGCCGAGTGGCTTCATGCTGAATCACTTTGCATATGGATTGCTAGAGCAGCGCGCTC
This sequence comes from Hirtodrosophila duncani, assembly GCA_037043425.1. Taxonomy (NCBI): domain Eukaryota; kingdom Metazoa; phylum Arthropoda; class Insecta; order Diptera; family Drosophilidae; genus Hirtodrosophila; species Hirtodrosophila duncani. Next base: position 53,248 of record JBAMBM010000075.1, on the reverse strand, counting down.
AGAAAATGGTAAGTAAGCCTTGGTTCAACTGAATTACATATTTACGTATTTCCATATCTACAGAACTCTGCCCGCTTGCCAAATGAACCCTTCGAGGACCAACAACAACAACAAATGCAACTTTCTTAGTAAGCAGCACTTCTTTTAAGTGTTGTCTGTCTACTTATTAATTTGTAAGCTAGTCTAAATAAAAAACTGTTACATTGATTGAATTAAAATTACATTTATTGAAGCACAGGCACCGGCGATAAAACGGTTTGCCCGGAACACAGAGTGGGTGTGCATTAAATCTTAAGCCAAATTTGGTTTAATACATTTAATTGCATATTTAAATTTAACGTTCGTTTATATATATATACTTTACATTTTAAATGCCCTTCGCATTGCCCAACATTTACGGAATCTTTACACTTTAAATAATAGCGTAAAAGTAAAAATTATATAATAAAACAACGCAACACTAAAATAGTATATTTGATGAGATAGGTATGAGGCTGCATATCTGCATATGACGAACGGTGAAACTTTTTTAAAGAATTTTTGTAATCTTTTTTTTTTAGATTTTTTTAGAGGTGACCTTGCAGTTTGCTCACAACTCAAAAAGGCCGCAGTCGGCTTTCAAAATCTTTACGGCGTATAAAAGCTAATTAAAATATCGTATTAATTACCTATACACAATTTTAAGAAAATCGTGTTTTTTTTGTTTTTTTCGACTTTAAAATTCAAGGAAAACAAGAAAAAAAATGTGTAAGGTGCTTGCAAAGCAGGTCTCATCAAATATACAATTTTAGTGCTGCCTAATGTAATTAATACAAAATACTGCACATGTTTGTAATGTAACATGTATCTGCCCCGTCTCTTTGGCACATCGTAATCCTCAACTGGGAGGCTAAACTTAACTATTTACAGTCTTTGCTTTACAAAGACTCAATAATGCTCTTGAGCATTGTTAACCCAATGAGATTTCTAGCATACTTAACCCGCACATTCCCTGTCTACGTATGTGTATCAAAAATTTCTAAACAAACCCTCCAAATCATGTTCATTCACAGCTATGAGCAGCATGATGAGTCCACCCAGCAATATGCCGGTGATTTGTATAAATATACCCTTTGGATCGCTTGCCAGCTGTGGACTGTGGGCCACACTCATCGTTGGCACCAGATCCGCAAAGGCTATGTAGAGGAAAGAGCCGGCCGTGGCCGCATAGATCCACTGTGTCATTCCTTCCCCAATGCCGGCAATGAGCAGACCAATGGACATACCCACAAAACTTAGTACAGAGCTCACTATGTTCATGTAGACGGCTCGACGTATAGAGACGCCCGTTTGCAGCAGAAGAGCAAAGTCGCCCAGCTCGTGGGGCAGCTCGTGGCACAGGACGGCGAAGGCGGTGGCCAGTCCTGTGACAGGATCGCTGGCAAAGGCAGCGCCAATGGCAAGGCCATCGGTGAGATTGTGTAAGCCGTCTCCAATGATGACCATAAAGGCGACGGGAGTGAGGGGACGTTCGGGAGTCTTCTCGTCCAGTTTGGTTTCCTGCAGCATTACATTTAGCTCGCGTGGAGGCTCAACAGGTGGCAGTGGAGGTGCTCCATGGCTATGACCATGACCATGACTATGGCCATGTCCGTGTCCACCCCCGCCCTTGAGTAGGGGAATCAAATTCTCCAGCACGTACATAAACAGCGCGGCGAGAAAAGTGCAGGCACACAGCAAGGCCGCCTCATGGCTATGAGACCCCGTGGAGTGAGGCTCGTGTTTCTGCTCCTTAAAGAGGGCATGTGGTAGCAAATGCATTAGAGCATCCCCTGCCAGCGTTCCTACAGCTATGGCAACAAGAAATTTTAAAATTTCCTGATAAGCAACCGTTTTCATCAATGGAACAAGAAGAATTCCCAACAATCCGCATGCAGAGAGAACCAGCATTGAGATGCTCGCATAGATCCAAGCTGTTGGTGGAAAGGCAATAAGTCAGTGCTCTTGCTCTCAGCGGTTCAAACTTGCACTTACCATTCCAAGTCCTGTCTTTAGTGTCCTCTTCCGCATGATGCCGCGGGGCTGGTTGTACGCACACTGCATTATCAATCTGGGCCAGCAAAGCAGGACACAACTTGACGAACGCCTTGGGCGTGATGCGAACACTGTTTATGAACTCATTGTATTCCTCTTCAGAGTTATGCGCGTCTCCCTGATCATTCCTTTTCGCCAACACCCTGTATAATTTATTCGTGTGCAAATCGTTGTGATCTACGATCAGGGAGAGAAGCGATTTGGGCGAGAGGCAGTCGGCTGTAGGCAGTGCTGTGCCATCTAGATTAACTGTAAGAAGGAAGGATTCTTATTGAAGGAAGTTTATTGGAAAAAGTTCATTATCATTTGAAGATACAGAACTGCAAGCGAAGTAATCGTAGCTGGACACAGGTGCATTTGTACATATTCTTGTTAGGGCTAACTTCGACCTTATCCAATAGCCTTGGTATTAACGGATGTTTATCCTCTCTTTTAAAATTCCACATTCCAGATAATTCAGACAGGGTGACCGAATGTCTGAATTCATGAATGTCTGTCTTTTTCAATAATTTTTGTTAAAAGCATTGGCAATATTCACAAAATGCTAAAATAAAGTTAAGCGGAAGATGAGAAAACGAAAACGATACAGCCATGTCTATCCGTCCATCCATCTGTTTCAGCCCCAAGATCTCAGAAGTCTTAAGAGCTACAGAGCTGAACTTTTTACTAGATGTTTCTTTTCTCTTGTATCCCTGGTATCCACTGTTGCTCCACGCCCACCATCCACATTTGATCTAGATCGCTTTTATATATCCAATGTGAATGGTATATAAACTTGGGAAACCCGAAGCTAGCCTTCCTTTCTTGTTTTCTTTAACCAAATTCGGAATCTCGATCCGCATTGGACTAGCAATAGTATAAGCGTATCTTACAAATGCTTTAAACTTTATTCTTCGGAATGAATACTTAGTACTCATATGGAATTGAAACAAAGCAATAGCATACAATTTAGAATCCTCCGCATACATCGATGAAGTCAAGCTTTAAGCTTGAAACAGTTTCAGCTTGAATCAAGTCTCGAATAAAGTTTCAGTTACAAACGTCAGATGTCCCGTTATCCGTAAGGTGTAATTTATGGCGCACGTTTCAAGTTGTTTAATTTTTTTAGTGTCAGTGTACAGAGCAATTAACGGTAAACCTCGATTCTCGTCAACAACAACAGCCCCATTCACACAAACAGCATTGTCCGTTATATGGCGTGCTGGTATTGTCGTTGTTTTTTATTTTGTTTCCGCATTCATAATGCGTTTATTGTATTTGCAAATGAGTCCAAATGCAGACGGAGATCTGAACATTGAGGTCGAGAGCTGCTTTCAGTTTGGTAACTCAATAATTTAAAGGTAACCTGTTACAGATACGAGGTGGAATTCCAAGTACGACTCTTAAGGAAATCTTAAATTATTTATACAACAAGGTCTGAGGGATTACGGGCACAGAATCTTAGTTCCTCCAGGTGCACATTACATAGTTAGGTGGATAAGCAGCTGTCGTAACTTTCGCCTTTTCATTGTCTATATTGTCAAAGCCGTAAAAGATGACAGCACGATCCTAATTGAATTGAATTACATATTTAGACTACTTTACACGTGCCGGCACTCTTTCTGTGCTCCCATTTCCATTTGCCTTGCACTTGAATTAGCCAATTGAAGTCTTCCTCTATGCTCTGACTCTGGCCCAGCCGAGTATTCATTCATGTATCGCAAGTACATACTACGTATCTATGCAACTTGTGGGTGAAAATAGAAATGCTCGTAGATTATGGATGGGCATGGACTACGGCTTATCTAATTGTAAGAGACAGCTTCTAATTGCCTATTAAGTATGTAGATGCTGTTCGCATTGTTTACCTATTAGAGGGGCCAACCTTGCACCTCTTTCGACAGGAAGTTGACTATGGTGGGAATTCGCTTCGTACCTGACACGAAGTTCGACAACAGAACACACAAAATAACACTCTATGATATATTTCCATTTCTTCTTTTCTTATCACTTTTTGTAAACAAAAAACAGTTGTTTAATAACGAGATAAATGCATAAAATTGCATATTTTGATTAGGTCGGCATTTTATATACAGTCTCAAACAGGAACTAATGTGCCTCAAATCAAGAGTGTTGCCTTCCTACTCAAAGACCAAGTTCTCCATAAATTTGACTAACAGTATTGATGATATTGAGCTGGCTAAGCTCTTACCTCAGGGTCTAATAATGGCGACGAGTGCATTATTGGCAGACATACTTTGGCCATTTGCTCCCTGATCTGCTTTGCTCCCAACTGTCGTTTTTTTTGTGGATTAGTTGCTAGTTTTGTATATTAGGTATTTGCTTACCGCTACTTTCTCGGGGATGTCGGTGTTTGGGATCATGGATTTCCAGAAATTCCTCAGCACTCGGCTCATCCATAGAAGTCTTTGTGTGGTTGGACAGTTGGACACCGCTTAGGGCATCCTCATCTCCGTCATCTGGACTGGCACTGTTTTTTTTCACCTGCTCAGCGAAGAAGTCACTCGCATTTACGTGTGTTTTCCTGTAGCCTTGGGGTCGATGCTCCTCTAAGGTGTGACTGGGCTCAAATTCAATTTGTCCCAGGCCCAAACTAAACATTAAATGCTCGAGACCCTGTTTGGAAAGAGTAATTAGTATCAATATATTGCAAGTAATTGTGTTACAGATATAGGCCAAGTACACGGAAACAGCTGGCAACTGTTGTATTTTGAGTTGTTCATTAATAAGTTGGACCACGTTGTTATCATAAATAAATAAGCACAATAAATAATTGTTAATCGAAACTCCCAATCAGTTGCCTATTTGGTTTGCTCTGCCCTTCTCGTTCCACTTTCCGAATTGTTCCCTTTCTTCAGAATTAGCGTCAAATTGACAAACAATTTAATTTGCACTTCCCGAACAATTCGCACATTAGGCGCACACTTTTAACTGTTAATTTGTCTATCGGCTCTGGCTATGGTCATTCATACAACTTAGAACTTAGTGTTCGTCCAAAGCGCCGCTGGCTTGGTTCTAAATCTGAGTTTGAGTCACGTGTTAAACGTAGACCTGCCATAGATAATTGCTTGATTTACTTGTCACCGAACAGAACAATTAAATTTACATATATATGCAAATAGTATAATGATGAGGGGGCTGAAGTACACACATCCAATTGCGCTGACAGCTGCTGTCTATTCAAATGATTGTCAGGCTATGCCTGGCGTTTGCCTGAAAAGATATGTTGGAATTCCAGGGCCAACTTCCAGCTCAAAGAATGGAATCCCCCAAGATCATATTTTAAAGAAAGTCGTAAAAGTGTGAGCAATATATTATATATATAAAAGCAAACACGCGCCACTTCCAGTAAATATAAACAGGAGACCTTCGGTTAGCCGAAGCTTATATACCCTTGTAGATATTTCAATAAAAGGTATTCCAAATTAAAGGTCGGCCCTATCACGGCTATATATCTCGTTCTGAATAAAGTTTGACTAACTAACGTGGAAACTAATAAAATGCAGATGTCCCGAGTTCCGCGCGATGGGTGCCGCGGTTGCTTACACTCGACCATAAGCGAAACACTGTGACCTATTCAAGGGGGTATTTACCGATATTCAGCCGCAATGTGAAGAAGTTTTTACGCCGTTTTGTTACCGTAGATGAAACACACCCCACCAGAGACCAAGATTATATCAACACAGTGCGTTTCTCCAGGTGAACGTATAGTAAAGAAAGGTCTGTCTGCATCGACCCCACTTGTCCGGGTGACTAAGAGTATGCACATGTACTTATGGAGTCAAAGATGTTTATTTTTATAATATATAATTCCGTTTGCAAGGGTATAATTAACGACAAACATTGAAATCAATAAATAAAACACTCAGCTAGCAAACACCATACAACCCACTGATTATACTCGTACTCCAGTGGAGTAAACGAGTATTTTGGATTCGTGCAAATGTAATTAACAGGCAAAAGGAAGCATTTCCGACCAATAAAGTATATATATATTCTTGATCAGCATCAACCAGCATCCGCCTGTTCGTCCGTATGAACACCCAGTCTCGGAGACTATAAGAGCTAGAGTAACCCAATTTCGACTACAGCGTTCTTACTTATTTTTATAATTTATTTAATATTTATTATTATCAGACAATCAACAACATTAATCCCCAAATATTTTGACTCTCATTCAGCGAACATCACACCTTTTGAGCATCAATTGAGATGATGGAAATTGTCATCCATACAACTTGAACTTCTTTTATATGACTGAACTTGAATCTGGATTGGGGTTAGCAGCAAGCGTTTGGGTTTGTTGTTATGCTGCGCATGCATGGCGATCGTCTTTTAAATGGACAGCGATCGTATTGCGTAGTCGCCGCCCCCTTGCCGGCAACGTCGCCTACGCTTGAGTAATGCCAATTCGACTCTACACTGGATAGTGTGGTATACTTGCCAGGAGGGGGTGGTGGGGTGGTGTATTGAATTTGTATGGCCATAAAGTATAAGCGTAAGCGTGTATCTATATGGTCAACGACTGTTGCCTAACTTTTATCACACACACTTAGAAAAAATGTTTATCTAGCTTTTCTTTAAAATACAAATTTTAAATATGCCATGAAAAGGCATAAATATACTTGTACATAGAAAAAGGCGTAGTAGGAAATTTTCTAATAAAAATACTTAATCAAAAATTGTTAAATGCAATAGCTGTGTGTAGTTTAAGTGACTAAAACTACTGGACCAATAGCTATGGACTTTTAGATTGTAATACTATCGATCATTAGGTGTATAAGTGGCCACTGGCCACATATGGTCGTGGCACAACTACAAAAAAATTATGAACTGAATCCTTTAAGCCTAAAAATAGAAGGTGATTGAAAGCTTCACACAACTTAAGATGTTTTAGGGAAAATTTAGCAAAATGTACCCAAATTGGGTCTCCCTAGATCTTACAGTCTCCGAGATCTAGGACGGACAGACAGATGGACATCGACTCGGCTGTTGATGCTAATCAAGAATATATATACTTTAAGGGGTCTTAGACGCTTCCTTCTACCTGTTGCATACATCTGCACGAATACAATATACTCGTTTACTCTACCAAAATACGAGTATAAAAAGAAATTCGTAATATGTTAGTGCATTTATAATATAAAACAGTGAAAGTTGAAATGTAATTTCATTGGACCATTGAAAAGGTAGTCGTGGCCTTGAAAGTGTAGGGTGAAATGTTAGTTTTTCCCTGTGTTTGAGCATAATCTTCAACAAATATTGGAAAGGTTTCAGGTTCCTTTAATAGGAAAAAGTAATGCATTCTATTTGGGTGTTTTTATACCCATAATAATATTTTGTACACGTGTAGGTGTAGGAAACAGGTGAAAGGGAGTTTTTTCCAACTCATTAGTTTTACATATTCTTTTCAGGATCAACAGCTAAGTCCATTTCTATGTCCTGATGTTCGTAAGAACACCCAGATCTCGGAGACTACAAGCCATATTTGTATCTATTTGTTACCCTCCAAGCAGATGAAATTGTTTTACAAATATGTAAATTTGCATCCTTAAATTCAGATTTGAAACAGTGATGAGATACACAGTGTCTGTTTGGATTTTGTTTAGTTATACTCGTAATTTTGAGAACCGTTTCCAGTTGCCAGTTATATTGGGGCTATAATGTCCAGTTGTCGCATACATATGTGTGTATACACACGATTTGATGATTACTGTATGAGCATATATACGTGCACTACTCGTCAGATAAAAGTACGACAAGATTTTGATTAAATTTATGACAATGATAACAAATAAGACGACACATCCAAATAACATGCAAACACAGATGCAAATAGTACTTATGTACTTAGGCCTGGATGCTCGACTGAGTGAAACCTTTGTTACGAGTATATCAGGCTGTACGCCAGTCTGTATTTCGACAGAATCTCTGTGTGGCTGTTATTATTATGCGTGTCTCGATGTGGGTATAAAAAGATTAACGAACTATTAAACAATTGTCTTCGTGAATGTGCTCTCTTGCTGCTGTTTTTTTTTGTCAGAACCAGAATCAAAACCACAATCAGCAGCAGCAAACAATTATGTATTCTTAGTTTTTATGGGACTTTCACAATCCGTACTTCGGCTCTTTTAGCTCAGCTGCAAAGATAAGTACAACGTGTCATTGATGTTGCTGTTGATAGTATATGTGGTAGTTAATGGCCACAGACAACTATTGGCCAATATTCCAAATTGCTTAGCCATAAAATTCACGAAATGTTACTAATTTTTTTTTTTGGCCGCAATGCCAAAAACAACAAAAGCAAATAATAATACTGAAATTAGAGCTGTGGCCAACGAAGCGTTTTAGGGTTACTGTGGGGTGTTTTGGTTGCTTCTATTTACCTCAAAATTGATGGTTCCTCCGTTGCCATATTTCTGAAATATCTGCGCCAAATACCGATTATATTCCGTGGATGCTAGAGCTGTGCACAAGAGTCCACTCAGCCACACATAAATTGCAACCTGCTTGAGCCGCATTACTGTTTGCCAAAATCAAAATCAAAAACAAAAATAATTCTTTAAAACACTTCAGAATGGTTTTCGAATTTATGCCTCATTCGTCATTTCACTGCGAATTGCCGTTAATTCCGAGTCTACCGCACTGGACTGACTGTGAGCTGATCCCCGTTTGTCAGGTCTTTTGAATGGTTACGGTTTATGTTTATCGCCTACGCATCGCCATCGCCATAGCGCTCGCACTCTCCCGAACTCGCCACATACTTAGCGAGTGTGGCAAAGCTTTGAATAGCTTTTAAGAGCTTTGTTTGCATTTTGATATAAGGTGGGCGTGGTTGGCCCAGGGCTTAAATGCAATTATAGATAACGAACGATATTGTTTGGTTTGTCGGCGTAATTTTAGTGCGTTGTATTTTGATACCAAGGAAAACACTCGTATATTTTTCTAAGTCGTCTTAAAAGTTGGTCACAATTTTAAATCATTGTGAATTCTTAAAGATATTTTATGGTACATCTCCCTCATAGTTTTAAGAGAAATTATAATCATTTGCTTTAAATAATGAAGCTTAATGAATTATATAGGATCTATAGATATGGTAAATACTCGGACTTAGAATTGAAAACATAAGAAGTTTGTAATTGGAGTGTAAATACCCGTAATCCACGGTAAACTTTGAAAGCTCTGGAGTAAAACCTTTTTTTGAATAGAAGAATTCTCCGAATGGTGAGAGTTTATGTTGACGAAGATTATTCAATTCTTTTGAATATTTTAAAAGATATTTCCAATATCTAAAATTGCATTTATAGACAATATGCATTGTTACCAAACTTCAAAAGCGCTTGGAAAACCTGCCAACACTTAAGATATAAGTTAAAATTTGATCTAAGCCTATAATTTCTACATAAATGTCGAAGAATTGTATGTCTAAACGATAAATTGAATCTTTCAGAAACATAATAAGGCTTATTGACTTTTGATCATTTTATTTATGTATACAAAATAATTCGATTTATTGTACTTGCAAATATGGGATTCATAAACATAATATATATGTATATGTGTATATAGATACATATATGTATAAATAAACTTGTACTTAGGCTTATCGTATGTGAGCCTTTTTAATGGGTTTTTTTTGTTTTGGAAATGCCTTATGATTTTGTGCATAAACTTCGAGGAACTCTTTCTTGGAAATACATATATGTGTAGTATAGGGTAAATTTCGAAGTTTTATAATATTATTAATCTTATGCATTTATAATATCAAATACATTCGTACATATGTATGCATACATATATATATATATATATATTGTGTGTGGTGTGCGTTTACAGAGGAACAGAGGACTTCGATGTGAATGGCTTCGGCTTCAATATCTGAGCATCATCTTTAACCCTAACCTATCTTTAACTGCGACTTAATGCAAAATATTACAAAATATGTACTCAAAGCGATATGTGCGTACGCTTAATTAACTCTAGGCACTAATTGGAATGAAGTGAGGCACTAGCTTTCCTAGTCAAACTTCTCCTGATTGGGCATACATATAAAGAATTTGGAGCACCACATATTGATGGCCTGCGAAGTGTCCGTCAGCCACTTGACCGGATTATGTATGGTCATATAATAGATAGGGATGCCAGATAGTATGATGATGGTGCCAACGCCCACTTCGGTGGGTGACTGGAAGCAGGAGGAGATCACCAAGAAAAGGCACACAATCAGATAGATAATGGGCAGGGCCAGATTAACTCGTATCGGTCGCTCCGTTTTTGGCTGCTTGTAGCGCAGCCAAAGCAGGCCCGACACCGAGATGAATGTGAACAGGGCCTCCACATAGCTGACATAGTTGATCAATACGTAGGGGTCATTGACGAACAGCAAGAGGAGAGTCAGCACGCACTGGAAGAGTTATATATCAATGATTAGATCGATAAATCAGATTCAAGCATAACATTTATCCTGCCACTTACCAGGAATATCAGGGCTGGCACTGGAGTTAGACAGTTGACATTGATGAGTGATATAGCCGCCGGCAGGTGTCCATTGCGGGCTCCAACAAAGAACAAACGTGACGAAGCAAATATGGCTCCATTTAACGAGCCAAATGTGGAGCAGGCAACTGCAAAGGGCATCACCCAAGACAGATAGCCCAGCATCTTGTCGCCAAATGTAACAGCTACAGCACCCGAGGAGAGTATCTCATCCGTGGAGAGAACCGAGAAGTAGGCTATATTGGTGATCATGTAGATAACGGTGACGACAGGCATGGAGATGCAAATGGCGCGCGGCAAATTCCGATATGGATCCTTTAGCTCCTCAGTGACAAAGTTCAAATAGTTCCAGCCCGAATAGGAAAAGAGGCCATTGTAGAAGGCCAAGGCTATGTATCCGGGTGTACGTAAGCTACCGTTGAACGGACCATCCCAGTGTTCGGTGTTGCCCTCCAGCAAGTACCAAACACCGGCGCCCACAATGATCAGTAAGGCTACCACCTTGGTGCCGGTAAAGATATCTGTGACACGCGTCACCCACTTAACATTATAGCAATTGATGACGGTTAGCACACCTGGAATAACATGAAGGAATTTCATTTCAAGTGCAAACGGAATTAGGGCAATTTTTCCACTCACATATCATGGCAGCCGCCAGCAGCTGCACAGCTCCAATGGGCGCCTCACACGAAGGCCAAAACGGCTTCAGGAGATACTGGGAAAATGTGAGCGCTGTGATGGCATTCCCTGTGGGCACCAGGATTAGCAAAGCCACCCAAAGATATAGAAAGGCGGGTAAAGGACCAAAGGCCGAGCCTATGTAGGCGTAGTCCCCGCCAGATTTAGGTATCATTGTGCCTGAAAAATAAACAAGAAGCAATAGCAGAGTTCAAAAAGGAGTTTAAACCATGATATAATATCTTAAAACAAAAGGGGAGGGAACATGACCAGGCGATTGCCTTTTATACTGTTGTACTAGCACCAAGAGATTGTCTCCTCAAACAAATGAAGACTTTAACCTGATATCAAATATGCGCGCTATTCCATGTTGTCCAAAGACTTATCTTTTCAACTCTTACTGCTGCTCTATTTATTAATAATTATCTGCTTATCTTTCTATTATTCTCCTCATACTCGCCCAAGAACTATTTTCCAAGAGTATCCGTATCCAGTTCCATAACGGCCATTGCACCCATTGATGGCCAATGTATATATGCATTTGACTTAGTTCAACCTCGATCAACTCTTATAACTGAGTCGTATTGACACACATTGCCCTTGCCCCATCTAGCAATTCCATTCCCCCGTTTCCATCAATGTCAACATGTATAATTTATTTGAACTTCTGTCTACCAGTCTGCCGGTGAACAATTTTTTTAAACAAACTGGTTCTTATAAAAAAGTAACACATACTGGCCACATTCAGCTGTTTCAATACAACACAAAAAATGTATAAAATTTGAAATAAAATATAAATATGAGCATATAAAAAGCAAGTATCTCAACGAAGATTATCTGGCTTAAATTGATTTTATATTCTTATTTTATAATTTTTCTACATATTTATTCTTGTAGGTAAAACATTTTTATACTATTGCTCTAATAGAGTAAACGGGTATATTGAATTCGTGCAAATGTATGTAACCGGCAGAAGGAAGCATCTAAGACCCCATAAAGTATATATATTCTTGGTCAGCATCAACAGCCGAGTCGATCTAGCCATGTCCGTCTGTCTGTCCGTATGAAGACCTAGATCTCGAAGACTATAAGAGCTAGAATCACCAAATTTGATATGCGGTTCAACTAGTATATAGGCAGATCACACCCCCGCAAATCGAAATAAATCACCTTCTTTAATTGAAACTCGGTTTGTAAATGTTTTGTATTTATTTATTTCATTTACCGCCTATGGTCTGCCAATTATTAAGAGACAATGAATTTCATTTAATAATGATAATAATTTAATAATTACAATATGTGCGATATTTTAAGCTCCGCCCCTTTTTTTATTGCTATGGCCCAACTCACTGCACTTAAGTGGGCAAAGATTTCTACATGGAACATATTAACTAAGATGAATATACATGCACATTCTCTACCGATCTGACAAACCATTGGATAATATTTGTGGATAAAATATACAAAGAAAGAAACATTTTATTTGGAAAAGAATAAAATAAAAATAAAAAAGTTAGCCAAATTTTTAAAGAAATTTCGACAACAGCTGTCTTACTTGATGAAATTTGAAATAGGTAGACAAATTAGTATACATCCCATATATTTATTTGGAAGTCTTGGACTGGAGGCTCTATTCGGACCTATGTCCACATTCACATGTTCTGGCTGAAGTTGCAGATGTCATATGTACGATTTTTATTTTATATGGCAATGCTGTGTTTAAACCTGTCAATGCCCCACAAAACGCGGGCTGATTATTTTTAACAACTGGTCAAAAATAGCTCTGTTGGTGTTTATTTTGTGAGTGAACATTTTTGAGTGAAAAAGCTAGAAGATATCGTGGAGAGTTTTGAGAACAGTAAGTCTGATGCCGCCACTTGAAAGCAAAAGAAGCAGATCTGCAAACAAATGGCAGGAAAATGTCTGTCCGAGAAACCTTTCGATAAGTTATTATATATGAGCCAAGCCTAACTTAGAGCTTGTGATAAGCAAATTCCCTTTATATGCAGGATAAAACTTAAGTTTGCTTTATCGAAAAGATTTCAAAAAGGACCATATCATGTCGGTGGTGTCACAGAAGTCTTTACAGATCTGGAGAAATAAATGTATAAACACTTAAATTTATACGTAAATTTGTATACCTTTGTATGAATTTACTTTTAATTTATTTAGAAATGATATCCTAGCGTTACAAGTACAGACTTACTACGCTAGTCAAGACAACGAAAAAGTACCAGATTCAAATCTTTTCTGAAAAGTTCAATAAACAAAAGGGATTGCTGATTGCTTCCAGATTTGAAACTCTAAATTTAAAGGACTCTGAAAAACAAATATGTACGAGGATTGGTTTGATTTTAATGAATAAAAGAGTATTTGATTGACATTACAGAAATTATATTAAGAACTTGCAACTAAAATTTTTGATATGTACAACCTCTTGCGATGAATATTAAGGACATACTTCTAAGCACGTATACTTTGTATAATTATTACAAGAAAGGAAAGCTAGCTTCGGCTTGCCGAAGCTTATATACCATTTACATTGTAAATATATAACCGATCTAGATAAAATCTGGAGGGAGTGGATACAAGGGATACAAGACGAATTTGTTATGATCCTAAGTGTTCATTTCGGAACAATCGACTATATGGTAGCTATATGATATAGTTCTCCGAACTTGATCAGAACAATCCAGCTCAAGTAGGGTCTCCTCAAATGGATGCAAGCCGAATTTGGTTTGATTTTAATGAAAAACAGAAAGTTATGCTGCTAAATATTCATTCTGTTCATTCATATATGAGAGCTATATGATATAGTTGTCCGATCTGGATAAAACTCGAACTTGAACAGCGTGCAGACACAGGAAGCATCTGGTTTCAGCTTTGTAGCTTTTAAGACTTTTGAGATCTTTATGTTGAAACAGACGGACGGAGGAACGGACAGACGGACATGGTTATATCGATCCCTTGTCATGCTGATCATGAATATATATACTTTATATAGTCAGAAACGCTTCCTTCCATACGTGGCAAACTTATTGACAAAATTACTATACCATTTTGGGAATGGTAAAAAAGCTTCCTTCATAGTTTCCTTAAATTTTCAAATACATATATGTTTTCTTAAAGTGTAGGCAAAATATAAGGGATCTTCAAAAAAAACTTCGAGAATTTTTATTTTTTATTAATCTCCTAAATGGAAACGGCTTGCCGAATGGATCCATTATTAGCAAATTCAGATGTTATATAAAAACTGTTTCCGGCTTCTATTAATTTATATACAAATATCAAAGTCTAAAGATTGTCACTAGGAGGTGTTCACAGCATTATCTCTATACGTAAATGTGTGTACATAAGCATATACATATACGTATACTCAATTCAAGTGCTCTTTGGGTCTGGGTTAAAGAAAAAGTATGTCGAGTTGCTAGCTCGGGTGGCCCATTTATTTATAAATCGTAAGCGCCTGCTCCCTCATTATACTCGTACTTTAGTAGAGTAAACGAGTATATTGGACGCGTGCAAATGTATGTAACAGGCAAATGGAAGCATTTGGGATCCTATAAAATATAGCCGAGACGATTTAGCCTTGTCCGTCGGAGACTATAAGACCTAGAGTCAAAAAATTTGCTACTCCCCTACGTTACACGCAGATCAAGTGTGTTTTATAATTTCACCACTCTCCCTCCCGCCCCGAAAATCCAAAAAGTCCTTATATCCCCCACAATTTTTGACAGATTTAATTAAAACTTTGTTTAATGTATGAATGCATAAACACATGCCCTACCGCACGAATACAATGTAGTCGTTTACTCTACTAAGAGTACGAGTATAAAAACAACACAAATACAATTCCGTAAACTTTCAATTTTGTAGAGCCATGCGATTTGCCATATGTGCACTTTATGCGGGTTTCTGACATTTTTTCTGAGTTGAGTTGGCCTCGTACTTAAAAGAGCTAACTGCAATTGGCTACATCAGCAATTGAACTCCCCCGGTGGCGATTATGAATATGAATATGTCTGACATATGTATGTACAAATAACATACAAATATTTGCTTCTATAAGCGAAACCCCGCGAAAATGAATAACCCCGCGAATAAATGTAAAAGCAGCAAATAATTGCCAGCTAGACAGTTCCACGAATATACATACGTTCCCAAAAAAGAAAAAAGTAATTCAAAATCTAGATTTTAAATTGTTCTCATATTCAAATTTGGACGTTTATCATCCTTAAATAAGAAAGGAATTGCTGATTTTGATTTGCTGAAATGATTTTCCCTGAGCATGCATAAATGGGTATGGATAGGTCACCATATACATATTTGTTTAGGGCTGCGTGGGTTTCTCATTTCGTTGAGCGATGGGCGATGCGAGCTCTTATCAATCGAATTAAAGTATGTCATTATTACTCACCCAATTCTGCATAGCAAAGGGCTCCCACCATACTGAGGACGCCGCATAGCACCCACACGATAAGCGACTGTCCAATCGAACCGGAATATAGAAGCACACCCTTAGGGCTAACAAATATGCCAGCGCCAACGATGACGCCAACAATGATGGCCACTCCATCAAGCAGGCCGATTTGTTTCTTTAGTTTCACACCTTCCGAGGAGGAGGAGGAGGAATCGCTACTGTTGTTGCGACCACGTTTTCCACGTTCGCCATGCCCTCCATCGATCGGTTGGGCTGGCGACACCTCGAAGACTTGGCGCGGTATCAAAGAGTCACTCGCCTGAACTCGCGCCATTTCCACAAAGTTTACAGAAGGGGTTGCAATTGGTGAGTCTTGTTGGCTCAGCAGCCTTTCTTTGCCTTCCTGGCTGGGTATATTATTGTCCTCGGGTTTGATTTCACAAATATATATGCATTGCTATCGTGGATAAAGTTTTTATCAGCTCAGGCTCTGGCTCTCTTTCACTCGCGTACTCTTTTGCCAGCGTGGATCTTATATCCAAACGTTTTTTATTTGTGCTTCAAATACAGTTGTTATTGTTTTTGTGCGTTTTTGTTTTACTTTGCGCTGGCCACATGCTTTTTGGAACCCTAACACTCTGGAGCTCACCTCTCATTCACATATATGTACTTCATAGAGAGCTTTATCGTAAGCTGCACCACATATTCGCATTTGTATTATCATAAAACACACACGTGGTTTTTAATTTTAAATGATGTATTTATATAGCGAGCTCTAATCTATAAGGCCACATTTTTGACTCGTCTGTTAGACACAAATACGATTAGAAATAAAAATTCTTTTATTAAAAATTATAAATTATGTATTTAACCGTCTTCACTTTGCACGCGCTCTTTCCGAACTAAGTTTCGAACACAAAATGTTACTCCCCTTTATGTGTAGCGATGCGATGTGAATGTGGGCTGCCGCTTGCTTTGCCTGTTTGCTGTAGTCTCTGACGGCGTTTAACTTTGGCTTTCCATGGTGCTGTTTTTTTTATGAGTATATGAGGCTGAGACCGAGACTGGAGGTAAAACAACAAATACAGCGGCAGCTGGCTTTAGCTTGACTCTCTTTGCCGCTCTTTTATGACTTACACTTAGGCAAAAGCATTTTACTAACCGGCATTCCTTGATTTACCTGAGGACAAACTAAATGAGCTGAGCCTTAGCCCATGATGACAATTGAATATTCCACAAATAGAGACGCATCCGCCTACAACTTGGTCAACATAAACCTGCCCCTGCCTCTGCCTGGCTATTTTTGGTGTCACATTGTCTGATGCAAGAAGAGCCAAACATTTCAGAAGCTAACGCTCGCCGTCTGAAAAAACATTTTTTACTGTCAAAACGGTTAAAGCACGTGTGAGAGCACATATAAACATTGAATTTGAAGTTTAAGAGCACATAAAGAGCAAAGCAAAACACAATTTCTGATAATGGAGCTGCACCACCGTTTGGAGTTCTCGCGGTTTTTGCCGCCTCTTTGGCTTTGCGGTTGGGCGCTCTCTGATAAACATGTGCATACATAAGTACATTTGTTTTTATGAACATTTACTTTTTGTTTCTTTGGCAAAAATCATTGGGCGAAATGGAATTGCTGATCGACATTAACACTGTTGTTGGAATTGGGATCCCATGGAAGGCCCGAAGATACCGATTTATCTAGATCTTGAAATGTTATCAATATCTATATAATTTGAATTTAAGACAATTTGCTTTTAGAGTGTATTATTATGTCATTTGGAAATTGCGAGAAGTAAAATCTGATATAAATATAATTTTGTTTTCAAGTGTATATTTATTATTTAAGATTTGTCCAAATTTATGATGGGAGATTGACATTGACAGTGGAAATAGATTCCATAATCTTCTTTATAGTAGTTGTTGTTGCCTGACGCTGACAAAAATGTACACCAGGTACGACTTGAACCCAGAAACAAAAGTGACTTGAGGGTTATCATTCATTCACAGTGTGTATTCATCTTTGATATTGCATTTTAGATAGCAGCGCCACTAGGCAAAATATAACTTTTTATCTGTTATTCTCAGTGCAGTGCAGATATTTGTATACTCTTGGAGAATTCTTATCATTATTATGAATTGATATTCTTGTGAAATATAGACTTTTCTTTCAAACAAACTTCAAATTCAAATTCATATTCGATCATTGTTTTCGAATTCTTTAAATTAATTATGTAATAAATCATCTGTTTAAAACAACAAAACAGTTTCATGAAAGACACGGAAGAAATTATATTTACACTGGCACACTCTCATAAGTAGATCGCAACAAAATCGATTTTCCCTATCGCTTGATATGCTTTATAAATTAATTAAGTGTCATTCACTTAGTGTGAAGTGGCAGCTCGAATAAAACCGCATTGAATTGGAATAAAATAAGTGTGAAGTTGAGGCTTTCAGAGTTATAAACTTGTGAATACCTTTTATATAACTTGCGGCAATTTGTTATGAGTTGCACATAAGGCTTCCCAGCGGATATTAATATCATCGGTTCAACTAATAAATAGCTGTTCAACATTTCCGAAATATGTATGTATAAAGATTCGGCGAATCACACAAAAGACTTAGCTAATCATACTTGATTCGCTTTATACTTTATTTGTTATGACTTTTGTTCAACACTTGAGCGTAAGTAGGTGAGTTATCATCTTCAAACATAAGAAAAAATAATAACAAGATTCAAAACTATATTTGTACACATACAGAGTGCCTCAAAGTTTAAGCAAAATTTAAATCTTGCGTTAGGCAAGAATTCCTTTTAATTGTTTTCAAAATATTCTTAGGATTGGTCAAATTGTGTTCTCTTCTTTGAGGTTCAGAGAGCCCAGAATTGAGAATCGAAATGCATGCCACTGTTTAGTGTGGCTTCTACGAGATCTTTGAATAACTGAACTTGTGTAGGCAAGCAGATGCCAATCAACAATTTTATAGTTAAAAACAAGTAAGAACGCAATAGTCGATATTCCGACTATAAGATACTCGTGCTCTGCATTTATTCAATATTCGACACACTCAAAAGTATGAAAAACATACATACAAAAACATCCTCTGGCTCTTACAGTCCCCGAGATCTAGGCGTTCATACGGACGGACATGGCTAGATCGACTCGGCTGTTGATGCTGATCAAAAATACATATACTTTATGGAGTCTTAGACGATTCCTTGTGCCTGTTACATACACTTGCACGAATGCAATATACTCGTTTACTCTACTAGAGTACGAGTATAACTAAAATCTACATCTCGTGTGAATTTTTCGGGCACCCATTAAATTTAAATGCATATTCTTGTGATTGTATACATATATGTATGTAGACACAGATAGGCGCGTGCAATATGACATTTTCAAACTGTGATAATTCAATTGTTGCGCGATTGCGATCGTAATCCTCCATATGAACCTTTCAGTTCATCAAATCGTAGCGCCTAGTAGTGGCCTCCGCTTTTGATTGTCATTCATTGCGCAAGTCATCTAAAATTACTGCTATTGTTGCTCTTACTTATTTATTGTTGTTGTTATTAGTATTATTATTGTTGTTGCTGATAATCTAATTGTAAAAGTCACCAAAGAGACACACGCACGCATGCTAAATCTCATTTTCATATTTTTTTATGTTCATTTCCATGCCTAAAGCCCAAGCCCAAGCCGAGGCCCAGACCAGGCAATGCTTTTTTTTTTCTTTTTTATGTCATCGTTGATTAACTCTGATTTTGATTTCGATGTTTTTTTATACCCTGTTGGGCGCTGGGTATTGAAATGTTTACAACTAAGTCGTGTCACTGAAGTAGGTATGTACTTCTATAAGGCATTTTGGCTGTGGCGTGACTTTAAAAAACAATTGAGAGGAACAATGAAAATGAGAGGAAAACTTAAAATGTAGGTTTTCATTATGTACTGAGTTATTTTTATAAATATTTCGTATTATCTTCAAATAAGAAGTAAAAGAAATCTAAAGTGCCTGATAAAGCCCAACTAATTTTAGTTTATTCCTTCTCTTCTGATTTGTTTCTTATTGCATAAAGAGCTGTGGTTATCATTATCATTAAAATTATCATTATCAAATTTTCAAATCCATTGTGATGGATCATGACTACAACATTGCATTCTCCGGGGATTGATCACTGATCGGGATCACTGATCGGGAACACTGATCGGTGATCAAGAGTGTTCAGTGAAAGCACTTCTTTCTATTTGAAGTTATTATATTATAATGCAATCATTCTATAGATTGGTCCTGGTATCCGATAAATGAAGTGAAGATTAGGTCACCAATTTCACTAAACTTTAGTCGTGGTTCGAGTTCTGCAAGAGTATTAAGCTTTGAGGTTTGCCCGCGTGTTTTATTTGCTATTTGAGATTGACTTTTCGTTGCCTTTTGTTGTTCTATACTCGCGCACAAATGCCACATAAAAATACACAGGTCAGAAAATATGATGGATCACTTCCATATGCAATTTTCGTTAATATTTTTTTGTCGGTTTCGGTTTCAGTTTCATCATGCCATGCCTTTGCTTTTTTACTTTTTTATTTGGATTTTCTTTGTTTAACTTATAGGGATTATAGGAATATGTAATTTACATGTTATTGCACCGAGGATTTACTGCCCATTGTTTGTCGCGTTTAATCCGGATCCAACGTAAAGTTAATGATTCCCCGTGAGCACTTCTTTTCTGATCTATTGATTCTTTGTTGGCACAGGTAAACGTAATTCCTATATATCGAAATGAACTTTCGATGAGCTAAGTGTCCCGCGTCGCATCCGGCAGACAACCGTTACGCACGGCCACAAAACCCGAATAACTGTACGAAGCATCTGTGGATGGGACTTTTGTCTGTAGTTGCGAGAAATTTATAAAAAAAATTTAATAAAATAATAAAAATCCAAAAAAAGAGAAAAAAATATACAGACGCAATTGTGGATGTCGCATAGTTGTTTTTGGGGTATATGTATATACAAATTAGAGAGAGCAAAGGCAAAGCAAACACACCTCCTACAATGACAATGTGCATTGCCACCGACATCAACATAAACATAAACAATGCAGCCAGAGCACGCATGTCCGAGAGCGCTGGAGGAAGAGCGAGAGCACTGAGAGTGCAGTCTGAATGTTTTCTCAGAATACGCCGTAGTGCACTTGGTTTGCAGCTTACGCGAATTGCTTTGATTTAGATTTAGATGAGCCCTACAGAAATTTGTAAGTACTATGTATTATGCAAATACTAAAATTCAAGCTAAAGATAGACTTCAGTGTCAAATGAGGATTATATATGAGTATTTTTGGCTCTGCAAATGCAGAGAAAATTCAGGACATTTAGCGGGCCAACAGCCGACTCCTTCAGGTCATTGAACTGGATGCTTCAAAGACATTACAAATTTGTAAGTGCAAATTTACGAGGGTCGTTCAATATGCTTTTCAAAGACAATGTACGTGGACTCCTACCTTAAAGTATATATATATATATAAACTTATAAACATATATAAACATACTCAAAAGTCAACCAAGTTTGAAAACATTTAATTTAAACGCGAATTTTACATCCTACAATACTTATATTAAGATTGTTTTTTAATAAGTTGTTTTCCGACTAAAATACGGTCAGATTAATTCTGAAGCCAAGAATTTAAAATCTCAAACGCGTGGCTCGTTTAAAGTAATAACAACTTTTTTTCCTTTAAGGACAAACTCCGCGATGAACAAACGCAATAGTCGTGTAAACCCACTGAAGACGGTCTTCGATGTCAGTCCGAAATATATCGGGAATAAAATTATAAAAGACCCTCGTTTTTATTCATCTTGAACGAGCCATGACCTTGAGCCGGCATAACAAACAATTGGCATATCGCAGATCCAAACATTGAATATTATGATAAAAATTCTTTTAAACGGACAAACTCTTGTCAAAATAATCACAAATTAGATTTCCTTTGGGTTGTGTAATCCTTGAATTCAAAAATTGGCGTTCTTAGAATTTAACCCAATTTAAAAATTAAGTATTTTATACACATATACACATATTTTATCAGTGATCAGGATCCCCAATTTCACTGATCATGATCAGTTGCAAGTGATCTGAAAAATTTCTCTTTGCTGTAAGCTGCTCGTATGTAAAAGTCATAAAGATCGGACCACTATAACATATTGATCGCGTATTAAGACATGTAAATGAAAACTTTGTACAATAGATGGCGCTAACAACATTTTATTTGCAAGCCAAGCACCATTATTTGTGCCAGCCATGTGCTCTCCCTCAAACAGATTTCTGGGAACGCGAAAGTGTCATATGCATGTATGCACATGTATAAGTATATGAAAGTTTGTGAGTTTGTATATTAGTGTTTTCTCCTACTTATAGTTCTGCAAGGGTATAAAGGGATCCGGCACCCGAAGTCGGCCTTCCTCTCTTGTTCTAATATAGAATAGTTCGTAGACTGTTTATAATACTGTCGGATGATTGGGATAATATTAACTGCCATTTAAATCTGTGATTGTGATCCTTCCGAACTGAAAGAACTGAAATTTTTCGGCTTCCACTCATTTTTATTAAAAATATATGTATTTTTATCGAATACGAATTAATCGTATTGTCCTTTCCGATAACATATAACAACAATATCTTTCATATTCAATCATCAGAATCCTGCTGAAATAAATAGTCACCTAAGCGGCAATTCTTTCACTCTCCTAGCGGTGGCACTCGGAATATCTTGGCTGTGGTATCTTCCGACACGGTAAGTAGTAAATTCTCTTGTGGCTTATAAGCCAACTCGTAGATATGATAGAAATGCCCAGTCAGAGAGAACTTGAGAGTTCCAGTGCGCGCATCGAAGGCATTCAGATTGCCCTGCCCGGTGGCTGCCAGCAGAGTGTACTCGTTCAACCATTTAAGCCTGAAATTAAACGCAAACCGTTAGAAATTGAGTGTAGTGTGATCCAGATGTACTTGAGCTACCGTAGCACTCCATCATTTGGCACTGGATTCTCGCAGACAGTACGCAGCGTGTACTTGCTGTAGTCCCAAATGGATATCTGGCCCTCCAGTGAGCCGCATGCCAACAGTTTCAATTCAGACGACGACGATGACGAGGAGGAGGGCGCAAAGGCTATACATTCTATGCCATGATCCGACTTTAGAGTGCTAACTGGTCCGTTATTCGTGCAAAACAACATTTGGCCTGAGCATGGAGAGAAGCTAGCATTATTCCAGAAATGCGATTATATATATATGCAAGCCTTACCGCTGCTCTCTGCACAGATATACAAAGGCGAATCTCGTTCGCAAGCCACAGCCATATGGGTGACCTCGCCAAAGCTCATCGGATGCTGTTCGTTGACTTCCATTACAACTTGGCAGCTCTTTAGGTCCCACAGTTTAACCACTCCATTCGCATAGGCGGTGAACAATTTCTTGCCATCACCACTTAGCTCTCCCGCCTCGCATCGGGAGCCCTGTCCGGCCAAGATTTTGCAGTCGCCGCCGGGCAAGCGCCAGACATAAACCTCGCCGCTGTCGCTGCCCGCCAGCAGAACGTGGGCGGCACGATGCCAGAACATCCACGACATTTCAAACATGGAATACTCCCAGACCTTGGTCAGGATGGGACGTTCATCGCTCTGGTCACTCACCTTGAAGACAAACAGCTCGCCCGCCATATCGCCCGTGGCCAAAAAACTGCCATCGTGGCTGAAGTGAGCATCTGTCACGGTATCCTTATGCTCAGTTATCTCAAACAACACCTCGCCGCTGTTTGTGTCCCACACATAGGCTCTATCATCCTCGCTGCTCGTTGCCGCCCAGTCACGCTGCGGATGCAGGCTACAACCAAATACGGGTGCTGTATGCTTGCGAAATGTGACCGAAGCCTCATCCTTAATGGCCGCAATGCGTTCCCTATCTCTCGCTTGCTCGTCATCGTCATCATCATCATCGGAATGAGCTCCTAGGCGTGCTTCCAGCTGCTCCAAAGTCACTTCCACCATTTCGAGTTCATCGTCCTCAATCGGCTCTTCCATGTCATGCTCGTCAAGTTCAATTTCCTCGAGGATTTCGTCATCATCCTCTTGGAAATCCGGACGGTGAGGCGGCGTGTTTTCACGCATTTTCGTTTATTTATGGTATATTTTGGTTTCGTATAAAACGAGCACCCCGCATTTTAGTTTAGTATATTTGTGGTATATTTTGGTTTGGTATACAACGGAAAAACAGCATTTTAGTTTAGTATATTTATGGTATATTTTGGTTTGGTAAACAACGGGCACACCGCAAATCATAAATGTTAATAACATTACAGTGGAGCGAACATCTATGGATAACATAGTCAATTTTAACATTTTTGCCAGTGGACCGGCCGTCTATGGATAGCGACCTTTACATTGAACAATTTCCCTGTTTTTCGTGTTCTTTGTTGTAACTATAATAATCTGCTTTAACTTTACCTCTAATAATAGCTCACTTAACTCAAACAAAACATCTATACGCATCTAGCTAGTATAGAATGTAAATTGTTTATGGCTTGTTATTTTTCCTTTCATTGAAAGTGAGCAAGCGAGTCCGCGTTTTTTTCCCGTCTTCGCGGGAGGTGGGAGCTTCTAGCCTGGGCTTCGCGCGTAACAAGCCGCGTGGCTTGGTATCGTAGGTTCACTTGAACGTTCAGCGTAGGTCAACGTCCCGATATAAAAACAAATAAAAGAAAAAAAACAATTAAACCATTTCTAATAAATTAATAAATTTGTTGGTTTCTTTTTGGTTTCCTAATAAATATGATACAAACTTGTTGCTTATTCGCAATCATTAATTTTGAACCAGGTGTAAGTACGACCATGTGAATTTAAAAAGGAAAATACCGAAAACTTTGATTAAGGAATACGGAATACTTGAAATGTGACAATCAAAATGCTTTATTTGATGATAAAACTGTATTTGTAAATGAGCTGACGATTTCAGTCGCTGAATTAAGAACATTGACATTTTCACTCGAATCCCGGCTGCTCGTACTTCCTTTTTTTTTTAATTTTTTCCTTTGGTTATGGCTTATGTATTCTGAAACATGCATTAGTTTTGAGATATTACTTAAATATACATATATTTTTTAAAGGCCTCCTTTTACAAACAATGGATTATAAACATTTCCAAACTGACTGTTTGCTGAAATGAATATTTTTAATATATTTATGAAAAATAAGGGAAAGTGTTAAATGTAAAAGTTGGATGTTAAATAGCTATGTTGCTTTATCATGATTAATGAATAACAAAGTTGACTAAAAAAACTTATGCATCAAATATCGATGTCGTCGATAAGTACATGTCATGGAAAATCAAAGCAGGTCAGTTAAATGTTGAAGGAGAGAACAGTAGATATCGATGTCCGATATTTTTGGTCATTGTCACATTTGTGCTTGCAGTGCTGCCAACTTTGCTGATATTGAAAAAATGGTACTAGGAAATCTACGGTTTATTTGAAATAATAAAGCAAATGTACAATATATTGATTTTCACTTCCTCAGCTTGTCTTCCAAGTCTTTGACTCTATTCTGCAGCTCGTCTATGGAGGGCAGGTCACCCCAATCACAATCGGTACTGCATTTGTTGGCCTTTTCATGCGTTTTCTCTATTTTCACTGTTACTTGTTGCAGCAGATTTTTCATGTTGTCAATTCGTTGGGCTAGGCGTTCCTCAATGGTTTTGTTTCTCTGTGAAATATTAGTAAAGCCAGCTTCCAAATAAACAATTTTTTTGTGCATATCTGGCGGTCCCCAGTTGGGAGCACGCCCCAAATGAGAAATGGATTTATTTTCTTTTAAGTGTTTCTCCAATTCCTGAAGCCGCTTTTCAATATGGAATTTCAGTTCTGAATCTAACGAATCGGAGAGTTCGATCTTATTAATTTGGCCTGTAAAATTGCTGGCGAGTTCACTATGGAGGACTTTTATTCCGTTGTCCCTGTCTGTTATCATTGTAGAAAGCTCGTTTAGGCGAGGCCAAGCGGTCTTGATTTTGTCCTCTAGTTGATTGACTAAAATGTGCAGTTGTTGAGCTAAATCTTTTAATGGAGGCGTTGATTGATTTGGTTTGTTATCAAAATATTTGATAAAGTCTTCTAGGATCGTAAGCTTATTGATTAGCTCTTTAAATGTGTAATCCATCCGAAGTTTATTTTCGGTGTGTGACTTAAGACTTGCCGTAAAGGTTAGATTAAGTTCTTGGGAGAGTTTCGTGATTTTCTCAATCATATCCAAACAGTTCTTGATCATATCTAAATCAGTATCACTTTTAAGGAATTTTCTTAAGTTGTCGTCTTTGTTTTTCTGTTTGTTTGATGGCTGACTTAAGATTTTTATATTCCTTCTAATCATGTCCATTTTTTTCGAGGCCTCGTTGAGTGACTTATTCAAATCTTTCCAATCTAAACCTTTAAGCGTTTTGCCAGCTCTTCTTGTATTTACTACTATATCCTCTACTTGGACGTCCATTCGACTTAATTTTGAGCCCAATTGTTGCCGATTTGCCAAACAACCTGTTTTACAAAGGCGATCCAGTCCGTTGATTTTATTTCTTTGTTCATTTATCAAAATATTTATGCTGAAAATCGTTTCATTTTCATTTGCATAACTTTTTTTAAGGTTATCAATTATTTGGCCTAGCTGACTCAGGACATTGTTGAGTTTGAGATCATATACAAGAGTTTTCATATCGCTAAGGCGTTTCTCATAGTTTTCGCAGCACTTTTCGGATTTAGTTTTCAACGAAGTAGAAATTTCTTCTATGCGGCCCAGATGACGAACTCCTAATTCGTAATTTTCTTCCAATTGCCGAAGTTTTGGCAGTAATGCTTCATAGGGCGCGGCCTCTGACATAAGTTTTTCCTGTTGGATTATGTTCTTGAGAAATTGCTCTTGTGCCGACCACTTGGGACAGCATTTGCCAATGATGTGTTCGTTTTTATATGAATGATCATTCACATATTCCAGTCTCGTCTTTAAATTGTCAAAATCTAACCACATATAGCCAGTGGATTTGTCCCGCTTGTACATATCGATGTTGCGAAGTTCCATAATTCTGTCCACATAATCGTTGATGATTTCAATGCGATCCCTAACTGGGGAATATGGACAACAGGTCTGGCGAATGTTGTTCTCAAGTTTTTCCACAATTTTTTGAACTTCATCATTGAGATCTTGCAATTTTTCCGACTTCTTAACTTGCTCATTTATCCATATGCCAATTTCACTTTGAAGGTCGCAAGTTGTAGGCGATTGTTCACTAATCGTGGTATTACTCTCTGGACTAGGAGTTGCTTCTGAATTGGAAATGGTAGTATTATCTGTTGGCGTTTCATTCGGGCTTGCAGTTTCTTTGGATATGGTAGAACTATCTGTTGTCGCTTCATTCGGGTCATCTGTTGGGGCTGCATTTGGCTTGGAACTGGTGGAAATAGATATAGTTGTTGCCTCGGTTGTCACTGTAGTTTCCACTGCTATGGTTGTCAAATGATCGAAGTCCTTAGTTCTATTGCAAATTACTACCATGGGAATTTTGAACACCTTTAGCAGATTAATTTTGATCGCCTTGCCACCATCGAGCACTTCCTTCAGCAGAAATGTGTTGGGAGTCAAAAAAGTGTTTTCCACATCCAATTCCCATTTTCGTACAGCAATCCAAAACATATCCATATCATCCTTGGTAAAGTCTTTCGGTATGCAATTTGCTTTTTGATAATCTTCTAAAATATCAGCAAAAGGTTCTTTAATCTCGAAATCCTCGAAATCGTGATCGCTGTAGTCTCCATCGATTTGTGGTGAATCCCAGATGAGATAACAAACCTTTATAATTTTAATACAATATTCGTATCGCTGGGCTTGCGACAAGCTATTGGAGGCTTGTCTAACTGCATTTTCATCGTCCTCCGAATTACTTGTATAATCATATTCATTATCATCGTCCATATCTCCATACTCATTTCCATTATCATCATCCAAATCTCGCGCAGAGACCAAGGTTAGTATAAGAAAAGCTCTAATCAAAAGCATGATCTTAAGCTGAAAGGTATTTCACAGTAAGAATGAAACACTATGTTAAGTATGGAGTAAATATTCACCAGCTATATTTCGCTTTCATAGTTTTATTAAAACTGATTGAACGTTGAAAAAGTTAACTAAATTAATTGCAAAAACTACCAGAATCACACTTGATTGATTCTCGCCATACACAATCAATTTTACGCCCTTATTGATGTGTAGCAACCACCGTTGACTATTATCATAAACAAAATTTCAATCACAAATAGCTTTGTAATGTGTGCCACCTGCTTTTGCTAACCAGCGCGCTGAGTAGGGAGCATCCACATTGTTTGTGCACCGCATTTCTAGTTTTCAAATGAGGTTCTCACGGTCCTGCTCACCGGTTACTTCCGTTCGTTCGTCCTGCGCCAAACTCGTGAGGAGCGCACGAACAAAGTGTGGTGAGGTTTCTCGTACAATATTTTTCCATCCATTTGCTGTTATCGTCCCAAGAGGTGATTAGGGAAGAAGCAATCATGTATACCATTTGGTTTATTTATTTTCAGCTACCTGACTTTGTAAAGGTCGAAGAAGTATAGACCAGTATTACAATTTCAAAATTATAAATACACTAAAAGAAAAATAACGCGCAAGTCAATAAATCAAACTGCCCGAAGTGATAATAATCAATTAATTAATAATACACAAACAAATAGAAGGCGGAAATCCTGAAGTGTGATAAAATCAACTGGAACCTACATTAATTAACTAAGTGTATGTAATTCGCTACGTATACTTCTTAACAAATTTCCATAGACAATACAAATGTCTATAGACTACTTATAGCAACTAAATTACTATCTATACGTATTTATTATGTAAGATTTCGGTTAATATAGATTTTAGCCAGCTTACTATATTTACTGGCTGATGTCACCATATTAAATGGTAACCAAATTTATCGAATTTGCAGTATGTATAGAGTACAAGGATCATAAAAGTACTTATAAAATTTATAGACTGGACGAAAGGGTAAGGTAGAGCAAAGATACAAAATATTTACCAAATTTCAAAGTGGCTCATGAAATTAGTATTCTGGAATCCAAAAATCAGTGTTTTAACCGTAACACCCGAATTGCATCTGGGTCCTATTCCATATGGGACAAACATTTGTTATGGCAAAACTTTCTCCCATGGCAAATTTCAAAACAAAACTTTTAGTACACAAAGCTTTGTTTTGCTTTACCAGAATTGAACTAAATTTGGTATGTGTTTTAGTCTTAGAAGCCTCCACGTCTACTGATCAAAATTGATCCGGATCAGACAACTATATTGTATACTTCCCATATAAAATCCATATCTTAATACATAAAGTATCGCAACTCGCATTACGCTATGTGTATGAGAGGGAGGGAATGCTTAACGAATTCGTTTACAATCAAAAGAGCAGAATGCTATCTCTTTCTTGCTCTGTCCGTGTGTCCATCTCGGAGACTTTAAGAGTTAAATTTGGTATTAAGACTCCCCTAGCATACACGTAGATCACGTTTGTTTTAAAATATTGCCACGTTATCTACCGACGCGCGCCCCTAAATCGATAAAACATAGATCTTGTTGTAGGTTTTCGTTAAGGCCGTTTTAATTTTCTGCGCTGAAAACATTATATCTCCCACAATTTTTGACACCTTTAGTTTAAACTCGGTTTGTTTATGTATAAGCCAATTATCTGCAAAAAACTGTTTAACATTTCCATGAAAATGAACTGAAGCCTTGAAAAAATTATTGAAACTCCTCCAATGATGTAGCTAAAAACTTGAGTTCATTGTTAGATATTATAGAGCGTTAGACCTATAGAGTGCGTAAGGAATGCAATGATTTGCTGTTGTATTTAAAGCTTCCTGAGACTTCTTATTGAGGGCACTGTCTCACTTAAAATCTAGTTTTTTCCCCTAGTAATTTTTTGCACAAATTGAAGTGGAACCTTATTCCCACTTATATCTCTCTGTGTATGACCCCGAATACATTCTCTTCTTTTCACTTTGCTTCTTATCTGTGCTATTTAGAAATACGTAACTTTCCAATGTGCCCCTATTCAAAACTGCTGACGTTAAGGTTCATTTAGTTAACAGATTTGTACATATATAATTTGCTATTCAAAGATCAACTGTGTCTGCTGTGTATGTAAATGCGGGATGGGCTCTTTACAATTCCATCAGCTTGTAATCAAAGTCAAATATGCTCCTTTTGATATCGCTATACATATACATACATATGATATTCTTAGGTGCCTATGTATGTGTTTGTGCTGCGTGTCCAGTTTATCGTTTGGGTCCCTATACTTTAGGTCGGCGTGCAACGAAAGAAGATTGAAAAAAGAGTGGCGGACCCCAGTTTTTCAGTTTTTCAGTTTTTTACGAGCAACGAGAACATCAACAACAAGAGTCACACATTAGCAGTAGCAGAGCTGAAGATGCTGCGATGATGTTGACTTTGCCCTAAGATTGAATAAAAACAAATCACATCGCCACGGAGGGGGCGAAAGAGTTTCGACTTTGACCCTGGCGGGGCATGCGTGACTCAAAGAGAATGACCTGAAAGTAAACAGAAAATAGGAATAGGAAACTGCGATAGCACACATAAACATAGGTTCTGTATTTTTGGGTCTGTCCAGAGTTAAGATAGGCCACTGAATGCCAGCATAATGTGTTGATATGGAGCGTCAGAGTCGCCGTCCCATTCGACTCGCATGCATTTGTGTGATAACATATACACTCGCACTCCATACATAGTATGTGTATACAATCTCTGTACGTATATATGTATAGTGTATGAACAATGTTTATCTCGTCTCCTATTATGTGGTGGCTGTGGCTAGCATTTCCGCGGAGGGTTCGCGTGGCATCGCGCGTATAAAATCGAGTGTAGCGACGACTGGGCAGTTCAGTTGTCAGTTGAAGACGCTAAGGACAGGAACGGAAGACTGCGAAGACTTTACGTAAGCGCAGGAGTCATATCTCTATTGCCAAGCAAGAGTAGGAGTAGGAAGAATGCATCCCTTGGATGCAGCAGCTTTAAGGCGCTCCAAGCGCATGCTAACACATTTGAGGTTTACTTTGGTTGGTGCAAAGCTTTAAAGATGTTTCGCTGGCCACAACACACCAAGCTGGGCATGAACTCTCGGACATGTCCAGGGTGCGTATACTCTGGTGGCGGAACAGTACAGGACCGGGCGAAAGGAAGTGCAATTTAGACTTTGGAGAAACACTCACCCATCATACTCAGATGGTGTATCCCAGAGCTCGAGCTCAGCTCCCCTATTAAGTGTGCAATAATCTATGTTCGTGGAACATGCTTGCTGTGATGCCGATGCGGATCGCTGCTAATCTTTGTGATAACCTGTTGTAGCAACTATCGTTTCTTATTGTTGTGTTTTTTGTTATTGTCTTTTATTGTTATACATACCACAATTATTCTTTAAGTTGACAACAAAATTATATACGTCTTCCATTTGGATTAAGTTAAACCTTATCATATATTTTCTCAATAAATTCTGTCTGAGAAAACTAAGAAAAATTTGAAAAACTTTTGAATATTGGGGTGGAAATCTCTATAGAGATATGGAGAAATGAATATGTAAATAATTGAAATTATGGTTTGATTTCTGCAGCTTTGATTAAAGTTGGAAAAAGAAGGCAATGAGCACTAGATTTGTCCATATTTGGGTTTGATCGCTTAGCAATATTCGGTTAAGACAAACTGCTAATTGAATGCATTTCTCAAAATCTCAAATCTCACCCCATTAACGCTTTCTGGGTTTTTCCTATATATTCCGTTGAATATAATAGGGTTTCTTAGGGCCATCGAAATAAGCGTCTCTTACAGTGATGACCTCTTCAGTCGACCCCAAACTGGTTGGTCATTTCTTCATTTGGAAACGGAAAATAGTAACAGTGGAGCAAATCTGGAGAATATGCTGTTTTTTTTTATGCATCAAATGAATATCGAATCCGACTGCAAGCTCTCAATTATATTTTCCTGTGATTGTTTCACCCTTTTCAATGTATACGATGCGAAGGACAGTCTTCTTGCCAGCTAATATTCCTACCTATGGTATGGTACATATGGTACAAAGGTATATTAAGCTTGTGAAATGTATGTAACAGACAGAATGAAGCGATTCCGACCACATAGAGTATGTATATTCTTGATAAGCACGAACAGCCAATCGATCAAACTATGCCCGTATATCCGTCCGAGTGTTTCAACCCCAAGATCTCAGAAATCTTAAGAGCTACAGAGCTGACCAATTATATCATATGGCTACAATATAGCCGATTCTTTTCTGTTTTTCATCCAAATCAAACCAAATTCGTGTTGATCAAGATCGCAGAACTATATCATATAGCCACTATAGAACCCTGACTGTTCCAGAATACACACTTAGTAGCATAGCTTTTCTGGTTTTTATCCAAATCAAAACCAATTCGTCTTGTTCTCCTTGCATCCACTGTAGCCCCACTCCCGCCGACCAGATTAGATCTAGATCGTTTACATATTTACAATGTGAAAGCTTCAGCAAGCCGAAGATATCCTTCTTTTCTTGAACCGAATTTGGGGTTTATGTGTATTAGAGGTATCTACATAAGCTGACCAAATTTGATCCGGATTGAACAACTATATAATATAGCCCATTTAGCACCATTTTTTTTTTTTGGGAATGAACACAAAATGTTTGTATTTCATCTAAATCGAATCAAATTTGGTTTTTTTCCATTTTAGGAGGCCCAAAATCCAAATTTGTCCAAAGTTGATCAGGAGTGGCTTATATTTTATTGAGTACAGAGTATTTAATTGCCGTGCTACCTCAACTGGTTTATCGATAGCTGATCAGCATCGGCTGTGAGCCGGCAAAAAGAGCATTAAGATATTTTCCGCCATTGTTAAGTCCAACTTACATGCTTGATAAAAGCTACAGATTTCAATTAATTGTAACACAATTTGGAATCTCTA
The DNA here is from genome assembly GCA_037043425.1 of Hirtodrosophila duncani. NCBI lineage: Eukaryota > Metazoa > Arthropoda > Insecta > Diptera > Drosophilidae > Hirtodrosophila > Hirtodrosophila duncani. Next base: position 20,509 of record JBAMBM010000075.1, on the reverse strand, counting down.
AAAGTAATTTGCTTGTGTTTTGTTGTTGTGGTAAATCTTTGTAGAAGCTAACATTGACAGAAGATCGTCTTTTCTAACGAACCCACAACTTTCGCCGAAAGTAACTTTTCTTTCCGTCGGGATCCGTGTTAATTCTTTGTTTTTTGAACTTTTGTGTAATGCCAGGTGTCAAAATGATCAGCAAGTTTCTGCAAGTCTTTAGTGTCTTATACTTTTTAGGCAAGATGTCGACCTCTAACAGAGACTGTGTCAACAAAGAAATTTCTAAGTTTTCTTTGAAAATCGAAAGCGAAGTTGAAAGAATGTGGCAGAAGCTTGCAACTCGATGTTATCAATGCTGATCAGGGAAACTGCGAGAACAATTATGAAATCACAAACGTGAAATCTCAATTCATTTTCTTATATAAAATATTTTTAATTCTAAAATTTTGTTTAAAATGTTAATTTGCATTATGTTACAGATACTTAATCAAATATATCAAACTAGGAATTGGTTTTCTATATTGAAAGTTATTCGTTATTTCTCGCCAGATTGGCCGTTTCGACCACTGTGATATGATAGATCCAGGTTTCACCTGCTGTAATGAAAGGGCGTTAAAAGTTGTTTCGTTTGTGACTTGAGTAGGAAATATTGACTATAAAGCGAGTTAGTTTCGGAATTAGACAAGACAAGTCTTTATTCGTAACTCATCGGGATAATCATAGCCTTACCAAGAAATGAAAAGCAGAGTTGCATTAAAACGATTTGATAGTTTCATAGTTTTGATAGTTTGTAGTTTGTCAAATATCTGACAGGTGATGGACAATATAATCAGTCAAGATCCGAGCTTATTGCGATTTAAAGTGCGGGGATAAAGGATACGTCTCGATGATTGTAAGACTAATGAAATAGCTTGTTTAGCAATCACGGACAGTGGCAAGGGTAGGTGAAGAGATATATCGTCAATGGAATCGGATATGTTTCCTTCAGTGCGTTTAGGTAAAATAAAAAATGAATATCATCATATTTAAGAATCCATTGGTCTCCATCCTGGTCTCCATATTACTTCTAATCAATATCAAAACTAAGAAGTGGTCATGTGCTGCGGAAGAGCAACCAATTCTTTACGATCGAAATCAAACCAAGCTGCAAGTGAAAACAAAGTATCCCTTGACACCTTACCAATCATAAATAAAAACGTGTTCGCTTTAAAATTTAAATTCTTATATTGTTTTATTAACATTATTCAAATCTCAAGACTCAAATCGGTCTCATTACAATTATTTGTTTTATTTTTGCAAATTGACAAAAATATTAAAAATTGTTAGACTGCAAACCCAAAGTGCATCCCATCACGACTTTAGAAATTTTGAAATCCAAGCCAAAATTTCCAAGCCGCGTTCCTAGTACGACAAGCTCTGCGCCGTGAACTCAAAGTCGAAGTGCCCAAACTCTGAACCCAATTGAAGCCGCTGCAGCCTCAGTAGATGAAAACCAAACCCAAGTTCCCAACGTAGTCTGAAGCATTCACGCCTGGCCCCAACGATCGAGGAAGTGCCATTCAATGGCGTAGGGCTCAGTTGGCTTGGGATGAAGCGACGTCCAGAAGAAGGTGCCAGCATTTGTGCGGGCAAAGTGCACTGGGACATAATAATCTTCCTGATCCATATGCTTGAGTTCACCGACTCTGTCCTCGTTATACACAATTACCGCATCTTCCTTGGCACACTGACGGATTTCGTCAATGAGGCGATTCTCAAGAAGCTCGTTGGCCATGTTATCCATGTCGTTGTTGAGCCACTCGAATTCGGCTTCCTTCTCTTCGGAGGCAATGTAGGAGCTACGTTTCGGCTGTGGCTGCTTCGTCTTTAGCTTCAGCACATGTCCCAGCAGGGGCTTCAAAATATTCTTTAGCCTCCTCGAAGGCGACACTTTCGATTTGTACACACCGTTGCTGTTGTTGTTGTATTTGCTTATGGTTGCCATGTTGAGACGAAAATTGTAGTTTAAAAAATATCTAGACGAATATGTTTACGTTGTCGCTTCTGCTGTCGAATGGTTTGTGATGCTCTCTCGAGCACAGTGGCCGCTATTTATACATTCGAGAGATATTTTCCTTCAAGGATAAGGAGAGCATCTCCGCAGCATCTCAACCAATCAGAGCAGCCTACACATGGCAGGTGCTTGGGTTAGAAGTTTCACACGACATGAACTAGCAGGTATCCTTGCTTCTTGTTCTCTCTCTCTCCTGAGTCCTGGGCAACTTGCCCGTTTCAAATTTAAGGTTGAAGCGTGGGAAACTCATGCCGATTGCCTTTCAAGACATGATGATGATCGCTGCCTTGGCGTGGGAATGCAGCATTTGAATCTCGCAGTTATCCTTAAAATATGGGTCTTCTGCGATTCGTGTGTGTGAGCCATTTTTCCATTTATTTTGCAATTTCATCAGAAACATGTGGCTTGGAAATTCAAAACCTGCTTTTATTTTGAATAAAAGGTTTTGTATCCTTAAGAAAAATATATTTTCAATGATTTGCAATACGTAGGTGGAAAATCGTAAAAAAAAATGATATGATAATTAGAAAAAACTGTAATTTCATTATACCCGTACTCTAGTGGAGTAAAGGAGTATATTGTATTCGTGCAAATGTATGTAACAGGCAGAAGGAAGCGTCTAAGACCAAATGAAGTGTATATATTCTTGATCAGCATCAGTGACCGTCTGTCCGTCCGTCCGTCCGTCTGTCCGACTGTCCCTTTGTATGAACACCTAGATCTCTGAGACTGTAAGAGCTAGAGAGACGCCCTTGTGGGGCGTCAGATCAAGTTTGCTTTTAAATTTTGCCTCGCCCTCGCCCTTAATAGGATCTGTCTCAATCTAAAGCTACCATTTTCCTTTGATTCATTCGGGTCGGACATCAATATTTTGGTGTTCTTATTGGCGATGTTATGACTCCCCACCTGATCTCTTGAAAAGCTGTCCAAGCATATACACTTAGAAAAAAATGATCAAATTCGACAAAAGTTTGATTTAAGTACGAAATTCCTTAATTCAAGAATCTTTTGTAAGTCAGAGAATACGTATATTAAGAATGTTTCGGATTTAAATCCAAAAATGTCCGTTAATCTTGATTAGAGTCTGTGATGAATGAATAACTTCATTCAAGCATATTTAACTCTTAATTTAAGTATTGAAATTCTTGTTTTTAGAATTAATCAAACTTGATTTAAGTCCGAGTGATACTCGAGCTAGTAAAAGCATTCTCAATATAAGTATTATTGGACTTAAGGAACTCTTAAATTAACATACATTTCATACTTCAATTAAGATTTTTTCGAACTTGATCAACGCTTTTCTCTGAGTGTATGGATTCTAGTAAGAAGAAGAAGAAGGAAGGCGAGAAGAGTCTGAATGAGAAGACGGCTACGTATTAGAAGTTCATTGGAATTTTTATACCATTCACAAAATGGTATATTAATTTTGTCAGAAAGCTTGCTACGCATGATAAGGGGAACCATGTCCGTCCATCTGTTTCAACACAATGATCTCAGAAGTCTTAAAAGCTACACAGCTGAAAATTTTACCAGATGCTTCTTTTCTTCTTCATATAGCTCCCATATAACCGAATGAACACTTAGGAACACTGTTTTTCATCCAAATCAAACGAAATTCGGCTTGTATCCATTTGAGAAGTCCCACGTTCACTGGTCTGATCTGATCCAGATAACCAATATAACCAATTGCTCCGGAATGAACACTTCGGAGTATAAATTTTCTGTTTTTCTTTCCAAATGAAAACAAATTCGCCTTGTATCCACTGCAGCCCCACGCCCACCGAACAGATTTGATCTAGATCGGTTGTAAATATATTACAATGTGTAGCCTTCATTTATTTTTAAATATTGAGCCTAGTAAGGAGCAATGTTACAAAATGTTGTCTTCTTGATAGAATTAATAAAATTAATTCATCAGCCAGTTCCTATAAGAACAGCCAACTGCAGTTGCTTCGGCGTACCATTCTATTTATTTGAACAAATTAGAATAACCTGTCGATTCTATTGTTGCCAACAGCTGCTAGCCAACAGAGCTTTCAAGCTTTCTAATTTTTAATAATTGTGTTTTAGAAAATCCATAAATATGGGTAATACAATCTTTGCGGATTGCAAAATGTCAAAAATTTATCACCTCATAAAATTTGGAAAAGTAAATTATTCAAAATATGCATAATTTCTGCCTTTATCTTTCATCATATTCATCATCCTTCGGCATCCATTAGGGACGCGGACTTGTTTATCTTATTTGTGTTGCTGTTGTTTACTTGCTTTTTTCGAAGCCGTGTCTTCTACCTGTTTTAATGTAATTCGAGATTTATTCTGCTTATGCTGTTATGCACTGACCCTACGAAGGAGAAGAAGGAGCAAAGAACAAAAACATAAACAATAAAAAATCCGAAATTTCTTTGAGTCAACAGGTTTTTATTTTGTTTATCCACAACAGGTTTTTCGAACCCATAAGGAAACAGGTAAAAACATGATTGTAAATGGGTAAAAGGTACCTTTTCTGGTTTCTCTAAAATAAAAGGCTTGTGGAGAGCATTTTTTGATTTATTTACATTTTCATAACATTTCTTGTGGCATATTCAAATGCAAATTAATAATCTGACAACGCAAGGTTTTGGAAACCGAACTGTTCAGAAGATACCCAAAGTTATGGGGTTAAAGCTATGTTACACCCTTTTCGAAAAGTCATTGTTGCCCAGCCGGAAATTCCACACCTTAGAATTAATTTCCGAAAAGAAAACCGAAGCTTATCCTAAAAAACAACAAAAATCAACAAAGGTTCAAGAAAAATGCCATGATTTCATTTTTGAAATGCTCGTAATATCAACTTTTTATTAAGTGTAATTAAAGCTATTTGGAAGACAATGATTTATATCTAAATTTATAGGCATTCTATATACTCGAATATAAATGTCTGCTTATTAATTAAGCGATGATAAAGCTTTTGTAGGAGGTGGTTTAGAGACCAAACCCTCGGATAGTCTTTCGTGATTTAAAGCTGCTTGGAGGCGAGTCAAGTCCTTCTCCGTCGATCACATTTGAGTCAATGCGGATTCCAGTTGTTCATTTTGGGAATTTTGGAATTCTTCATCGCTTGGTCTGAGGGTTGACCAAATTGTAGGTTGCTTGGTTGAGCTCAGGATCTTGCAGGCCACTTTGTACACTTTCTTAAGTGCCTTTGATGGCCTGTACTGCTTCTTCTTGACGACAGTTCGCAGAGGACTGCTTTCAAATGTGGTATTCATGAGTGTTTCGTAAGCCATGGCTGATTTTTTTCGAACTCGAACTGTACTGTTGAACGTGTTGCCTTGATTTGATGTCCTCTGCACGATTGCCGTGTGTATTTATACTGTGGCAAGTCCTGGGTGAATCATCCCTTATGGCTGTGGTATAGTTGCTCGACCAATCAGGTTGCCGCATAGCGCAGGTGCAAGTTGTACATTCCAAGAGAGTTGAGTCCGAGTCCGAGTCCTCTTCTCTCGCAGGTAAGCTGGATCCGAACTGTTCCGAACTTGCTTCGTCTGCACGTGTGCATAGAAATACGTTACATTTTGTTTACCTGCACACTTTGTGGGGCCAAATAAATAAATAAATCCCCGTTCCCGAACCCTGACCACTTCGTGGGAGAGTTGTCGAATGTCGGATGGATTGGTATTGTTATTTTATGTTTCATTTGCAATGCTTGAATGCGGCAAGCATACACAAATTCCCCTTAGACCTTATCCCTTTTCACATTTCACGTTAAGGAGGATCGAGTAATTTGAGTGGTTTGTTTGCGTAGGACAGGGACAGGGATAGGGACAATGTTTCGGGCTCTCAAATTTATGCCTTGATTAGTTCTTTGGCTATTAATTGAGAAAAGAATGGCAGCTAGGGAGGATAAACGTGCCCAGACCCAACCCAAACCCGACCTTCGTTAAACATATGTTGTCAGAAAATTACTTAAACGTGAAGATTTCTCGCTCAGATCGAAGACAGGTACATAGTTCGATAGTTGGGATTCCTTTTGGGATTCGACAATGTGTGCGTCATGGTCATGGGGTTACGGTTAAAATGAATTGATTGGGAAATTAATTGAAATTGCGATATAAACCTTGAAATGAAGCGTATAAATATATACATACAGATGGAGTGTGATGAATCTGGATCTGCTTGTACAGTACGGTAATCCTGATACCACATTTGGGGATCTTAACTCTTATATTCTTATTCCTGATACCTCATTTGGGGGCCTTAGCTCATATATTGGCTGAGGTGAATGAGTTCAATTGGACATACGGTACAGAGAGGCATACATGGCTAGGTCAACTCGACTCTATGGGATTGGGAATGGGGTCTTATGCTTGTCCAGATAGCCTTCCCTCTACTCATATCATACATTTAGCAGGGCAAACAAATAAATATCATATTGTTCATGACAAATATTAAACAAATAATTCGGCAAATAATATATAAAAAGGACAAACAAAGGACTTTTACTGCATAAATGCAGATATTTAATTTGATGATGTGCGCCTCTATCTAAATGGGATGACATTTCAATGATATGGTCGGAGAAACAGAGTAAATATGCCTTGGGTCTTGTCAACAACCGATCGCAATTTAAATCGGTTTATTTCATTGCGAATGTAGGACACTGGAGGGCAATGTAAAGGATAAGGCAAAGCCTGGGTGATAGGCCTTAATATTGATAACAAATTCTCTTATTGTCCAATTGGACAGACTGCAAATAAAGAAGAATATGAAAAAAATAATAATTTAGAAAATTAAAGAATTCACGTGCCCTTGAAAATTGGAATATAACAAAATTTAAGAATGATATTGCACTTAAAATTTGGATTAATTTTCATGTTCCGAAGCTCACATACCATTCACATTGTAAATATATGACTGCGTCTAAGCCAGCTGCCAACTTAAGTAATCCGATCAGATCAAACACATATAGCCCAAATGTTAAGATCTTAGTGTTTATGGCGCAGGTGCTTATTATTTCGGGATATTCGTACAGTAAGCGGGACATAATCGAGGCTAAGGTGAGTATTCAAATTTCCTTGCTCGTATGTGTATATCATAATATCATAAAGCTGCCATTGAACCAACATTCTGTTTCCATAAAGGTGACTGTAAGTCGTTTTCTGTAATATTGAATTATAAATTTGAATTCTATTTCAGAAAGCTCTTCAACATCTTTTGAATTTCATGCGAAAGGTGAGTAATTCTGCAACCTTGAATTGAAATAATATTGGATTTTGAACGCCTGATATACTGGCCCGTTTAAGTATTCGCGCTTATATATTCAAACACTCATATTTTACAAATACAAAAAATATGGTTATATTTCGAATATGATGGGACAGGCAGCTCGCCCCATTTTTTGTCAAATAGAAGAAGTAAATGGCACAACAATATAGCTACAAATATTAATATATATTGCATACAGTTTCTGATATGAGCGCCAGCATAAACGAACAATTGAAAATAATTTCCAATTGTGCATTGCCTCTAGACCCAGAGGCACAGATTTTCATTACATGCATAACATGAGGGATGTGGGTACTCAGATTTGTGTATGTAGAGCTGTAACCAATCTTCCAACACAGAGAAACCAACACAAAAGCATTATTTACTGTATATAAAAGTGTATTTTAATTCATCTTTAATCTAGCACTTAATTCTATAAATTTTACATGGAAGACAATGATTCTTAGCCTAAACCCTAACAAACAAACATGGAAGACAATGATTTTTCTAGAACTAAACTTAATCTATGAAATTAGGAAGAAATCACAAATATTATTACAAATATGTATGTTTCATTCTAGTGATCGACAGATCGATTATCAGTTTGATTGAATATCAATTCCAGTTAAAGATTTTCCTTGTTGCTGCGACCAAAGAAAGAATTTTACCCTAATATCACCTTGAGATTACGTTGCTGCAATGTGTATCGCTTTACCCTCATGCTAATGGCGAATAAAGATACTCTTGCAATTAAAGCTGGCGTTGCATGGAGATGTAGATGAGGACCTAAGCCTGAACCCATCTATCGTATTGCTGGCGCATTTGCAACTCCTGCTGCTGCAACTGCTCAACGGAGGCAGAGATGGAGGTCCAGAAAAATGTGCCACTGCTGGTGCGAGCAAAGTGTACTGGTATGAAGGTCTGCTCGGGCTGGACCGGCACAATGTGCTGCTGCTGACCTTGGTGCACGATCATGGCCACATTGCGGGGGCAGTGGCGCAGCTCTTCGCAGAGACGCTGCTCCAGTTGCTCGTTGGCCACATTGTCACAGCTGGCGGCTGCCGAATCTTTGCGCATGTCCTCCAGCGAAGAGTTAATGTCGTTCTGCGACTGAATCTCGGCAAGAGTTTTGCGCAGAAGCTGCTTCTTCTTGACCAGACGCAGCAGTGGTTTGACGAGTTTCTTCAGGTTGCGCATGGCCATTGTATGTTGATCTGATTTCTGATGCTGTTGCATTTTGCTTTCGAACTTGTATTCGCGGACCAAGAAAGACATTCTGAGGGAATTGTTACAATTCTTTATTAACACAAATTTTGAGTGCGAACTACTTCGCCGCCGATCGGTACTGTTCTGTACCCCAGATTGCCAAAGGCGCTGCTTATATATGCTCAGCCGAGGCCAAGCCGGAGTCTTCGGTCTCTCAATCTGAATGCGCAATGAGCGGGAGCGGAGGTCGAGTCTGAGCAGCCAATGGAAATGCTCAGAGCAGGCAGGTGGTGGTTTTTTTTGGGTTCGACGGAGAGCAGAGAGGCCTCTTTTGAGAAGGACTACCTCACTTCATCTCCCTCTCTCTCTCTCTACCTGCTCACATGCAATCCCAATCCCTAAATCTGAGCTGTTGAAAATTCCCAAACTCGACCCGAACGGACAAGTCGTTACTTGTTAATTTTTCAAACCCAAACCGTGGGGTTGCACCACAGCCAAGGAGATTTTTAAAATTCGACACACTATTCCCATCCCTGTATATGCCACACCAATGCCAATCCCAAACTCAATGCACAAACAAAAGCAAGTAGTTGGCGTATCTTGGAAAACAATCTCAATGTTATTGCGCTTGTTGGGAAAATCCAACTTGTTCGTCATTTCATTGAGACACAGCCCCGAAATGCCCTTTTCCCTTTTGTCAACCTGTAGGTAGTTAGGAAAGCAAAGTAACGTATTTTCTGCGTACAGAAATATATTTTGGGTTTTTTTCTACTTAAGGTTGAAGGTTAGTCAATATGCATTAAGGCCGCCGCATTTCGGAAATGTTCCGATCCAAAATGTTGGCAGGTCCTTTTCTCGTGTCATTGTTGTTTTTAGGATCTTGCTGTTGATGCGTGAAAAATTGACGAAGCGGCAGCGGCAGCGGCAGAGGTTGTAGCAAGTTGATAACGATCTCTTGCTGGGTTAAGGATTCGGATTTACGAGGAATTTTATCGGCACTTCTTTTTTGGGTTTACCTAATTGTTGCCTTTTTACCTTACACTTTCTGTGTAACGACTCGCAGTGTTCAAATATTCTGTAACGGTCATATCCTTTGTGGAAGGGAGGAGCAGAAGTGGAAGTTGGAGTGCAGTGGAGTATCTTAAATCGCAGGGCTTCGTTGAAATCAGGAGCCCTTTTTTGTTGCATTGGATTGTGCATATCGACGAAGAGTTAATATACCAGTTGGGGTCCGGGAACCCTCTGGACTCGTAAAAAACAAGTTTTCTCCAATGACCATTAAATGCAACAGACAATGGACTCCTCAGATACATACGTATCTTTTCGATAGTCGTGCAACATCTATCTACTACAATGGTCTTAGTCATCAGAGCTTTGGCTTTGGTTGCCGCAAGCCACAGAATGATGCTGCTGCTGTTGCTTTCTGAACTCGAGTCCAGGGATAAAAAGTGGTATGCTCATAATTTACGGAAAGGGTTTCATATTTTATGCCACAGCAACACCTTTTTATTTACATATTGTATACAATGAAATTCTGTATAATCGACGCTTTTTGTCTGCTTTCCGTGTCATATCAAGTCTCATCCTAAATGTTCGGGTTGCCACGCCCGAATAGAACATATAAAATACTCGAACTTACATAGATGTTCTTGAACATTCTTTTCTGAGCACTGAATATTGAACATGTCTCAACATGTTTCATTGCACAGCATTTCGAATACTCCTTCCAATTCGTTAGAAAGATTATTCATTGTCATCGAAAGGCATTCGAGGAGGCATCTCTCTGTCTCCCTGCGGCAACAATTTCTATTCAATATTTAATGCATTAAATCCGCTGGCCGTTTTCGTTTTGGGTCATTTTAGAGTTTGCTTCATTTCGTTTCGTTTAATCCTCTTTTTGTATGATTTTTTACGTATTAGGTTGCATTCTTACCTATCCACATTGACCCATGCACGTGTGCGTTGTTGCCGACCCTTTGGAGGAGGAGTTAAATGCAAGAATATATAAACTGAAACAAACCGAAAGTGATGCACAATAATGGAAGGGGGAAGGTTGTTTGGCTAGCCGATTGTACAGTACAGCGTCATCCTCGCAAACAGCAGTGTAATTGTGGCCTACCGGAAAAAGGGATTCAAATGCCATTGTCCAGACATCATTTATTCAATATGAGAGCATTAGAGAGAGAGAGACGAATGACGATCCGTACAATTTGGTCGACATCTCTGTAACGGATTGTTTTTAATAACAAAAGTATCAGATTCAATGGCGTAAAAAGGGGGTAGATAGTTTAGGCATTTGCCAGAAGAAGAAAAACAGCCTCTTAGAAGATGTTTCCTATCAAGTTGAAATTGATCAAAATCTTACTTTTCCAAAGTAGAAAGCATATATTTACATTATTTTATTATATTATTTTCTTGTTTTCCTAGAATTAGTAAGTTTGACCCAATATTTGTTATGCATATAAGGACTGCTCAGTCACGAATTTTGTTTAAAAATCGGCTTAATAAAACCAATACAAACATCATATAATAAAGAAACTATTGGTCGAAAAATGAAAATAATATTGGCTCTATTTGCCCCTTATTTGTATACGATATATAAACGTTTTGCACTCATATACCACAGGCCTAAAGGAGGCATACTAGATCCAAAAAGTATTGAAATATTTAATAAGGATCTGCCTGTCTTTCTATATGTCCTTCTGGTTAGGCTACTGTAATGTACAGTCACAAAATTAGCTATCAAAGTTCTCATAATACGAAGATCAACTTTCTTTAATAATCGATCAATGTCCTCCACAATTGTTTGCATTCTGCCTTGTGGAGTTTTGTATACCCACATTATTTCTCGATCTGCCAAGTTTCACAAAATCGAATAATAATTATAAGAAAAATATTACAAAATGCTACACGTCTACGCAGCTTTATAAAAGCTTTATTTGTTTAACGAAAGGGAATATTAACAAAATGTAAGCGCTGAATCGTTTATTAATGTTAAAATTTACCCATTACAATTTATATACTGAAAATACATTGCTTAAGAAGGCTAACTTAGACAAGCCTTTTGAATTTGAATTAAGGTTTTTAAAATTTGGCAAATTTTGCAAAATTTTAAGAATTAAAATGTCTTTCTAAGATTTTATTAGCTTCCGCCTGGTTTGATTTGTAGCTAAATTTAATGCTGGTTATAGTTTTATCTCCAACATTATCCACCGATTCTCAATCCCATAATGGTCTAGAATCTAGTCCTTGCAAAATGCAAGGTACAGTTTTGACTCATCCTGCTGTCTGCTTTCGGTTTGTCAAGTGTGAAAAATCGCGCTCTACAAAAAATAAATATTCTGGAAACGTTTCGCTAATTCCAAGAATGTCAAAGCCAAAGTAAACCCAAACAAAAAAGCAGACACAGAATAATTTGAGTGGCGCCGGCGTCCTGCAGTTCATTGTGTCGCCTAACGTTGATGCCGATGGCCCGACGTCTTTAAGGATACGCCTTGCCATCTCTTACCTGTCGCCAAGGAAAAAGTGTAACCTGCCATCAATTTACGAGTATACGTCCTGGGATAGGATACAATCTTTTAATAACTAGGTAGCAGAGCACCTCACAAATATTTATGGACAGGGTTGATATGATTCTGTCTAGCAAGAAATTGGGTCCTTAAAAGTATATTCATGTCTCGACAATCAACACTTGGAGACTCGTTAGAAACCGTTTACTTAAAGACTAATCTACTTGATCTTCCTCTTCCATTAAAGAATTGGTCCCGTTTACACAAAACACATTTAGTTGGTTAGTTTGGTTTGGCTGCATATCATTTTACAAGCAACTTAAGAGATATTCTACATATGGCAATGAGCTGAGTTTTCATAGCTGATTAGTAGAGATTATTCTGGCATGGTAAACACTTGCGCCTACTTTTAAGATATATGCATATATTTACTACATACATATATGTATGTGTCCCAATAAAATTGTAAAGTACGCGGCGGCACTTGAAACGCTTGATCTGTAAAACCGATAGTGAGTGTGACGCCTGAAAAATGGATACCCAAAAGGGGCTCACATTCCATGTTGAGGCATTAAATTTCATCAGGCTCTCTTGTTCGCTCCTTGGGGTTCAAAACGCGTTGGTCTTGGTTGTGTCAGAAACTGCACTTGACAATTACAACTCGATCTGTTAGTGCAGTCTGTTGTCAAATACAAATACTTGAGGCGCGGCGGCGGCAGTCGACTTCGAGTGTGGCAATGCCCCGGTGCGGTGCCAAAGCCTGCTGAAATTGGAGACTCGCACTGATATGCAGGCATTATTCTGTCGCTGTGGCAAGCAAACTGTGTATGTTCGTTCAAGTGTTGTTTTTTGTTGAAGACAGATAATTTATGCTCATTTATTTCCAACCAACCGATTACAGTGACAATTTGTGAAGAGCACAAGTACATATATACATATAGAATATTTATGACTTAGAAAAATTAGAAATTAGAATTTTGTAAATAGTTACAAAATTACCGATTATGAGAATTATGAGAAGTAAAAAGTAAAGTTATTGTATAGACTCCAGTTTGGATCCTAAATGTGTCTTACATATATAAAAGTAATGCAAATTATATAAACTAAAATTAATGTAGCAAGGTAGCATATAACAAGGGGTAATCTTCACGTACACGAGTAGACTTTCATACTCTTGCAGAAATTAGTAGATACTTTAACAAGGAGCCGGAATAAGTGTCAAATATAGTCAACGAACGTAGAGGCTCCTAAGCAATTAGCTCAGTGAAATTGGTAAAGGTAAATTGGCAAAGGACGCTATCTCTTACGAAATATTGTCCACGCTTTTGTTTTCAGAATGCACTTTTGTTCTATTATACTTTATGACCTTCTGTCATGCTTTGACTTCTTATTAATTGTTAGCTTAAAAAGTTCTGGTCTTTGTAGAAAATTGATAATTGCACAAAATGATGAAGTTCTTCGTTGAACACTGCAGATGAGACGAGATAATTCGACTCCGTGATTTTTACATTTTTAAATATAAATATGTCTCTTATTAGTGGTGTAAAATTTGTAGTTGTAATTGGAGTTTGTAAAGGAGTTTACTACTAGAGAGCAGCTCATAATTGAAATGTAGCAAATCGCCACCTTAAAACTATTTCAAACTTTTTGAGAAATCCTTTAAAAGTGCTTAAGCAAAGTAGATGAGCGTACCAAGCCCGTACGAGTTCAAATCTGTGATATTAAGTGATGTTTTGTTGACACGATGATGTTGGAGATGGGTTGCCCTTAGTGCTAGTGGAAGCTCTGCAATTTGTTTTGTACCAGGATGTACGATTGCACAAATGTATGCAAAATCGCTGGAAGTTCATTTGGTTGGGAGAAGAATTGAATGACGAAAAAAGGATATTTCACTACAATGTGAACTTTACACAGCATGAAATGGCTGGCGTAAAATGCGAATGTTAAGATCCTGTGAATCATCATCTCTGCTAAAAATGTCCTTGCAAAACTGGACAAATGCAATGCCCCAAAGGCGTAATTCCAAAGAAGGAGGGTCTTACTTAAATTTTGAGCTTGATGTACATATAAATTTAATAAATTTCACAAAAGTTTCCCTTCTGCACATGTATTTACAAGGGTATATTAAAGTTACATATTTCTACAAATTACATATTTCTTGATCAGCATGACAAACCGAGTCAATCTAGCTATGTCCGTCTGTCCGTCCGGATGTATGAAAATCTAGACCTTGGAAACTATAAGATATAGAGGCCCACTTTTTAGGCTGGCCCTCTTACAAACTCACCACCCACTTTAGTGTTTTCATATCATAGGCTATTTGTTATACCATTCACAAAATGATATATTAATTTTGTCAGAAAGTTTGCAGCGCATAGAAGGAAGCGTTTCTGACTATGTAAAGTAAATATATTCTTGATCAGCATGACAAGGGGAATCAATTTAACCATGTCCGTCTGTCCGTCTGTATCAAGATAGAGATTTCAGAAGTTTTAAAAGCTACCAGATGCTTTCTTCGTCTGCACGCTGGTTAAATTCGAGTTTTATCCAGATCGAACAACTATATCATATAGCTACCATATAACCAATTGTTCCGGAATGAACTTTTAGTAGCATAACTTTTCTGTTTTTCAACCAAATCAAAGAGAATTCAGTTTGTATCCATTTAAGAAGACCCTACGTCCGCTGGCCTGCTCTGATCAAGATCGGAGAATTATATCATATAGCTACCATATCACCGATTGTTGCGAAATGAAAACTTAATGGCTTGTATCCCTTGTATTCACTGTAGCCACACGCCTACGTACCAGATTTTATATATATCGGTTATATATTTGTGAATGTGAATGATATATAAGCTTCGGCAAGCGGAAGCTATCGTTCCGTTCTTGTTTTTTATTGGAATTGAATCAAATTTATGGTTTATGTGTCCTAGAGGCATCCACGTCATTTGACCAAATTTGATCCGGATCCCCATAGAACAAGTTTTTTGGGAATGAATATAAAATTTTTTGTTTTTCATCTCAATTAGAACCAAATTTGGCTTGCATTTACCTTAGGAGGCCCAACCTCTCTTGATCAAATTGCATTTAGATCGGGCAACTATATCGGAATGAACCCAAAATCGATCCAAATTTCGTTTGTGTACATTTTAGGAGGCCCAAAGTCCGCTGACGAAGTTGATCTCCTGATCTCCTATATGATATAACAGTTAATTAGGCAAAGGGTATTTAACTGTCGAGCAAGCTGGACTGTAGCCTCCTAACTTGTTTTTAATTAAATGGTTATGAAAACGTTTTGAATCTATAATTCTTGGATGTGCATTTTGCGGATTCATAAAATAGAGGAACATAAGTCCGATCTTTAGCAATAACTATTTTATTTTTAAATTCCAACAAATAATTGTAAAACAATTCGACTAATAAACTTAAAGTTGCTTTATGGGACCACAAAAGGAAAACAAAAGATACGAATTTAAACCGAATTGAGGGCGAATTGTACAAAGTCATTTTCGAATCTCGGGCTCATTTTCGGCCACTTTTCCTTTGTGAACACGTGTGCAAGGGTCTGCGCTTGCTTTTTAAACTGCTGACCCTGAGTTGTGTCCCCTGCGGCGATGCATTTTTTTTTGATTTGGGTTTCAGAGAGTTCGTTTTTAGGGGCGGTTAGTGTGTATGTGTGTGTTGTGCATGTATAAATGTGTGTGTAGAAATAAATGCCAAACAACTCGAAATAACGTCGAATTCTGACTTTAAGAATTTGGGCGTTTTTGGGCTCTGTCTAGCAACTATCTAAAGTGATATTGTTTCAAAGATTAATGAGAGATGCTGGTGTAAATTGTTAACACTGTTCTTTCTACGGCTCGTTGGCTCGTTCTTTCTATCTGGTGGCCACCGAAATGAAATTTTAGATTAAGTAAAGGAATCGAATTTTGGAGAAGGCGTACCCAAGACCGAGCCTCCGCCTGTTTTAGTGGGTTTCTGTGGACTACTGATTATTATTTGATTGTTTAACGATGAGGCAGTTAGAAATATACACGAAGATGAAGTAATTGTACTCATTAGAAGACGCTACTTAAAATTTTTAAAATTTATAAGCCTCGAGGACAATCTTCACTGGAAATTGGAAAACAGCAAGAACATCTTTAGCATTTTTAGTTTACAAAGATTTGTGCAATCAAGTGAAGCCGAGGCCGAAGCCGCAGTTGAACCCGAAACTGAAGCCACGCACTTTTGGCCTAACTCGAGGTTGAATACAAACAAGAGACGCTTCCCTTTGCCTTTGTTTACAAAATACCGAAATAACATAAGCGACAAGATCTTATTTTTCAATTTTCAAAAAGAACAAACTACTTTGCCAAATGTCGAGTCACATAGAAAATTGTGAGCAATTTAAAAGATTATCACGTTAGGATCCAGATCTGCTGCTGAAAAAGGTCCTGAAATTGGGCTTTGTGTTTCACTGGCTTTGTGCAAACATGCGCGGCTTCAGACATGCTTGTGCCTGAATTGGGATTGGGATCGGGATTCGGATTCGGATTCGGTTGAGTAGGCCATTATTTGTGAGCCTCAGTTCAACCTCAGTCAATGTTATTCTTTAGAAATAAGTTGTGAAGAATAGAAACCTTTTTTTTTTTTGGATCGGTCCAACACCAAATTAGAGCTCGTTAAAAGGCACACTTTTTCTTGTTTTGTCTTGTCTTGTCTTTACAGTCTGCGTTTCTCTCCTCCCCGGCCTATGCAGCTCATGTTTCAACAGATTCTACTGCCCTGCAGCATCAGCATTAGCTCAGCATCCAGATCTATTAATAAGCCTGGTGGTTGGTGGCTGGTGACAACACGTGAAACTCCATGACGTCTCACTATGCCTCGTCCGAGCCCGAACCTACCTCCAACCCTCCTCTGCTAACACAAAGGCAACTGAAAACATTGAAAACATTGCAAATTTCCTAAAAACGTGTTTACAAATATTTTCCAAAACGGAGTCAAACAAAGCCCCTCACCAACTCACGCTGGCTATTGTCCGAAAATGATACTGTACATGACTGTTACGGATCGATAGGTGTAGATACGAATGTATGTATCAATAACTTTTCTTTATATTTTTGTGAAATCATGTTGAGAGGGTAGCCATATGCTCTTATATGGTCTGACGCTGTCTCTGTTAATGTCTAAAGAAACCATTTCCTTGAGAACGATATTTTTTAGCAAATTCTTAAATTAGTTAATACAAACATCTATTTGCAACCTCTTAAACCTCAATAGACCAGCACTGCACATTTTGAATACTCTCAAAATTCCTTTGCTTCCAGAATCCCAAAGTCCCACTCCACCCAACGTATGCTAAATCGGTTAAGACTCAGTTCAATGGAAATCAGATAACTCAGAAAAGAATCAGCATATATTGACATTTACCATAATGCATAGAAACGCATACAATTTACCTGCAATTCGTGGCAGAGATATGCACATATTTAATACTCGAGCACTCTCATCCACAGCATTCATACTTGGTTTCAATTATTCATAAGACATTCCCTTTTTTTTCAAAAAAGAAGTCTATGTTATTCCAATGTTTGCCTAAAAAAACATGCACATATACCAAAATGCAATAGATTTGTGTCATTGATAACAAATTTCCAGCGTAAAGGTTACTTAAAAGGAGCTCAAAAATCGTAAAATGTTATTGTAGGATTACGAATAGGTTTCCTGTTTCTTTTGAAGCTCATTGACAATGGAAGGGATCAATAGGAATAGGATACAGATACATACATGTATGTAGGATACTCGTCTATGCAAGAGCATTGTGCGAGTATGTTTTCGGTTTCCTTGGTCAACCACTGCAGTGGCTTGCCACGGTAGTTAGATTGCGGGAGCGGGAGCTGCTCTGAGCCTGAGCCCATAGGCGTTCTGTAGGCAAAATGTAGGTAAACAACGTAAGCATGTGTGTGAGTATTCTGACACAGACATTTTTATCTCTTTTCTTGTCGTATTGATATGTATTCATCAAATAATTCTGACAATTAATTGTTGAATTCCCCTCGGAAGAAGAATGGGCTCATATTACTTCTAAGAAAATTGCTGACATCTGAATTAATTATATTGGGTGATGCTTTTTAAAGGTTTTTTTTTTTCTATCTGTATTTATTTTCTTTTAAAATTTGAAAAGGGGAATTATAATCAGCATGACAAACTGAGTCAACACATGTGATGCTTGTTTTACTTATGTCCACTTCACTATCAGTGTTAAAGGCTTTCGTTCTTTCTTTTTTTCAAAGCAAGTAAAGGGGTCATAGGTGATATTCCGATTATAAGACACAAAGTATTCTTATTTGTTTCAGAAAATTCATTCAAAATTTCTGATGAGCATTCATACATTAGGGAAGCTTGCAAACAACAGTGTGAAGCGTTTCCGACTGTAAACGGTATATATATTCTTAATCAGCACGACCATATCCATCTGTCTGATTCGACACCATCGCGGGTCCATTCCGACAGTTGACCGAATTCGATCTGGATCAGGATCCTATGAGGAGACCGTCAGAATTAGCCATCAGAATTATGCACAAAACTTTTGTTGTTTTTTTCTTATCGAAATTTTACTAAGTTCGGCTTGTAATTGTTCGTTTTATAAAAGGCCAAATAGGAATGAGGTTGGTTTTGGATAGCATACTACAGTATGAAAAATGTATCCAATAGAAAAGAAACATAACAAGCGGCTTTGAAATGTTATTACTTAAGCGAAATAAAGACCTCTGTCGTTGCCTGGCCACAGACCAATTATTTTTTTTTTTAATTAAAAAAAAATAAAGTATCGTGTTTATTACTTTAAAGTTTTTATAGCCTACTGTTACTATTAATAATAACTTACATTATAGTGGTATATTTAATTTTCAAAAAGATATATACAAATGTACATACTTAGTCCTAGATAATAGGGTAACTGGATGGGAAAAGGGGAAGATTAAAGGGTTCTGTGGGACAGGTCGGTTGGGTGGACTCTGTTGAGCCTCCTTCTCATTCTTACTCCGTGGATACGTCTACTTCTTAGGAGCCTTTGCGCCAGCTGGTTAGGGTGATGTGCGAGTTTGTCTAGATATGCAGAAGCTTGGCGATTGATCACATCTCCGACCCTCGGTACATGGAGTTCCTTCTCGATATCGCTGTTGCGTATGTACCATGCTGCACCAGAAATTCTGCGCAAGATTTGGGACTGCAAAACACGTATTTTATTTAGGTTCGACTTAGCCTCTATGCCGTATACCTGAATACCATATCTCCAAATGGGTGCCAGAATGACTTTGTAATTGAGCGTTTTGTCGGTTACTGACAGTTTATTCCTGGCATTAAGAAGCCAAGCCAAACTGCTCGCCTTTGTCTTCAGACGCTTAACTACATCATTTATATGGCGCTGGAAGTTTAGTCGCTTGTCCAGAGTGACTCCAAGATATTTGTGAGCATCCTTCTGGTCTAACAGTTGACCATGTAAAAATACCCCAGGAGAGGTTTGCGCTCTGAGAGTGTATGTGACTTGTACACCCTTATCAGTGTTTATGGCAATATTCCATCTACAGGCCCAGTTCTCGAATTTTTTTAAATAGATCTGGATGAGATCTGTAGCGGTGAAGACGCAACTGTCTCTGGCCAGTACCGCAGTGTCATCAGCAAAGGTGGCGACAAGCAGATTGCTCTGGTCCGAGATCGGCATGTTGTCAGCTGAAGGCATATCGTGCGTATACAGGCTGTAGAGGGTTGGCCCTAACACGCTACCCTGGGGTACACCAGCTCTGACCGTCTTTGCTTGAGAGGACACCCCGTCCTGAACAACTTTAAAGGATCGTTCGTGAAGAAAGCTTTTAACAATAAGATAGAGCTGTGGATTAAGTAGATCTTTAAGTTTATGCAGGAGTCCTGCATGCCACACTCTGCTGCCTGCTGGATATCCAGATACGCTCCGACGACATACTCCTTTCCCTGGAATCCCTAAAGAATGAAGTTTACAACTCGGTGTAGTTGCTCGGGCGTGCCGTGCTTGAGCCTAAAGCCGAACTGAAATTTTGGCATTGCCTTTTTGACCGCGCTGGTTTCAAGAATCCTTCTTAAAATGCACCTCTCCAATATTTTGCAAATGCTGGCTTATTGGACAGTACGAATCCAGCTCATCTGTTGGCTTCCCTCTTTTGTGTAGCATGATGATGTTGGCCTTCTTCCAGGCGCCTGGGAAGTGTCCGAGTCGAAGAGCGGAGTTGAGAATCAATACGAGGAATAGCAAAGCTCTGCGAGGGAGCAGCTTGATAGAGCGATTATCAAGCTGGTCCTCGCCTGGAGCCTTGTTATTGCGAAGCTTTTTGATTTCCTTTTCCACTTCGGTAAGGGTGATAGGAGCTACAGGGAGGGCCATCTGCAACGGAGCTTCCAGAGATTCGGTTACTAGCTGTACTCTTCTTGGCGACGATGTCTCAAACGGCTGGAATCTTTCTTCCAGATTTTTCGCAAACACTTCGGCTCTTTCC
>JBAMBM010000072.1:1785000-1983859 GCA_037043425.1 Hirtodrosophila duncani | reverse complement strand
GTGACGCCATCTACTCGTCCTCCAGTCGGAGAATGAGGTCCCGTCTTTATTTTTGTTGTTGTACTATGAGATATATTTTATATAAAAGTTCAGATCAGTTTGGCTGTATTGCAGATCATAGTGATATCATGATATGATATGTACTTACGACAATTGATAGTTTAGTTAAAGTTCCCTAACTTTCGGTAGAATTATGTGATGTAATAAAGAAACGGCTTTCATAGTGTGCTCCTCCATTTAAACCAACCAAAGTGTTATATTATAGTGTTCGTGCAGCGAAAGGCGAGATGCTTAGGGATCTTTCATTGACTGATCTTAAGCATCCTGCGGCACATTATAGCATCCCAGCAGCCTACATGGATATAAATTCAATCAATCGAATATATATAGCTATAGTTATAGTTGCAATTGTACTCACTGAATCACAGATACGAAGACATTATGGCAAGAAAACATTCAAAAAGCAGGCTTAAACTCATGGCAATTTTGGAATTTAATGGAATTTGATGTTCAAATGGATTAATCTGAAAATATACAAAAGAAGTTATTAGATTTAATGTTTTCCAGTTGCCATCGCATTGAGCTTTGCCAACAGTTAGGGAACACTTGAACGTGTTGATGGTTTATTGATTTCAAGTTGTTGTCCCTTATAAATCTCACCCATCACTTGTTATAATCACTAAAATTTTGATAACTTTGAAAGAATTTCTATAAAATTTGGTCTACTTCTGATAAATGCTGCCAAAGGAATGAATTTATTTCCCAAATGTATGAAGAAGTCAAACTGACAACCAGTTCAACGTGGGAACAATATATTCCATGGCAAACTAGATTGATACAAAAGTTGTATTCCGATATGAAGCTCACCCATTCGTTTACTTGAACCACGAAACAATTTTAACACAGGCCGAATGAAATATCTTTTTGACAGAAAACACAAACACACTTATTTTGAATTTGGATTTACACTACAAATTTAGATATGATTTTATTTTTGTACTCCCGAACGATGTGCTCCGGTTGAGCTCAGACGAGAAACTGAATAAATTTCGATGAAAATGTAAAGGCTTCATTTGAGGAATGACAGTGTTTCCAGTGCCTACTGGAGATTCTTAAATATGAACAGAAAATGATTGGAAAATTCTAGACTAAACACAGCGTAAGCCGGAACTATTTTGCAAAGGACGTAGAAATGAT
This sequence comes from Hirtodrosophila duncani, assembly GCA_037043425.1. Classification (NCBI taxonomy): domain Eukaryota; kingdom Metazoa; phylum Arthropoda; class Insecta; order Diptera; family Drosophilidae; genus Hirtodrosophila; species Hirtodrosophila duncani. The sequence continues at coordinate 1,982,662 of JBAMBM010000072.1, read as the reverse complement.
TTCACTGCAGATGGCAAAGATGCCTCGCTGTGCTGACGAGCAGCGGAATGGCCAAAGGCTATTTTGGATCGTATTAGCTGAGGTCGAGAATGTCATGATATCGAATTTGATTTTGTGTGCATATATATGTATATAGAGACGTCCTTAACAGAGAGACCACACAATTTGAACAACATGGGCATTCTGTTAAGATGCTGATGATATTTGCTCGTTTGCTCGCATTGCAATTGCAAATCTACTTAATGTCATAATTTCCTTATAACATTGAAGTTCCCTACAAATTCAGAACGAATGCACATGGTTACTTTTTAAATTCCTAATCCACATTTCACTTTTAACATTTGAACATTTCAGTGTTTTCGTTGCAACTTACCCATCTTTTTTTACTACAAATTTATTTTCACTTTGAATTTTGATATAATTTTTGTTCTCCCAAAATGTTGTGCTCAGTGTGAGCTCTGCTCAAATACTGACTAAATATGAATAGAAAATCTGGAAGGATCCATTTGACACTTGCATTTGAGCAGTGACAGTGTTCGCAAAGCCTAACTTCATTGCAAGAAAATCGATTTACGTCGTGTCTAGTGGTGTGTTATGTGAATGAACAGAAGTTTATCGATTGTAAGCGGGTATTTTTCTGATTCGAGAGATTTTATTATAAAATTGAAAAATCTCACTGTTAAATGCGGACTCATTGAGAACCAATTCAACTCAAAGTATTTCCCAGTTAGTTTCCCGTCTTCATTGTTCAGTGTTTTATATTCCACACTGTTTCGATATATTTTTGTGTACCTAAAACATCTTCATGCTATGAAATTAAACCATAAAGTACAGCTTTAAATTGTCGATATATGCGATTCATGCAAAAGGACACTAGGACTTCTAGGACACTAAAGCTGACAGCCAGATAGGCAATTTATATTTTGACTGGAGATAAAAATTAGCGTCTGAAACAGCCCAACGGGACGCATACCTAAACATTTACATAAACAAGTCTGCAAATGCCTATGTGTGTGTGTGTGTGTGTGTGTGCGACAGTCATAAATATAAATTCTCGGGCGCTTTACGAGCGAAGCAGCAGCAGCAGCAGCAACAACAATAATAACAATGGCAAAAAGTAGGAAGAAAAGGATTACACGCCACAAACGGCAAACAACGTCTTTGATAAACCAAAGTCTATGAGATTTACGAGCAGATTTCAAGAGTTACCAACATACACACAGTGAATGTGTGTGTATGTGTGTATGTGAAGCCTGCGACAGGACTAGGAACAGAAGCAGAGGCAGAGGCATACGCATTTTCATTGCTGGACGACATCGAGTTTTTGCCCAAGAGCGAAAACTTTCAATTGCATTTTCGGGGGGCGTCCCCAAGTTTTACTAGAGGGAGCCTTGGGCCAGGGCCAGGGCCAGGGCCTGGGGCTTATCTTTATTATCGCCGCTGCCATTATCCACGCCTGAGTCAGAGTCAGGCTCATAAAGTATGTCATGTGTCATAAATGACAGATTCTTAGGCATACTTCATTGATCCCTTTTCGGCTGGCCCGTTTGCGTTTGTTGCTTCGTTTTTACGACGAGCTGGAGCAGGAAGCTGCGAAGACACATGCCGACATCCTAACCACATCCTTACTAAATTGTTGCAGTATCTATCGCACACATACTCACACACACACATACACATACATACTTGCATGTTTGAAGTTTGCTTTTGATAAATGAATGGATTTTCAAAGGCGACGTTAATGAAATATCCACAGAAACAGCAGAACGCACAGTGGAACCAGCATGATATTTGGCTTGCCACAATAGAGGAAGGTTGACCAAACCCATATACAGCTCAAAGACACTAGAAGGCCTTTATATACTATACAAAGAATGGAAATATTTAGTCAGGATATGATGCTGCTTGTTGGAAGATGTTATTAGCGTTGAGAAAGGATATTAGAGAAGTTTTCAATTCAAGGAAATATCTTATCGCATTTGAGGCTCTGTATTTCCCCGTGCATTTCCAGTGGTGAGGCGACACTGTTCGGCAAAACGAGCTCAGCATGTGTTCACTTCCACTTCCGTGTGCAGCACATATTCGTATAGTTATGTGTGTGTGTGTGTGTGTGCCTATATATCCATCAATCTATCAAACTCACGTGTCCGTCGTGTCTCAATTTACTTGCTTAGTTTATGTTCAACTTCGAACCGGAGCCAGAGCCGGACTAGTTGGCAAGACGAGTAATACGAGTATTTTGATAGAGTCCGCTTGGCATATTTATGAAGTCAACGCAGCGCGCATTGAAAGGACAAAGAGTTGTGACTGCCCCCCTTTGACACTGAAACCCCGAGCCACCCATCACCCACTGCAGCCCATTTAACACAGTTTGAAGTTTCAGCTTTCGCATTGACTACGATGCTTCGATGATGTTTTGCATAAAATGAAGTTGGGCTATAGGAATGATTCACTGAGAAATTATAATGTTAAACAACATAGACAGCATAGACTTAGGTATATAATACTGTCCCAGAATCCCCCTATACACATATTGAGGAATCAGATGTATTTTTCTAATTTCTGAACAATAAAATCAGCTTTCTTTGAAGGTCTGAAAATGCCCTAATATATATAAAAGAGTGCGTAGCCAGCTTTGACCAAAGGCGGTGGGGAAGAAGGTGTCCAGTCTTAGCAGGGAGGGGCAACATCAATATATTCTGTACCATTAGCTAAATTTATAATGGGGCAAGGGGCCACCATGCCTCCCGCTGGTTGCGCTTTCATTAATCCATCTTATAAAATCCTTCAATCCTTTTATCCTATTTCTTAAAGATCTTAAAACAAAGGAAAGCAGCAATTATATGGCAACTGGGGCTCAGGCACATTGAGGTTCAATTGCACAATTGCATGCCACCAAATGCCTAATGATTCACTACTTAATCATGTTGTTTCGCTGTCAACGCCAAAAAGTATGCCGCAAATTCACACACACACGAACACACACGAACACACACACACACACACACACGCGAAGAGAAAACAAATTGAAGGCAGCTCGACAAAAGCAAAAGCAAACGCATTAAGAGCAACTTAATAATTCAGATCAAAATCACCAATCAGCGCTGCCGACATGTTGACAAACGACGCTGCCAACGCCAACGCCATCGGTGGCGCTGGTGGCGCTGGTGGCGCGGAGTAAAGAGGAAGACAAGAGATTTACATTTTCAAAATCGAATGGCGGCATAAGCCACCGCAAAAGCAAACGACACGCAACCACAGCTTTAATGAAATCCACGATAAACAAGATAAACGAACAAAACACAAACACAAGAGCAAATCTGCTTTGGGCCCTAACGAAATTTAATATACCATTCACGGGAAAATATCAAAAGTGTTGCATACTTTTGAATGTGTCTGATATTAAATAGATGCTGAGTACGAGTATCTCATAGTGGGTATACCAGCTATAGCATTCTTGCTTGTTGTTACTTCTAGACTGCTTTTGAAGACACAAACTAAATTGATCTCTGAGGCCTCATATCCTTAACTAACTTTGTAATCCCAGCCTTACATCCAAGGCACAAGCCTGCAATATTAAGGCAAAGACAGCCATCAGAGTATGACTTGTCTAGGGTGTTTAAGGCTTCATATAATAGTTCACTTCAATTTCGACCCACTTGCAGTTGGAATTTTTAAGGATAGATCCTTAGTGTGCGCCTAAGCCATTAGCTTTAACTAGTGTGAAAATGTCTCACTGTAGTTGAAGAAATAGTATTGTAGCTATATGATATAGTCGAGTCCTTCTGTATTTGATAAGAATATTATCCTTCAGCTTTAGTTGGAGACAAAACCATATCGATCCTCAATAACGCTTTGCAAAAGTCATGACAAAATCCGTATACCATTTTATGAATGGTATAATAAAACGAAAAGAGCGATACACATACATTCAAATAAGCGCACAAACACATACATACAGACTCAAGTAGTATTGCACATAAAGCAAAGACAGAAGGACAGCCAGAAATAGGTATGGTTTCTAATGCCGACTGCAAAGATACTCTAAAAGAAACTTATGCTAAAAGAAATCAGAAAAAGGCTCTGACTTGAAAAACTATATGAAATACTAGCTATAGTCGAGGCATATTGACAACGCACCGTCTGGGGTCCACCCAAATGTGTAGCGCTTACAGGACCGTATCGGACGAAGCAGCGCCTACACAGTAGATAGCGGCCGATCGCACCAAAATATATAACGAATTACAAGGAAGAGAAGGTTCGCCTCATTTAAAAAGGAGAAAAGTGAAGCAGCGAAAGAGTTGACTGACACTTCTGAGATGGCAGGAACGGTGGGATAGATCTTACAAAGGCCGGTGGACACACCATTGGATTGGTAGGAAGCACGGCCGGGTAAACTACTATCTGACGCAACTCCCGAGCGGACATAGACTACTATCTAACGCAGCTCCCGGACTTGGCTACTTTCGCAGTTACCTGCACTGTTCGGAATGCACATGGTGTAGCCGAGGAGTGTCTCGTCCCAGCGACGAAAACTGGAGCAGGAATTGGGATACGAGATCTCGATGGCGAAAGAAAAGACCTCCTGAATTCTGAACAGATACATAACAGAGGTATGTGGATACATGAGTAAACGAAAACTAAGAATAAAGATGCGAATGCAAAGGAACGAGCCAGCATAGAGGGAAATGTGACCAAAAGACGCTTCTCTACCTACACCCTTTTCTTGCTGCAAGTTCCATATAACTTTTATCAACTCAATATATATATATATTTATCATCAGTTGAGGTAAAGTATATGAGACCACATAAAGTTAGGGTATTATGAAAGAAAAGAGCAACAGTTTCAGGTTCGCTTTCGCTGCCGTGGCGACGACATCTAAAATATTTATGTCTATTTCAGTTTTGCCGCTTTATACAATTTCTTTCTGTTTTGAAGCAACCGACAATATATACGTACATATATACATAGATATATCTATATATCGCCACTACCCCTGGCAACCCGTAACCCGTAACCCGCAGCCCGCAGCCCGCCTGCCCGCCTGCCTTCCCAACCAATCAACCCTCTCAACATTTGACTGCTTTGTCGCCTGACGTTGTCTTCGATGTCTTCGTTTGCCATCAATGAAAGATTTATGACAACACACAGCCATACACATGTATATATACATATATCTATATATAAATATGTATGTGTATATGTATATGTGTGTGCTTGGATACTTTGTGGCTGGCTCTGGCTTTTTTTATGTCACATCATTATTTTTATTATGACGCTGCCGCTGCCTGCGGCCCGTTATTTGAGAGTGATTAGTGACTAAAAATGACAACAATAATAATCGCATTGTGTACATGTATGTGTGCGTGTGTGTGTGGGCATGTGTCTGTCACATGTCCTTATTATGAACGATGGCCCAGGCAACAGCATAATCGATATGTTGAATAAATATTTGTACAACATTTGCTTGCAAAATATTTTCGGCATTAATTGGCTCAGGCCAAAACGATGAGTTCTAGTTGATATTTTTGTGTGTCTCAAGCAGGGGCGTAGGATATTAGAACTAAGTTAGAGGGATTGTAAAAGGATGCTCAATGTTGGCTTTAAGGATTTAAGGTCCAACTATAGAATTCAGCTTAAGCAGAATTACAGCTCTCGAGTAAGTGGCAAATCAGAGGACCTCTTTACTTTTAAGTTCAGCAAGGACGTCTGCCAGCACTTCCTTTTTGTTCGAAATTCAAAGCATTCGAAACCAGTGACCACTTTGTGTCATCAAAATGCTTAATTAGGATTAGGAGGCGGAGGAATAGCTTCATCCTATTGCTTTTTCGGGTAGCGACTGCCTGACTGCTGCAGGTTCACATTTTGAATTCAGCAAACAGTACGAGGTCAGCTTCGTTGCAAAGACCAGAAATACACTTCGGATATGCAGACACAAAAATATTATAGAAATTCATTTGAGGACAGTTGATGACATATTTATGAAACAGTTTCGATATGTTTCTGAACTGCTTTGGGGCCAACAATATATCCATATAGCTTGGCCACTCTTAAGCATTGTCTGATTCTTTGGGAGCTCAACACGTTCCTACCGCCCTAAATAAACAATGAACCCGCCCGATTAGTGCAAGTCAAAATGACTCAATTAACTTTATATACAAATTAGACTGCAACTTCACAACAATGCAAAACAACGCTACATAAAATATATAGAGGAGCGGAAGCCGAAGCGGAGCCATGACAAGGGGCCGCAATGGAGGTGGAGGTTGGGAATGAAAAGTTTTGCCTACTTTTTGGGGCTGGGCTAGTCGGGTAACGCCTACAAAATATTGAATCAACTGCATGTGTTAGTATGCGTGCGTGCGTGGGTGTGTGTGTGTGTGACTGTGTGTACATGTGGACTCGTCGACACTTTCAGTTTTTTAACTCAATTTTCAAAAAAAACAGTACACAAAACTTTTTTTCCTGTGTTGTTAACTTAATTTCGCTTGCCGCTGCACATCTCGTTGCTAAAAGCATTTCATTGTTGTCCAACTCTTTTTGTTGTTGCTGTTGTTGTTGTTGTTGCTGTTGTTGTTGTTGTTGCTTGCTTGCTTGCTCGATGCACGTCCTGAGCAAGTGTGTGGGCGTGCCGCACTGGCACCAAAAACCGAGCAAAGGCATTTTACACGCACTGAAGGATTTTGCCCATTTACAACACAACGGACGCGGGCAGTGGCAGTTGCACGAAGAGGTACGGGTACGATGTGCTTTGGGGCAGACAAAAAGACTTGGGGAAATGGAGTTAGTGTCAAATAAGGCAGTAGAAGAGCAGAAGACGAAAAAGAAATGCTAAGATAAAGAGTATTTAGAGCCAAGAACAACCAAAAAAATGATGTAAAAGCTCTGATTGCATTTTCGGAAGATGAGTTAAGGAAATTAAGATGAATTTCATTGACTAACTGACTGAGACTGGGGAACAACTCACTGACGAAACCTTTATAGCTATGTGGCTGACATTTTCAAACAATTGACTGACTGGGGAACAACTCACTGACGAAACCTTTATAGCTATGTGGCTGACATCTTCAAACAAGTTTGAAATTTGGCCTAGAAGCCGTTTTGCAAATGTTTTTCGAGGTTAAATTTGGTATGGGAATGCTTTATTGTTTGCTCTTACAGCTCTACAGTCTACAAAGTTTGTATCAAGGCAAAAAATTTCTTTGTGCAACAATTATATATGCTGTTCTTTTAAGTCACGTATTGGTTTGGGTCAAGCGGGGTCCTTCGAGCAGGCAATAACCTCTATAAACTGCCATTATAAGCAGCAATATCTGCTACGTTTAAATTTGGTATTAATTTTGGGTTGTAAACTGTGTGTTTACTTGCTCTTCGGTGATCTTCCCACAATTCCCTAAATGGATATAAGGACAGCAAATATATTTAGACAATTGGATAAACAAGCCTTGGCAAACCTCAGAAAGTTGCCTCTTCTGGACTGTCTGGCGGATGCCAAGGCGCACTGCAAGGATGTTGATGCTCAGGAATGCCAATAAAAGTTGTCGACACACACGCACAGCCAGACGTGGCACACACAGGCACACACACGTAGAGGCTTAACTTGGGGCACCGCCAAATCAGCGCAGATCAATGCACGCACACATAGACAAATGCTACACACTCGCACACATATCAGCATAAAATGTATAAATTATTGAATCTATGAAAATATGAACATCACGTACGCGACAGACTCGCGTTATCCTTGGCCAGGACGAGACACAAGACAGACAGACAGACAGACAGACAGACAGACGAGCAGACAGAGAGACGAACAGACAGTGAGACGAAAAAGAAGACAATCGCACAAAACGAACTTACAGTTATGCATAAAAACCAAGCAGGCGCGTGTCTGTATCTGTGTGTATGTATGTATGTTTGTGAGTATCTGTATCTCTATCAATGTGCGTGTACATATCAGTGTGTGTTCGTCAGAATATGCACAGAATTTCATTACGCCAGCGTTCCGTCGTTTTTATAAATAAGTTGCCCCGTTTCCTGTTTGTTGTTTGCCAAAGTTTGTTCATCTGTTTCGTTGCGTTGCGTTCGACGTGTTCGAGCAAGATGATGCCTGCCTGCCTGCCTGCCTGCCATCCTCCAGCCAGGATGTGGACCCAACTAGTAGTTAAGGGTGTACGCATATAACCCACACCCCGTGCCGTACTCGTCTCAACTAGAAAACTTTTCTAATAATTTGTTTGATGAATTCCTTTCTACGCGCTCGAAGAAAACAGAAATCCATTGCCTGTTTTTGGATATCGTCTGCGCAGCCAGCAAACATTTCATATTGTGAAATAATTATGCTTTGTTCCCAGTAGATATTGATATTGCTCCTCTCTGATGAGATTGGCCTTTCTGAGTGAGACAAAAACATATGCCCGGGATAAATAGTTATGTGAAATCTATGGGATTGGCTCTTCTCTTCTTCTAAACCAGAGTAAAAAACATCCGTTTCGGTCGTCGGCGTCTGCCACAGAATGCCTTTATGTCCGTTCTTCTTTAGGCTTGTTTATGGCAAGTATAACATATGTGTGTGTATGTACAAGTGTGTGATTAGTCTATGTGTGTGATAGTTGCATTGGCTATCAACTAGATAGGGTTGTGTTCCTATCAGGGAACCAATAAACTGCCATCAATCTATTCAATCTTGTCCACAGCCAAGCCCAACTATCTTGCTAATGATAGAGAAAAGACTCAAAAACAAAGCATAGTGAAATATTTTCTCTTATTATTTATGATATTTTACATAAATGATATGTTTTGATTGCAAACGCAAACTCTCCAGCCATATCCTGGTGTGGCGTGGTACCATTTGCATCAAATTGACTGGGGGAGAAACCCCCGCTAGCTCACAGTAGCACCATCCTCATTCATTTTTCAGTTATTCTATGAGATAGAATTATATCAAAGTTCAGATCACTTTTGGCTTCAGATGCAGATATATCTATATATATATATATATTGACTGCTTACCAAGTTTTTGATTGCAAACGCAAACTCTCCACCCATATCCTGGTGAGGCGTGGTACCATTTGCATCAAATTAATATTGCGAGAGACACCCATTAGCTCACTGACGCCATCCTCATCCTCACACATTCTCCAGTTGGAGAATGTGCTACCTTTATTCTAATTCTATGAGACAGAATTATATAAAAGCTCAGATCAGTTTTGGCTTTCTTTGCAGACCATTAAGGTACATATATAGATACATATATATACTTACAGAATTGACTGCTTTTCGGTAGAAATTTGTGATGTAATTGAAAGAAAAAACGTTCATATTGTGCTCCTTAATATATTCCGTCACCTTCATACGCTTTCCAGCCAAATCCTGGCCTGGTGAGATATCATTTTCATCGATTTGGAAGAAAAGTTGGAAGAAAACATCGTATTCGATTCGAGTCGATTCGAAGCATTGAGAACCATGATGAAGCATACTAATGTGTGTGACGCCATCTACTCGTTCTCCAGTCGGAGAATGTGGTCCCGTCTTTATTGTTCTTCTATAAAATTGAATTATATAACAGTTGATATATACCAGTGATATATTACCCAGTGTTACCTTAATTTTCGGTAGAAATTTGTGATGTAATTCAAGAACAAAACGTTCATATTGTGCTCCTGAATATATTCTGTCACCTTCATAGTCTTTCCAGCCAAATCATCTCCAAATGGCTGTTGGAAGTAAACATCGTGTAAAGCATTTTAATATGCGTGACGCCATCTACTCGTCCTCCACTCGGAGAATGTGGTCCCGTCTTTTTTTCTTCTATAAGGTTGCATTATAATACAGATGATACATATTTATATAAATATTTTGTGACGCCATCTGCTCTTCCTCCAGTCGGAGAGTGAGGTCCCGTCTTTATTTTTCTTGTTGTACTATGAGATAGTTTTTATATAAAAGTTCACATCAGTTTGGCTGCTTGTGCAGATCATAGTGATATCTATACGTGTACTTACGGCAATTGATAGTTTAGTTAAAGTTCCCTAATTTTCGGTAGAATTATGTGATGTAATAAAGAAACGGCTTTCATAGTGTGCTCCTCCATTTAAACCAACCAAAGTGTTATATTATAGTGTTCGTGCAGCGAAAGGCGAGATGCTTGAGGATCCTTCATTGATTGATCTTAAGCATCCTGCGGCACATTATAGCATCCCAGCAGCCTACATGGATATAAATTCAATCAATCGAAGATATATAGCTATAGTTATAGTTGCAATTGTACTCACTGAATCACAGATACGAAGACATTATGGCAAGAAAACATTCAAAAAGCAGGCTTAAACTCATGGCAATTTTGGAATTTAATGGAATTTGATGTTCAAATGGATTAATCTGAAAATATACAAAGGAATTAAATATATTAATGTTTTCCAGTTGCCATCGCATTGAGCTCTGCCAGCAGTTAGCAAACACTTGAACGTGTTGATGGTTTATTGATTTCAAGTTGTTGTCCCTTATAAATCTCACCCATCACATTTTATAATCACTAAAATTTGAAATGAAAAAATGACTTTGAAAGAATTTCTATAAAATTTGGTCTACTTCTGATAAATGCTGCCAAAGGAATGAATTTATTTCCCAAATGTATGAAGAAGTCAAACTGACAACCAGTTCAACGTGGGAACAATATATTTCATGGCAAACTAGATTGATACAAAAGTTGTATTCCGATATGAAGCTCACCCATTCGTTTACTTGAACCACGAAACAATTTTAACACAGAGGCCGAATGAAATATCTTTTTGACAGAAAACACAAACACACTTATTTTGAATTTGGATTTACACTACAAATTTAGATATGATTTTATTTTTGTACTCCCGAACGATGTGCTCCGGTTGAGCTCAGACGAGAAACTGAATAAATTTCGATGAAAATGTAAAGGCTTCATTTGAGGAATGACAGTGTTTCCAGTGCCTACTGGAGATTCTTAAATATGAACCGAAAATTATTGGAAAATTCTAGACTATTCTAGATTCCGGCTTAAGCCGGAACTATTTTGCAAAGGACGTAGAAATGATTTCACTGCAGATGGCAAAGATGCCTCACTGTGCTGACGAGCAGCGGAATGACTAAAGGCTATTTTGGATCGTATTAGCTGAGGTCGAGAATGTCATGATATCGAATTTAATTTTGTGTGCATATATAGAGACATCCTTTTAACAACTTGGGAATTCTGTTAAGACGCTGATGATATTATGTTTGCTCGCATTGCAATTGCAAATCTACTTGATGGCATAATTTTCTTAGGACATTGAATGCCCTGCAGATGCAGAACGAATGCATTTGGTTACTTTTTAAAATTGGCCATCCACATTTCACTTTTAACATTTGAACATTTCAGTGTTTTCGTTGCAACTTACCCATCTTTTTTTTACTACAAATTTATTTTCACTTTGAATTTTGATATAATTTTTGTTCTCCCAAAATGTTGTGCTCAGTATGAGCTATGCTGATGTAATGACTAAATATGAATAAAAATCTGGAAGGATCCATTTGACACTTGCATTTGAGCAGTGACAGTGTTTGCTCAGCCTATCAAAATGGGTTGCCAAGATAATTATTCTACTTTTGTCCTTTTAAATGAAAAAAATCATAATTTATAATTGAAAATGTTCTTTGCGTTGTTGGTGAATTCCCTTGGGTGCGTTTCAGCTTTAAAGTTTAAACCAATTTCCATTCAGAAGATGATACGTCCGAAGCGTCAACAGTTGTTTATACGATCCAATGCTAATCAAGTCTTCCTGGGGACCAAATATTTGTATGTTCGTACTCTGTAGGGTAAGCGAGTATAATGTGTTCGTGCAAGCAAATATAAAAGGTAAAGAGAAGCGGCTAATATTTGTAGACAAAGTCCCAAAATAAATCTCTGTGCTGAGTACGAGCATCTGAACCTCGGAGTTTCGACTATAGCGTTCCTACTTGTTTTATCTATATATATATTAAATAAGATACAAAATTAGTCGGAATTAGTCGGTAGTCCGAATATCGACTATAGCCTTCCTACTTGTTTTTGTGTTGTCTCGTATAATTCAAATCAAATGGCAAATAAAAACAATCAAAAGCAATGAAACTACGCTTGCGTATGAACAGCCAAAGTGAGAATGCATGCGAAATGATGAGCTATGCCCCTTTTTATCCTATTCAGCCGCCTGCGCTCTGAGCGACTTGTCTGTTATCATGTGCGCCTGCTACTTACAATTGACCAACGATAGGCGTAAAAGCCTTCGGCTGTACGTAGAGGAGAAATAGAGCCGAAAGGCATTCGCGAACCGCCGATCTTTGCACTTGCACTTGGGGTTGGTGTTTTGCTCCCATACAACCTGTTTTCTTCGTTGTTGTTTACAATTATTGCCCGATCATAATGAAATTTGGCAAATCGGTAGTTTATGTGCTTATATGCATATATAAACTGAGTTTCAACTGAATGCGGTAAAATTTGTGGGATTTTGTTCGGACAAGAGCGAAACCCTATTTTTCTACATGATGCAAATCGAATTGATCTTAAAATAAACGTTAAATAACGATCGCATTTGCTTTCCGTTCTCAGCTGTAACCTGAATTGTTCTCTCAGTCTCACAGAAAATATCGTGACGAAGTCATTAGATCAATCTTATTTCGGCTCTGCCGTCTTTATCGTAGGTGTGAGTTCATTCAACGTTCCATTGCTTGGGCTTCCATTGTAAGCTATTATCTGATATAAGAACGTATATCTCCCACAATTTGTGAGCCAGTTAAAACTTGGGTTTGTCTATATTATTAAAACGTTCTCATATTGAATGTGCCCTGATTGAAATAATGCCGATGATGGCTCAATCTTTTTTCACCCACGGCAGCCATCGGCATCGCGCGCTGCCCATTTCCATCTTGAATTGAGGCAGTGAGGCAGCATAATATGTCTGCCAGTGCTCTGACCCAGACCCGGACCACCCTGGTAGCGCTTTCATTTTATATTCCAAAACGATTGTAAGGACTACAAATTTCTCTTGCAACGGCTGAGTTTACCTCGCTGCGAATACAAAAACTTGCAATATTTTACACCTCGTGCTTAGCTTTGACACAGCCGAGCGATATTTTATAATTATCAAAATTATCGGAAAACTGGACAGTGTATGATATGTGGCCACATTGCCTTCTTTCAATTGGATGGATGCAACCCTGGATGTAAGCCTGTCAGTTTGACAAGAAAATATTTGGCACAAGAAATATTTGATTCTCTTTTATTTTCCGCGGGCACAAAGATTCAGCACTGTGGATGAAAATTTTATATATATTACTAGAATTACTAGAATCACTATAAAGCATATCTCAAAGCATATCACAGCATATTATTTGTGTCAAAATATTGCCCAACTTTCTTTCTAAGAATAGCCATAAGGAAGCCCCCAAATAAGAATGTTGTGAATTATGATTCTATTTACTTTTATTTTTATTTTTTTTTCATATTTTTATATTTGATATATTTTAATTGCAAACGCAAACTCTCCAGCCACATCCTGGTGTGGCGTGGTACCATTTGCATCATATTGAGTGGGATAAGACTAGATTTCCTAAGGTTGTTCGGAAGAAAATATCGTATTAATTAGTCTATTCCAAGCATTATGAATCATGATGAGGCATACCAGTATGTGACGCCATCGACTCGTCCTCCAGTCGGAGAATGTGGTCCCGTCCTTGTTGTTCTTCTATAAGGTTGAATTATATTACAGGTGATACATATATATATATATTTTCATCGAATTCCAAATGGCTGTTGGAAGAAAGTTTCATACGATATTGATACGTGTGACGCCATCTACTCGTCCTCCAGTCGGAGAATGAGGTCCCGTCTTTATTTTTGTTGTTGTACTATGAGATAGATTTTGTATAAAAGTTCAGATCAGTTTGGCTGTATGTGCGGATCATAGTGATATCTATATATAAACTTACGACAATTGATAGTTTAGTTAAAGTTCCCTAACTTTCGGTAGAATTATGTGATGTAATAAAGAAACGGCTTTCATAGTGTGCTCCTCCATTTAAACCAACCAAAGTGTTATATTATAGTGTTCGTGCAGCGAAAGGCGAGATGCTTAGGGATCTTTCATTGATTGATCTTAAGCATCCTGCGGCACATTATAGCATCCCAGCAGCCTATATGGATATACATTCAAATGATGTTTTCAATCAGTTGAAGATATATAGCTATAGTTATAGTTGCAATTGTACTCACTGAATCACAGATACGAAGACATTATGGCAAGAAAACATTCAAAAAGCAGGCTTAAACTCATGGCAATTTTGGAATTTAATATGTTCAAATGGATTAATCTGAAAATATACAAAAGAAGTTATTAGATTTATGTTTATCAGTTGCCATCGCATTGTGCTTGCCAGCAGTTAGGGAACACTTGAACGTGTTAATGGTTTATTGATTTCATGTTGTTGTCCCTTATAAATCTCACCCATCACTTGTTATAATCACTAAAATTTTGATAACTTTGAAAGAGTTTCTATAAATTTTGGTCTACTTCTAATAAATGCTGCCAAAGGAATGAATTTATTTCCCAAATGTATGAAGAAGTCAAACTGACAACCAGTTCAACGTGGGAACAATATATTTCATGGCAAACTAGATTGATACAAAAGTTGTATTCCGATATGAAGCTCACCCATTCGTTTACTTGAACCACGAAACAATTTTAACACAGAGGCCGAATGAAATATCTTTTTGACAGAAAACACAAACACACTTATTTAGAATTTGGATTTGAATTTACACTACAAATTTAGATATGATTTTCTTTTTGTGCTCCCGAACGATGTGCTCCGGTTGAGCTCAGACGAGAAACTGAATAAATTTCGATGAAAATGTAAAAGCTTCATTTGAGGAATGACAGTGTCTCCAGTGCCTACTGCAGATTCTTAATTATGAACATAGAAAATTATTGGAAAATTCTAGACTATTCTAGACTCCTTCTTAAGCCGGAACTATTTTGCAAAGGAAAAAGCAAGGCAGAAATACTGAAAGACATGGAAATAAATTCACTGCAGATGGCAAAGATGCCTCGCTGTGCTGACGAGCAGCGGAATGACCAAAGGCTATTTTGGATCGCATTAGCTGAGGTCGAGAATGTCATGATATCGAATTTGATTTTGTGTGACCAGAATTTATCACGCATATGCATATATTTATATAGAGATGTCCTTAAAAGAGAAACCATTCTGTTAAGACGCTGATGATATAATGTTTGCTTTGCCATTGCAAATCTACTTGATGGCATAATTTTCTTATAACAACAAGTGCCTTCAGATGCAAAACGAATGCACATAAAATTGCTTATCCGCACTTTTCTTTTAAAACCATACAAATTTCAGATATTTTTTCGTTAAAACTTACCCATCTTTTTGCAATTACTTTTCACTAAAAATTTACTTTCACTAGAAATTTACTTTCACTTAAATTTTGATTAAATTTTTTCCCAAAATGCTGACAAAATCTGTGTTCTAATTGACATTGACTTTTGAGCTGTGACAGTAATCGCTTGGCCTCTCCGAAGGGCAGTTTAATGTCAGCTCTTTAAAGTATGCAATTGAAAGGACTCTTTGAATATGGTGAAATAGTAAGGACAATGTTCCAGAATGAAAATGATAGCCGCACGGGAAAAGCGTGGCCAAAACACAAGGATCCCGGGCTGCCGCTTGCTGCGCTCATTCATCGTTGTCCTTAGCGGCTTTTGGCGTTGGCGCATATGAAAATGTAAATTGACAACTGACCAGCAGCAGCTGAACGCAGGATGCCAAGGACTGAAGTGGACGAATCAAGGAGGAATGCATTCATATGTGAAATGAAAAAATTATAATCCAAATAAGAGAGAATGCAAACGTGGGCAGGAACTCGGGCTTCTGGTTCTGGGCAACGAGTACAACGACGGCTAAGACGCAATCGATGATGGATACAGGCTGCCGCATGCTGGACTATAGATTGAGTTGGGATTCGTATTGAGATTGGCATTGGGTTGTGCCCTAGTGTAGCCATTTTTGAAAAATTTCTTAAAATTCAATAAATATTTATGAGTTGATAATACCAAAGCGACGAAGACTTTGCCACAAACACACACACACACACACTGGCGTGTCGACACCCATATGGTCACACGCACACGAGAACACACACACAGACAACCCCAACCAGGAAAACACACATACATCCACATCTGACATGGTCGCTTGGTTGAATTAAATGGATTACGGATACAAGGATGACGCAAAAAGGAAGAGCACAAACGCTCTGGCAAGGCGCCACGCACAAAATGCAAACACAAACACACACACAAACACACACACAGGAGGATTACGGCAAAGGAGGAGCAAGAACGAACGGATAGACTAACTGGAACGGTTGTTTATCTCAAACATAAGTAATGTGCATAATTTCATATTTAGTTGATAATCAGGTGAAGGACAAATACACAAACAGAGCCTCTTCCCTCCGCACAGACACGCGCACCCACAGCATAAGTTTCTAGGCAAACAGCTGTCAGCGATTTAGACGATTCCATTTCTATGACATGAGATAATGTAAAACATGAGAGGGAGAAATCTATATTTGCTTCTTCTATATGCAATTGGAATTGTGTATATATATTTGAATTTTTTTCTTTTCTTTTGTAAATTCCAATTGGAAAAGCGATAGCCGTTGTGTTTTCTGTATCCTTGTGCTGCCATCTGTTGTTGGTGGCTAATTGTCTTCAAATTAGAGAACTGCAACTTGTAATTCGCACGACTAAAATTATTCCTCTGTGTTCAATCAATGTTACCAGCGTGTGTATACATATTCAACCTTCAGATCGCAGCATTTTGTACTGCTTTTAGTTTCGTGAATGTTCGTCTCCCTTTTAAGGCAGAAAACGAAGGCTCCTTGGGGCATCAGAGAGTATGATAAGTTTGGCATACAAAGGATTGTAGCCGCTGTCCGACAATGCGGAGAGAGCTGCCCT
The DNA here is from genome assembly GCA_037043425.1 of Hirtodrosophila duncani. Lineage (NCBI taxonomy): Eukaryota > Metazoa > Arthropoda > Insecta > Diptera > Drosophilidae > Hirtodrosophila > Hirtodrosophila duncani. The sequence goes on along the minus strand of JBAMBM010000072.1, from coordinate 1,965,634 downwards.
CCCGCAGCCTCTCCCACGCGTCCACTATACTTGATTGGCATCACTTTACATCTGATTTCAGACGTCTCTCTCTGTATCTCCCGAATTACGCTCTGGCAAATTTTATGCTGATGATTTCGTTGAAGTTTTAGGCAATGCCAAATTGAATGCGAACGCTTTGACCTTCACTCAACTCATGAATAAACGTTGAATTTACAGTTCTCTGTTGCAAACGTCCTCTGTTATTGCTACTTGCTACGAGTGGCATATATGCCAAGTATGTGGTATGGTCCTTCAGCTTGCGCCGAGGTTCAGGCTCAAAAGCATTATGCTGAACTCCTTATGCATGTATATGTAATTATGGGTTGGTCCTTGGCATCGGGGAAACGCGGCCAAATGCCATGCTTTAGGTATTTTAATCGCATTAAATAGTCACATCAGCTTTGTGCTCACATATCCACTTCAAAGAGATGGAGAGGGAGAGAGATATAGAGAGATGGAGATGAAGAGAACGGCATACACATAGAGACAGACCCTCCTTCTCCCCAACCCCCAAAATAGTGTCCAATACACAAATGCAAAATTAACTTGTTGATGTGATGAGGCGAAACAATCGCGGGGGACTGCAATCGGGGGCTATTTGTGGCAGTAGGCGGTTTAGGGTACGGGGTAGAGACAAAGCAGCGGGACATCGCCACATTTGATAGCAGTTTGAATTGAAAATCGTTTCGTGTTCGAATCTTATTAGTGGTTTATAATTACAATTGTATACAGACCAATTATGTTACGAGACGTTACCACACACGGGCTCAGGCGTATCAGGTGTATGCCTGAGTGTGCGTGTGGGTGGGTGTATCTGTGTGTGTGTGTGCAGGTGTTTGTGTTTAGCTAATTAACCAGCGTCAGAGCTGGCCATAAAATGGATTGTGTGTGCATCTCTCTGTATGTGTGCGTGTGTGTGGCATCAAGCATCTCGATAATGATGTTCATTTCGTAAGCAAAACTCATAACACACACAGATGAACACTAAACGAAAAACAACTAAGAATTTTTATATTTATCAACATTTATATGGAAGAGATGTCAAAGGCGGCTAAGTTCGTTTCTTAAAAGCTGAAATATTTCTTTCGAAAACCAAACTAAGAATATATTTGACTGTATACCGTAACTGCAATAATTAAGATGCTATATTATATAGTAGACCGATCCTGATCAAATTCGGCAACAAACTTGCTTACATATTGAAGTACATACGAGCATATTATACATAGTCGGTATTTCGAGTAAATGTTCTTACTTGTTGATTTTGCTAGCGTTTTTAGAGTGTTACTGTGTGGTTTGAGTAACGCTGTTGCTTATGCTGCTAATAAATTGTATATTTTGATTAACATTATAATAGCTCATTGTCATTTATTATAATATAAGTTATAAAGTTTTTACAATTATAAATTCCCAAAAAAACCTGCAACGAGACACACGCAGCACGAACACCGAAACCGGAAACTCCGAAAAAAGGACTCGAGAGCTCGTATTAATATTATTTAACACTATTCACAATCTAACTAGATGACATGATGTAAAATCATAATCGGTAGTCGTATATAAAGCGTGACTGTCAGACACAGACAGAACCGAAAATTTAAAAATTATTGCAACATTTCCGAAATATTAGATTAATAAAGAAAGATTGAGCTACGCACTCGCACATTTTACATACAACGTTGCTTTCGGATATGCATTATATATTATGTGATATTTGTACACATACAAAATGCCTATCTCATAATTATCGACTTGACTTTGACCTTACTTGTGTCCATGAAAAGCATCAAACATTATCAGCCATGTAAATGAGAGAGAAAGAAACGGAGTAAGAGTATACAAGGGTATAAAAAGAGAGCGTTTCGGTGTTTGTTTTGATTCTGAGTGATGAGTCTTTGCGTTAGATTCGGATAAAATATATAAAACCAAATTTTGATTTGGATGAAAACAAACTTTTGGTCTTCAATCCGGAAAAATTGTTATATAGGCATATATGATATAGTTGTTTGATTTGAACAATGTTTTCTCTGTGAATGCGGGGCCTCTTAAAATGTGTAGAAACCAAATTCGGCTCGATTTGGAGAAAAACAAACATTTTATGTTCATTTCGAAAAATCGGTTCTACGGGAACTATATGATGTTGTTGCCCGATCTAGATAAAACTTGGCCAACAGACGTAAGGCATCCAAAAATGAATACAGATCGAATTTGGTTTGATTTAAAGGAAAACAAAAATGACTTATTCTTTCCGAAAAATCAATTTCATGGGGGCTATATGATATAGTAGCCCAATCCGAATCGATGTTGATCCATATACAGGTGAAAAGGCTTCTTAGTGCCCCACAAACTGACTGTTTCCGCCGTTAAGCTTTAACTAATAATTATATCTGATTAATTAACTTTAGAAAATTTCTACAATTTCATCAAATATTTCTCTAAGTGCACGCACACACACTTATGTAAAAAGAGGTTGAAATTTATGCATATGTATTTGACTTGCATAATACAAAGACTAACCAATGTACACAAGTCGTTCGCATCATAGCTCATGCAACACAATTCCCCCTACAACCGCTCTGCTTATATGGGCCGAAGACAAGAGGCAAGTGTGCTTTGTAATTGAATCCACGTCTGAAATCTGTCTGTGGTCGATAATTTCATTTTAGGCACCATTTGGAATACAAATTATAGCACTACGTCTTCGTAGTGAACTAAGTGCAACTTGAATGTGCTGCTGTTCTTGATGGCACGTTTCTGAAATGACCATAACCACCATGACATGGACAGGGACATAACCCACTGACCATGCTTAACGCTACATTGCACATCTTCGACAGCAACCACAAAAGCCAAGTTTCTCTGCATTGAAATATGAGTTTGATTTTGAGTGGAAAAGCAGCGCGCTGGGCTTAAGATGAGGTTAAGGTCTTTGTCTATTCTAAGATGAAGTGAAATATATAAAATTTCATGGAAACTTATGTGACTGCAAGGTTTTCCAGAAACGTAATGACCAGATACAGCGAGTATAGTTCACAAGCAGCTAAGTTTTTTTTAATAGCAGTCTTGGTATAGTGGTAGAACATTCCATGAAGCTACCTCTCAAGCGCGTGCAGCTGGCCAGACTAGAAGCCGATCGTGAAGGGTCAAGGTGAGCTGCTTTCACCTATTCCAATGATATCAGCAGGAACGCCCTTTGAATTCAAACAGACTCTGTTTTCTACTGTGACTTGAATTTGCTCTGATGATAAACATGGGACAGGTGCAATCGCTACAGTTATGTGGTCTTTATATGGAAAATCTGAGTTTCTCACATGACCAACTCTAGGTGGCCTGTTTATGACATAGAATTAAGATCACGCAAATTATAGAACAGGGTAAGCTTAATGTTAAGAAGAGCTGTAGGTAATGGTAATGCCTGAAGCTCTGTATGGATTATATACTTCTTAAAAGAAGCATTCCAAAGAAAGAGCAAAGTCAAGACGGCAAGAAAAGGATCATTTCATATACCAAAATGTATATAATTTGGATATTTCTGCCTACAGCACATAGATGAAACCTTAGTTAGTCCAAAGTTTATTCCGAATAATCATTACAAGATATTCATAGAAGAGTTCTTGACAGCGAATTGGATTGACCATAATCCTTTGCTATTCGGAAGCATTCCAACTCTGATACGTATGCTATAAGTATAGCACAGCAGCCATAAAACTGAGCCATAAAACTACTCTCATCGATGGTTTTAAGAGCACAAACTGAACTCACCGGGGTGGCTACGGCGCCTGCGTTTACGCTCATCAGGCGAGAGAGCAGAGACTTCATAGCCTTCGTGTGTAATGTTTGGTTCAAATGGCAATTGATTGTTGGGCTACCGAGAATTGACGCTAATCAAATGGCCCGCTGTGATTTATGACACCAAAAGAACTCGGCCGCATGGTGGAGTAACAGTGCGAGAGAGGGAGAGAGATTGTGTAACTATTCTAACTCTTATACCAAGTGGTGTAAGTCTTGACTAACCTTAAGCTTATTTGAAATATATAAAATATAAATAATATAAATAAAATATGTAAAAATATATAAAAAGTAAGACTAATATATATGTTATTCTTATACTTACTGTTATTCCTAAGTCTTATACTCTTAACCCTTAACAGCAATTAAGAGCAGACCAAATGAAGAGATTCAACCAACATCTCTTAGTTTGGGAGTTTAACAAACTCTCACTACATATGTCCTTAGCTTAACAGCATATGAGCTGAGATTGTTTAGGCGATTATGCTTTTTATGGCAACGTTCGTAACTGTTATACATTTATTTACTGTTATTCCTAAGTCTTATACTCTTAACCCTTAACAGCAAATGAGAGAAACCTGAATGAAGAGAGTCAACCAAAATCTCTTAGTTTGAGAGTTTAACACACTCTCACTTCTTATGTTAACCACATATGTCCTTAGCTTAACAGCAAACGAGCTGAGGTTGTAACTGTAAGTTCATTACATAACTGTTATATCCAGACCAGACTTGCCTGGCGCTTGCCTGGCGTCTAAAAGATAACAATATCCAATAACTGCGCCACTAAATTGCTCCCAAAAATCCTGAAACAAAAAAAAAACTACAACCAAAATGAATACCCTAAAAATCGATTTGAAAGCTTGATTGACTTCGATTAGAGCCAGCCAGAATGCTAGCAAAACGAATGGAAATGGGAAAGAAAAACACAATCAAATGGAAAATCATATTCTATACAAATGCCTCAAGGCGGAAGACTTGTTGAATACGAATACGCGTGAGCTACTGAGGCTGAGGTTCGGTTTCCTTGAGAAATTCAATATATGCTGGTGTCTCGTCCTGATGATGATTATAATGATGATGATGATGATGACTTGCCTGCCTGAGCGCCTAAAAGGCAAATATAATTAGATTTCAGCGACTCTTATGGCAACGAACGACACTTGTCTGGAGTAGCTACTAAGTCAAGAAATTGTCACCTACGAAAGTATTCATTAAGCTTGAATACAAAATTCAACAAGTTCTGGGAACGTGAGGTGAAATGGCTTCTTAATTTCGATATTTGATGGATGATAAGAACTTTTTAAGATCTCATTTTTAGTGTTCAGGGCATCTAACATATGAGTATGGACATTGTTTATGAATATCTTGCACAAAATATAAGGCTTTCTTTGATTCGAATGATATTAACAAAGCCACGAACCAGAAACTGAGTGTTTGCTTGCTGACATGTGTTGGTGTTGTCTATGGGACATAAGTGAGATAGGTTTCATCATCTTCCCGACAGAGCCTACACTCAGTTGCAGATGATAACCCCAATTCCTAGAGGTGATACCTAGGTCCAGGTACGAGATGCAGACATGATCTGTTTATTTTACCCAGTTTATCTGATTTACCCGGTCTTGCCAACAGTTTGTCTTGATAAAGTCCAGGGAGTGCTTTCCAGTGCCGTAGCTTCATAGCCTGGAAGTGTTCAGTGAGTCAAAGCTTGGTCAATGCCCTGCTAATGACACAGAATGGCTCTGGGCTCCAATAGTGGTGCAGATGAGCCATTTCTGGCGAGTTTATCTGCAGGAACCCAACAAGTGTAACCTTGTTGCCCACAAGGATGGATGGGAATCCCCACGCAGAGAAACAGTCTATTTCCAAATTAGGTCCAAACTAAACATCTAGATATACGTTTCTATTAACTTCAAATATTCTCATTCACATTTAAACTAAGAATCATCGTTCGCACTGAAATTTATCTAGCTAAAATTTTGCTTTTATTTAAGATTGTCTTATTTTTGATATGGATTTCCTCGAAGATTATAAAAATAGCGAGGGCGAAATCATCATCGGTGAGCAATATCTCTTGGGGAAGATGCTTGGTAAGTACATCCCAGATATTACTTCCACAGAGCAATGTGTAAGCCCAGAACTCGCACAGGTAGCGGCTCCTTTGGATTTGTATACAAGGCCAAGTGCCTGGTTAACAGTAGTCAGGTGGCCATTAAAATGGAGATATCGAACGACTCTGGTGGTCAGTTGGTTAATGAGCGGGATTTGTATGCCGCGGTGCAGGACGGTGTTGGTTTCCCGATTGTATATGATGGCGTGCAAGTGGAGCCCAGGTTCAGCTATTTTACCATGGGGTTGCTGGGAAGATCACTGAAAGAGCTGTTCCATTCGTGCAACAAGAAGTTGAGCATGAAGACGGTGCTCATGGTGGCCGATCAGATGGTTGAACGGTTGGAATTCCTACACAGCCGTGGCATTGTACACCGTGACATAAAGCCCTCGAATATGATGGTGGGCTTATCTGGTGAAGCGGCCAAGATCATCTATCTGGGCGACTTTGGGTTGGCCAAGCGCTTCATTGACCCAGCCGGCAAGCACATTCCGCGCAATGTGTACAAGCAAATGACAGGCACCGCTCAGTATGCCTCCATTAACGCCATGCTCGGCTACGAGCAGTCCCGCTGCGATGATCTGGTGTGCCTTGGCTATGTGCTGCTGGATATGGCGAGAGGAGGACTGCCCTGGCAGGCTGCGACAGGAAGAAATGTTACGGACACGATTAACAACGTGCTGGGCATAAAATTAGAGACATCATTGGACGACCTATGTATAGATATGCCCAATGCATTTCATGATTTTCTTAAGTACTGCCGGAAGGTGGGATATTTCCAGAAACCGAACTACGAGTATTTGCGTGGACTCTTCCGGCAAGTGTTATAATTCCACCTATATCCAATTGAGACTCTCTTATAGCTAACCTAACCACAGCAAGGAGTTTATCTTAGCAGGCTATAAATATGATTTCGAATACGACTGGGTTATCAAGGAACGCGCCCATCTGGCTCAAATCAAACGTTCCCAGAAACAATATCAGTAGAAAGACCGTTGCCAGCTCAAGAAGATGCCAAATGACATGCAATAGCCGATGAGGATGTTTATTTTTCTTTTGGATTTGACTGCAATTTAGGGTCGCAAAGGCGGAGATCAAACAGGACAAACACATGCTTCAATCATCAACAATGTGATGATCAATCAATCAATCAATTGGAATTCACAGGACACACATTTGATTCTTCAAGATTTGATTCTATCAACTTCTAGATAGAAGAACTAAAACCAACTAAGAAGAATTCCAATTAGCTAAGAGATATGTCGCCTTTCTGATACCTTAAAATATATACGTAAATTGTTATGGCAAACATATTTTGCGAGTTCGTTTAGTATAGAACTAGGAGCATATAATAATTGTATATAATCTATCAAAAAAAAACTCTAGAAATTTTAATTTCATCTTTTTTATTCAACAAAAATTCAACGGCTGCTAAAGGTTTTACCCGAACTGCGTTGAATATCCCGCTGAGCATGTAGAACGCATTCAAGCAGGCATCTTTTGATACATTAAGTATCATCTATATATATATGTAATATTGCTACTTAAAACACATTGCTTGATCCCCATCGTACCCCCCTCCCTCCTCCGTTTAGATGTATAGACTACATTATCCATCAAGCTGATTTTTTGGCTTTTGCCCAGAGTTGCTCGTTATTGATGTACATTAGCAAGAGTGTTAAAATATTAAAGCTAATTGTATGCAATATATGATTTCTATACGCAGTGTGGGTGTATTTGTATATGCATGTGTATGTGTGTGTGTGTGGGTTGGTGAAAAATCAAAATTTTACGCTCGGCTACACATTTCTAAAGGCTGCACACAAAGTTTCAGCACAAAAAGGGCATGTGAAGGGGTGGGGATGGTGGGGGATTGGGGAGGGGGTGATGTTAAGATACACATATTTATAAGTATAAGTAGGTATATATATATATATATGTATATATATATGAATGTAAATGTATATGTATGCTTAAGTGCGTGTTTATGGCGCTATAAAAACAGATACCCAGACACACACACACACACGCACACACAGAAAGACAAACGCACATACTCAGACAAAATGAAGCAACCAAATCGAGCCAAAAACGAAACCAGACCGAGACCAGACATAGCCAAAAAGACCAAAGCAGTTGAGCTCCCAGTTCCAATTGGAGTTCCATTTGCAGCAGCAGCAGCAGCAGCCCCAGCAGCCAGCCAGCATCTTTTGGCTGTCTTTCCGCTTGTCTGCGGCGCATTTATGACTTTCCACAAACCCCAACCGTAGCCCGCCCCCCCCCACACACACACACACACTTGACGTTGCAAGGCCAAAAACCATGGCAGCATGCACATAGGCGCACAGACATATGTCTTATCATACATACAGATGCACACATACACACATACACACAACACCAACACACTTCCACACATGGCGCGCTGTCAAATGCCGTACTAAACCGATAATCCAATCATAAGTTATAGTCAAATGAGTTTGCTCTTCAATAAATGTTGGCCATTTTTCGTTATTGTTGTTGTTGTTGTTTGCTTTGATTTCAACCATTATGCTTGTGTGTGTGGGTGTGTGTGTGTGTGTATTGAATGCTTTATCATTGCATACTTTGAGGCAGTCGTAGAAGTGCAGTTGTAGACGACATTTCACTTGCTGTTGTTGTTGTTTATGTTTATGCTGGGCAATATTTTGCACGTTTCACATGGCAACGCAACCAATTAGACAACAAACACATTGACGTCTCTCTGTGTATGTGTATATGTGTATATATGTTTATATATATACCAACTTTTTGGCGCTGAGCTCTGTCAAACAAGTTGTCAGCCACTCAAATTTAACGTACTGCAACGTGTGCTGAGACTAGACTGATGCTGATGCTGCTGCTCCTTGGTGAAAGGCAAATGGCTGGCATTATCCCTGCCATATGGAGTGTGCAAAGGTCTAAAAGATAACTATACAAACTACTGCATGGAATCAAGGTTCATATATGTATATGTATACCCAGTGCTTAGTGCAACTCGTCCTTTGCACTGAGAAGAAACAGTTGTACGTGTGGATCAGCCAGAGGGAGTGGGAGAGTAACTGAATGACTGCTGATAGCAAATGCTTAGACAAATAATTGATTTAAGATCTTTACGTGAGATTTCAGCAGATATATAGACACTATAGCTACAAACTTCTCGAAATTGGAAATGTTGGTAAGTCCAGATAAACGACAAGGCAAAATCGGAAGAGTATTTCTGTGCCCACTGTCTGGTTGGGCTCCACATCCAGCTCTTCTCTTTTCATGGGAATTGATGGCATTAAGGAAACTAATCAAAAATTGTTAAATATCTTTTAAGCTTTCACATTCATGCTTTAATTTTGTTCAGTGTACGAAGAATGCTTTCACAAAACGTCCGCGCCAAAATGCAATTGAACGAAATGGGAGTTAAAAATTTGCGAAGTGTGAAATAATGTTGCATAATAAAAGACCAGCTTAAATCTGGGAGAAGCTAAAGAGCATCAGCATCCACTCTCAGTTTCGAGCACAAAAACATTGACATTCGGTTCGGGTTGACTATGTGATTTTTGGGGTGTTAATAAATCTCGCCTTTACTGTGTTTGCTTGGGAGCCTCAACAGAAGCATTTTGTACATATAAAACGGGACGTTGATATACATTTTACAGCACGTTTAAGTGGTTCCTCAAGGACATCAAGCCAAGGTCCACGAAATCGAAGCTAAAAGCATCCGCCGAGGGGCGCTGCCGCATGATATGATATGAAAATGGGAAAAATAAAGAGGCAGACTAGGTGCTGGGTGCGATCCCTGGAGATAAATGTAAACTTTAAAGATATTATGTAGTTGGAACAGAGAATACAAAAACGATCATGCAGGACATAAGGACATAATTAGAGTTATTATATTGATAAGAGAGGGGAACACAGTTTCTTGAGAATCATGCAGATCTTAAGCTGCATTTTTGAAGCTTTTATATGGACTAGTTGAAAAGATATTTATAAAACTTGATTAGAAGATAGAGAGGCGCCCTCTTGCAAGTGTCAAATTTTCAGTGAAAGTTGCTTCACAGCTGCCTGCTAATCTTGTCTTCTTGAAGGACTCTTTTGAATCTGTAGATGTTAAGTTTGTTGCAGCTCCTGGAGACGTTTTGTTAGAAATTTGTTTGATTCAGGTTTATATTGTGTTTTTGTTGTTGACCTGACATCTGGTATACATGAGGAAGCTATGCTCACGTAGTTCCCCGATGCGTGTTATCTTGCTTATGTGCAGTATATCTTCTTCAAGTATCTTTCTTATGATTTCATGGTGGCTTAGTGAAGATGTCTACAAGTCTTTCTTTAACAATTGTGTATTAGAATTCTCTTTATATGGAGTGTATCTCATAGGTTTATATTCACAGGTTTGCAATCGTTGTTCATGCTTGAACCATACTTTAGACTTTAGCTTGAGCTATTAGATTATCAAGTAGTGGAAAAACCTAAGCCTTGACGGACTACAATAGCTCTTGAAGGAACATCCCCTGCTTGAGAGCTCAGAATTCACAATGTATTCCAGCTCTTAAAGAATGAAAATGATTGCTAAGGAAATAATTGTGGCGACAAATCTAACTAATTGATTCACTCTTTCATTGAGTTTTTTCTTAAACAAAATGCTAGAATTTTCTCGATTCAAGAATTCGTAGTTCAATATGGATGCAATTATTGTAATTTGTCGGAAAACTGAAGCAAATCTGATAGGGAGTTTCTACAAGCTCCAGCATCCTTATTGTTACTTCTTTCTGTCAAATTTGTAGTTCAAGACGTTGTTGCTCCTAGCAACTGTAACAAAATATTCTGAGAAAAATGGCTATAAATCAACATCTGAGAGAAACTGAGGCAACTCCAACTGAGGCAGGACAAGACACGACAACATGGCTTGCACATATTACTAAAACCAATTGAACAACATATTTAGATATTCACCGACATCTACATATACATAAATACATTGCTACTTGTGGCTACACCTCCCTCATCCTCTCCCTCTCTCTCTCTATCACACACACAGACACTTTTGCTCTATATACATATATGTGTGTGGCTTTTATTGAAAAATGTAATAAGCCCATGCTGTCGTGGCCCCATGCATATGTCGCGAGTATCCTTTGTATTGTCATTTGGCGTCGATGTCGTTGATAGGATGTGGAAGTGGATGTACTTGTGGTTCTTGCTGCCATTGTTGTTTCGATCTATATGTGTGTGTGTTTGTATGTGTATATATTTGTAACAACTATTAGAAACGAGCAGCAGTAACAAGAGCAACAGGATTGCTGGCCATGCTGCTGCTCGGCCCTGCCAAACCATTCCTTGCCTTTGACTTTCGAAGCTTTTGCCAGCACGCCTTCGCCTGCCATTCATACATACACACACACACACACAACCCCTCTCCACTGAACCTTTTTACTCGTTTATGATGTCCTGCAATTGTCCCTTTTAACAACGCATGTGCATGTGTGTGTGTGTGTGTGTGTGTCTGTGTGTGTCCTGTTCTTTTGTTACAACGATTTTTGCGCAATTTCTTTTGTGCTTTGTTGCCATCGCCTGTGTCATAACTGTCGCCCTTTTGGTTCGGTTGCTCCGCAGCCATCTTCACCTTCCCCTTTTCCCCTGGACTACTGCTGCCCACGACGATATGTGCCCGTCGATGCCGTCAATGTTGCTCCTGCTGCCTCTGACGCTGAGCACATGCAATTAGTGCCAAATGTTTCCATATTTCTGCACCCACACACATGCACACGCACCCACACATAGAGCCACTGACCACAGCATTCACAGCAACAGCAACGGCAACGGCAGCAAAAGAGCGTCGTGCACTGACCAAAACGCCGACAACCCGCTTCCGCCTTTGCATGAACTACCCCAGGCCACCCTCCCCTCCATTTTGGTCGCATCACCCAAACCGAACAAAAAATGAGCAACATTTTCCGTTTCATTGTTGCCTATTGCCACAGCAGCAGGAGCAGCAGCAGCAGCAGCAGGAGCAGGAGCAGCAGGAGCAGGAGCAGCAGCAGCAGGAGCAGCAGGAGCAGGAGCAGCCAACAAAAACAAGCAAAGCTTCTGCTTTTCAGTTATTTTAAGGAAACAAATCAACGAATTTCATGTGCTCTATAAAATTCTCAGATTTCATAGGTGTAAAAAGCCGAATCTGTTTGGCATCCCTGGGGATATGTTTGACACAAACGCTGCTATAGAGTCACATTGATATGAATCCGATCGAAGTCTGGATAATACTTCAAGATGATCAACAGATTTGCATGATAAGAAAGGCAGCGATAACTTGGGGAAAGGCTGTTGGTTCTATGTCGTTGCTGAAATAGTAATATAGAAATTGTCCCAAAGAACCTCTTCAACTTTACTTTTATATATAGAGACTGTTCTTTGTGTAGTCCTGTAGTTTTAGAAGTCCGTCGGACAAGGTAATTGGGACAGCAATTCATTGTATGACATCGGCACAAAAACATCAACAAAACCAAAGAGTAAAGCTGGACAGATTATTTTGGCAACAGCCACGAGCTGATCTTCAGAGGCTCAATACACTGCTGTAATCACTCTTTGTCATTCTTTTGACTAAACAGCCACAATCACTTGTGAATTCTAAAGCGTCGGAGTAGGTAAAAATTAGTTTTGATCATGGCTAAACTCAATATCCCACACCTAAGGTAACCCATGTCTCTGAGACTCAAGTTAGGGCATTATCAAAATATTCAATGCATTGTTGGCCCTAGAACCGCCAGCTTCACATCGTCCAGTCCCCCAATTTCAGCTTAAACAGAGAGAGAGAGAGTGGGAGGGAGCATGGTGGCAGTGGAAGTGTCCTGGTACTGTTTCTACTCCTGTGTAAACGGCCGTAACATTTTTGCACATATCCCTTTTGTAGCTGCCACTCGACATGCTTGCCATATACATATGCATGTGCATGTGTGTGTGTGTGCGTATACATATATGGTTAATTATACATTTTTCATATGTGTGTCTGTGTGTGTGTCCGCCGTTGTGTGTCAGTGTGCACATATCCGATTTCCCAGCGACCTTTGTTAACAATATGCGTTCCTATCGAAATATACTTTTTGGGGCCTCCTTTGCCATCCTTTGTTATGTTTACGCTCTTTATAATTTTGTGCAGCAATTTTTAGGCGTATTCTTTTTTTTTATGTGTTAACAGGAAATCACAGCTTAGCCATAGCCCAATTCAATATTTGTCTAAGCGGTGACTGTGATTGAAAATTTAATATTTTCCAGTGAATTCTTCCCAGCAACATGTGGGTGAAAATGTCAACTGTATATGGCAGGTGGCGTTGGTTAATAATATTACCTCTTTTATGGATGACCACAAATGATAGTGATAGAGACCACGTTTTCAGCCTCCCATCAGAGTAATGATTGGGGTAGTCTGGCATCTGGTCTGAGGTAAGCATATTGACGTCGAATAAGCAGAGATATCCCAAGTTATATTTGAAATCTTTGAGAGAATTGCCAAGGAACCAAACAGACCTACGAAGCAGTTGGTAATATTCCAGCTCTGCAGCTCTTAAGACTTCACATATATATAAACTTAATGGGGTCAGAGTTGAAACCTTAATTGCATTACAAGCACTTGCTTATATATTTCATGAGATGGGAGATTAATGAAGCCTTCAATCATATCATCACAACATCATAACATCATCTGCAAGAATTTCAAAATATATTATTCAATATTTTCTTGGCCCACAAAATGTAAGATAACTTCTTTCGAACATGCCTCTACCAGATGGCTACTGCGTAAACTACCAGAATCAAGCAACTCTAAAGACGATCTTTATGCAGGAATTCGGCAATGCCAATCTTCAAAAGAATGAAACATATATGAAGCTACAAATTGATGTCTCAACACATGCAAGTGTCACAATTTTTACAATAGGACATATAAGACTGTCTCTCCTAGATTAGCTTAACAACTTAAAAACAAACTCGCAAAATATGTTTGCGATAACAATTTATGTATATATTTTAAGGTATCATAAAGGCGACATATCACTTAGCTTATTGGAATTCTTCTTAGTTGGTTTTAGTTCTTCTATCTAGAAGTTGATAGAATCAAATCTACAACTTGTGTGTCCTTTGAATTCCAATTGATTGATTGATTGATCATCACATTGATGATTGAGGCATTTGTTTGTCCTGTTTGATCTCCGCCTTTGGGATCCGCTTAACCCTAAATTGCAGTCAAATCCAAAAGAAAAATAAACATCCTCATCGGCTATTGCATGTCATTTGGCATCTTCTTGAGCTGGCAACGGTCCTTCTACTGATATTGTTTCTGGGAACGTTTGATTTGAGCCAGATGGGCGCGTTCCTTGATAACCCAGTCATATTCGAAATCATACTTATAGCCCGCTAAGATGAAATCCTTGCTGTGGTTAGGTTAGCTATAAGTGAGTCTCAATTGGATATAGGTGGAATTATAACACTTGCCGGAAGAGTCCACGCAAATACTCGTAGTTCGGTTTTTGGGAATAACCCACCTTCCGGCAGGACTTAAGAAAATCATGAAATGCTTTGGGTAATTCTATACAGAGGTCGTCCAATGATGTCTCTAATTTTATGCCCAGCACGTTGTTAATCGTGTCCGTAACATTTCTTCCTGTCGCAGCCTGCCAGGGCAGTCCTCCTCTCGCCATATCCAGCAGCACATAACCAAGGCACACCAGATCATCGCAGCGGGACTGCTCATAGCCGAGCATGGCATTAATGGAGGCATACTGAGCGGTGCCTGTCATTTGCTTGTACATATTGCGCGGGATGTGCTTGCCGGCGGGGTCAATGAAGCGCTTGGCCAACCCAAAGTCGCCCAGATAGATGGTCTTGGCCGCTTCACCAGATAAGCCCACCATCATATTCGAGGGCTTTATGTCACGGTGTACAATGCCACGGCTGTGTAGGAATTCCAGCCGTTCAACCATCTGATCGGCCACCATGAGCACCGTCTTCATGCTCAACTTCTTGTTGCACAAATGGAACAGCTCTTTCAGTGATCTTCCCAGCAATCCCATGGTAAAATAGGTGAACCTGGGCTCCACTTGCACGCCATCATATACAATCGGGAAACCAACACCATCCTGCACCGCGGCATACAAATCCCGCTCATTAACCAACTGACCCCCAGAGTCGTTCGATATCTCCATTTTAATGGCCACCTGATGGCTGTTCACCAGGCACTTGGCCTTGTATACAAATCCAAAGGAGCCGCTACCTGTGCGAGTTCTGGGCTTACACATTGCTCTGTGGAAGTAATATCTGGGATGTACTTACCAAGCATCTTCCCCAAGAGATATTGCTCACCGATGATGATTTCGCCCTCGCTATTTTTATAATCTTCGAGGAAATCCATATCAAAAATAAGATAATCTTAAATAAAAGCAAAATTTTAGCTAGATAAATTTCACGAACGATGCGAACGATGTTTCTTAGTTTAAATGTGAATGAGAATCTTTGAAGTTAATAGAAACGTATATCTAGATGTTTAGTTTGGACCTAATTCGGAAATAGACTCTGTTTGTAACTGATGTTGATGCCGATAAATGTGTGATTTTGTCGTCTACCAAATTTCCAAACAAGTACAAACAATTAAGAACTCTTCTAAGTTAATTGCTATATGATATGACTGTCCAATCTAAATAAGATTTGTTCAGTTGACGTGGGGTCTGCCAAAATAGTTTCTTTGACTTTCAAACAAGGAATCTCTCGTGACTGCTGCCTTGACCCCCATGCATGTATAACGCTATATACTTGTAATGCAGCGGTGGCGATTGTCTAGGAAGTAAGGCACACCAAACAGTGGTGATAGAGTTATCCGAGTGTACTTGGGATTAACTATAATATGATTCTAGTTAAAGCGCAAAGCAATTTCTTCTAGAACTTCTCCTTACATTTATATTCATTCATATTCCCAACAAGTTGGCAATTACTTTATCTTCATTAAATGCATTTTTCAGCATCGAGTCATTATTTATTTCGCTTCCTTTTGTTTGTGTCTTCAATTTGTTTGTTTTGTCACACATTGGCATAGGGTGTTGGATTATTAAAAGTAGCCTCATATCCTTGAACTGATCCGTCTTCTTGTTGCTGTTGGTGCTGCTGCCGCTGCTCCTCCCTACCACCCAGTTCTTTTTTCCTGCCGGCTGCAGCGATTTTCAACGTTTAGTCGGCTGCATCATTTATCATGTGAAATGCGCCAGACACAACAGCCAATCAGCCCAGCCCAGCCCAGCCCAGTCCAGGACAGGCCAGGCTAGCCCCATCTCCGAGCAGACTGTGAAATAACCACCAGACTCAGACCTAGCTGTTGATCCAGAGCCCCTACAAATTCTCATTCTCATGCTCATACTCTATGGCGCCAGCTGCACTTGCATTGCCCGGTTTTTGTCTGGAGCTGGACGGAGAGACACACTCAGAGTTGGAGTCCGAGCCAGAGCCAGAGCCAGAGCCAAAGCCAGAGTCATAAAAACAAGTGCAAATGCAATTTGAAAACAACACTGTGCCAGAAGGAGCGAGCACCAGGCTGAAGGGGTGGCGGGCACGGGGATGAGAGCTCGACTTTGCTATCCTCCTGGCCATGGGTTTTACGGTATTTGGTAATTAATAGGCCATATAATGTACGATATGAATGGCAGCAGGCAAGGCAACCCTCCTCTCGCACCATTCACTGTAAGCATGCCTTACCCACTGCCATTTATACCCTGCAATTGTGACAGCTTTGAAAGAGCATATTAGCTGAAGGCAAATGTTCTAATTTCCAATGACTGCTTGAGCAAAGAGACTGAGTAACTGAAGCTGACTTATATTGCGATTATACAAATAAGTAATTCAAGCGGAATTTGACACGGCAGTCGCAGCCCGAAAACGTAGGAACAGAGGAGAGCAGAAACTGTCCGCTTTTACTTCAGCCAGCCTTGCCCAAGCGTCCATCCTAATTAAGCGTTTGGCAACTGTTTACAACTGGTTTGAGTCCGAGAGTGAAGCAAAGATTCCTCTCTATCTCAGATTACATGCTGGCTGATAATTTCGAACGTTAAAGTTTTGGTTAATGAGGAAAATGCAGAGAGAAAAGATGTACTGACAGGCAGTCGCTGCCCGAAAACAAGGAGAAGGAGAAGAGAGTAGGAGAAGAAACTGTAGCGTTTCCATACGAATTGAGTTTACATTTGGTGTGAGTCGAGAGTAAAGCGAGGATTCCTCTCACTTTCTCTCTCTTTCCCTCATATTACATACTGAATTGGTTTGTTGATGACGTTGAAGCTTTAGGCAATAACGAAAATGAATTCAACATCTGGCAAATATCAAGAAGTTATTGAATGTAGATTGGAATGTTGAGCACATGTTTACATATTATTGATTTTTGAGGCATTCATAACTAAGGGCATAACCAAATCCTGTTCACTCTTAAGATAATAAACTATATTAGTGGATATGCATCTTCATTATGGATTATAAACTTCTTCAACATTAACAAACTTTCACTATTAGGAGCTGGTAGAGAGTTTCCAACTCAATACCTTACACTATATATCAGAGATGGGCAACGTTCAAAATAAGTACGCCGTGGGTTGGGAATAAACAAAGAGAAGCACACATGTAGTCAGATGCAAAGGAGCAAAATGGTGTTGTGCTTTTGTGCGGGTCATGTGTTCTCTGTGTTGGTATGTGTGTGCCCTTCCCTCCTATAGATATATGATATCTTGGTATTTCTATATTGTCTGTAGATCAAAGTTATACTGATTTAAATATGAGTGAAATATCTGAAGAGATATACTATGCGATGCTCGTTGACTACAAAAGAGGTAACAATATTACGGCTTACGATGAGAATGCTGCTGTGAGTGAAGGAAGGACCCAGGAATGGGGTTGCTTGCCTTTTTATATGACCTACTATATATCTATACTATATATCTAAGTTATTGCAGGGTATGGCTTAGTCGCATCTTAAGTAAGCAGGCACGCTTGACTTGTTTTTATGATTTAAATGTGCGCATGAAATGCAATAATAACTCCAGTACTTGGCAAACAAATAAATTAATTGAGCTGCGGGGGCGTTATTTAGCTTTGTCAGTATTTCTGCCTGTGTGTGTGTGTGTGTGTGAATGTGTGTTTATGTGTGTGGTGTGTGTGGTGTGTGTCTGTGCGTGTAATAGAAAAGTACATAGTGTGAAAGAAATATGAAGTGTTAGAAATACAAATGCGAGACTACGACTATGGCATACAACCAACTCCAACTCCAATGCCAACTCCAACTCCAACCTCTGACCTCTCGACAGTCCGCCCGCATGCATTGAGCAAATTTAATTGAACTGGCCGCAAAATGCAACGACCGCAGCAACAGCAGTAGCAGCAGGATTCCAGCCCAGGATTTGAAGCATAGACACAAAAACACCACTACACCCTCTGCCTATTACTATTACCAGGCAAATGAAGGATCAATCTATGTGTTGTGTGTGTGTGTGTGTGTGCGTGGGTGCCAGTATGCATATGCTGAATGAAAAGGCATAAAAGGCGCTTTTTATGGCAAAATATTTTCAAATGCAGCTGTTGCAAAAATATTTATTTGTATTTTCGTTGCATGTAGTTTGGGTTCGGAACGTGCCAAGTATAAAAGTCAAATGCCAAATATATATATATATATATATAGCAACTACATCGATGTATTTATATGCATATATATAAATGTCTGTATGTATGCAATGCATGTCTATATAGCAAAAAAATAAGGGGGTATGTGGGCAACAGAGAGATAAATAAATCATTAGAATATAAATAGAAGCGCCAGGCAAATGAAGTGGTGCCGCCGACCCTTCTTTGTAAGCCCCCGCAATGGCCTTTTGTGTGGCCAGGGGCATCGATTCCATGCCCATGCCCATGCCCATGCCCATTCCCTTGCCAAGCCATACCATGCCATCTCATTCAGTTCAGTTCAGTTGAGTTTAGTTGAGGCTGAGTTCTCTGCTCATCCATTTCATCTGTAAAATTCGATAAGTATCTGAGCCCATAGAGTTCCCATAATTAAGGCTATATATAATCTCGTATGAGGTGCCTGCATTACGCTAATGAACTGATTATTCCATGCTTAATAATTGGCATTGAGAGTGATTCAGCTGTATAAGATAGGTTGAAATATGTTAATACTAGGATAATTTGTAATTAAGTACAATTTAATGGATGCGTTTTCATGTTTGTTTTTGAAAAAATAAAGATCGCGGTATTATATACAAATAATTATATGTGCATCACATTGTTTCCAAATTAAAATTTTAATTCTTGCTAAATATGTGGCTGCATTTGTAGCATGATTTAAGATAAGAAAACAAAACAAAAAGTAACAGATTTCTATTAAATGTTCTTGTGTTTTCGACTCTATTTTCAAGCGATGTAGTTAGCCGACTCAATGTCAAATAAAACGATTGGTTTTGTGTCCCAATATATTTCGATCTCCTTGGGAGTTCGTCATCAGGGGCTACAGCACATGCATATATATAAACATATATATAAACAAATTCTTAACGTTAACTTCTTCACAAAAGAACATAAACTTTTCACCTAACCTAACATACATTCATGAAACTAAACGATTGTCAACTACATGCCAAGAGAGTGAGGCTCATATACAGAGTTGTTCTTGCTGCAATATTGTGACCGCTTCAAAGTAATATATATATATATCAATATTACCCCAACATTGTTCTATTGCCGATTGAAGGTGTCGCAACGTCTCAAACAGTGTTCCGCTTTTTGAAAACACGAGCAGACGGAATCCTCCAAAGATTTTCGATGGGATTAAGGTCCGGACTTAATGCAGGCCACTTCAATACAGAAATGTTTCTGTCTTCACAAGTCTTTGGTGACCTGTGAATTGAAGCATTGCTATTAAGTGCAAAGAAATTGACCAGTAAATTCTACTTACTCACTGTCCAGAAGTTCTACATACATTTTGGCATTTATATGGGTGGATATGAAGCATATATGACTCTTTCCTTTGCAGCAGAACGCAAGCAAGGTCTAAACGAGTCTTAATATGCCCCTGCAAGAGCTTTGGTTTGGGCACCAATGAGGTTTATTTAAGGAATTCGTTTTTGGATAGAATTTGAACCATTCTAGTCCTTGTTATTTCGAGTCCCATGTGAGCCATTATTAGACCGCTGCTCATCCAATCCTCCACTATAACTCCACTAAACATCTAATCTGGCGTTTGCATCGTTCGTCGATGTGGGTCTTCCGTCCGCTGCATCGAGCTGTACCGTATTCAGTGGGTTTTTCAGAAACCTGGAAATGCAGTTTCTATGCCGGTTGAATCTGGCTGCTAAATCCGAGATCTTGGAGCCACTTCCAGGCATTCCCCATGATAATTCCCTGCTCGTGGTCGGACAAACTGGTACCAAGAGGCATTTTAGAATGGGAAACATAAATGTTATATAAAAATTTAAGATAATTTTTATGATTTATATACTTACAATAGAGGCCTAAACGAATATCTGCAAGAAAATTCAGCTGGAAGTGTTTTGCAGATATATTTATTTACAATGCACGGAAACATTTTCAAGGTAACGGTATCACGAAAGTGGTTAGAATGACAGAATTTGGGTTCCATGGCAAACACAAAGTATAACAAAATCGTTTTACATTCAACAAACTTCGAAAAATGTACTTATAACAGTAAAAACAGGAAAGGAAAGCCGAAGCTTATTTACCATTTACATTGTAAATATATAATCGATGTAGATACAAGACGAATTTGTTTTAATTTGGATGAAAAACAACCGGAACAATCGGTTATATGGGAGCTATATGATATAGTTGTACGATCTGGATAAAACTCAAACTCAAACCAGCGGGCAGACAAAGAAATCATATGGTAAAAATTTGCAGCTTTTAAGATTTTATGTTAAAACAGACAGACGAACGAACATGACTATATCGATTCCCCTTGTCTTGCTGATCAACAATATATATATATATACTTTATACAGTCGCAAACGCTCCCTTCTATGGCGTTGCAAGCTTTCTGACAAAATGAATGTACCATCTTGTGAATGGTATAACAAGAACAGAGGCAAATATAAAAATCAGCCCTAACAGATGCGTTTAACAACCTCGGCATAATTTGAAAATCCTTTGGCATAGCCATTAAATAGTTTTGGGCAATATTAATTTTAATTGTAATTATGATTACGATTAAATCTAAAGGCATAAATAATGCCAAGCTTTCAAGTTAATTTAATAGTTTCTGCCATATAATTTAGCATAGTAAAGCGATCAGCATACACACACACACACACACACACGCACATGTGTGTAGTAAAGTTACTTTTATGAGCCTAGGATTTGGGGAATAAGTAACTACGAGACTTGGATATAAGCCATGAGGCCAAAAACTGGCTTTCAAGTGATGCCAGAGCCAAAGAATCGGGTCAATGTGCTGCTTGGCACAGCTGGGTAGCTAACCAAATGTGAATGTGGTGGGTGGGTAAGGGGTAGGGGCAGGGGGTATGGGTATGAGATTGAGTATGGTAGAATTTAATGGCGTTATGTTTTGGCCGCACATAAAATGCTATTGAATTTGTGTGATGTGCATGTGTGAGGGAGTGTGTGTGTGTGTGTGTGTGTGTGTGTGTGTGTGTGTGTGTGTGTGGCATGTTCGCCTTAATGTATGCTTTTAATTAATAAGTGTGTGCTGTGCGCGTTTATTGTTGCCATTGCAGTTTCAGTTTCAGTTTCACATTCCACACACCCACCCCGCGCCCCGAATTGCCTTGAAAATATACATTCGCGCAGCATTTTCAGCGATTTTCATTTATTGAGCAAAGATTTTCATCAGTATGCTTGCGTGTGTGTAAGCCAATAAACCCATCAAGTGTTTGTAAATTAATTTTGTGCTCATCACTGCTGTTGTTATTGGATTTTAATGCTGCTTTTTTCGCCTTTTCTTTTCGCTGACGCTGCTGTAATCATTCGTGCCATATGGGTGACAATATATAATGACATCATATCCTGGAGCAGCGGGAGGGAGGGAGAGCTCAAACCACCAGCAGCAGCAGCAGCAGCAGCAGAAGTTGAAATGTTTACAATTCTCGTATGTATAAAATTCATAGCCATTAAACGATGATTATGAAGAACTCTATATATGTATAAGCTTGAAAGCAAGACTCAGCCCTTTGATGTGGTTATATTTTTCCAGATGTGTTGATTACTTCAATGATTCTGATAACATTAGATTAGCTGCACTAAAGTGTTGCTTGTCCTTATCTGGCTCTAAGAACGAACAACATTTTTACAAAGTCTTCTTTGATCAAGGATGATTGGAGTTAGCAAATGTAGCCTTGATGATATCAGGATGGTCTTAGCACTTACATTGTATATGGCATTTCGATAAAGTAGAAGAGATTCCATTGCACAGAATAAGGTTGATGGTGTCGCTTTAAGTCCTTGATCATTGTCTAAGTCTCCGTAGGCAATCTCTGCAATTATGAAAACAAAGCATGAAATCAAGGCATCAATTGCGTATAACAACTTACCTCAGACTAACCAAGTTTTCCACATACACACATTCTTTATAAGATAATCAACATCCAGGGTAAACTGTCCACGATCAACAGGATTCTAAGGCATTCAGCAGCCTCATTGCCAGCTCGACAGCCTGAGGTTTTAGTATACCATATCTCCGATCCATACTTGTCCGAGTAAAGTATAAGTTACTATAAGTGAATGCAAGTAACAGACATAGGAAAGCATTTCCTACCTTATTCAATATATATGTTCCCATTTAGGATCACCAACAGAACCGATATAGGCGTATCTGTCTCTCTGGTCATATGAACATTTACATTTAGGAGACCAAAAGTGCCCGAGTTATCAAATTTGTATATAAATTCTCTCCGAGATCACTTGTCATAGGTTTATACTTGTGAAGCAGAAGCCAAGCCATGATCCTTATTGTTTGACTTTGCAATGTTTGAATGATTACAGCTACTTTGGTTAGCTTGGATATATCCAGAGCCGGAATCTGGAGATGCTGAGAACACTCTGGAATTGTATAAAGCAGATAAGAATTATTCATATTTCGTAAGTTTGCGGGAAAAACAGGAAACTTACCTTTTCATATTAAATACATTTTTGGCTAGGTATGAAATCCTTTCAAAAATAAAGTGACTGCAACTGAGATTCCTGCAGAAAAGGAGATGTTAGTATTACATAGCTTATACAGCTAGTTAAGTTCCTTTCAATATGCAGGACATGTGTGAAAAACTGAAACGAGCATTCATCTTCTACGGCAATCAGCAGGAGCATATGCTAAAGCTCCTTCAATATCCGCAGTCATACTGATAGCTCACAACTCTTTATATCCATGGGATTGCAACTGCTACTCCTGCTCTTGCTGCTGATGATGATGCATCATTAGGTTGGCTAATTTTAATTACGCCAGCTCCTAAATTGCTGCTATCATTTTTAACAATACGCCGTGTTCCTCGACTGCCAGAGCTCTGACTCTGACTGTGTCTGTCTCTGTGTCCATGTGCTCGTACGGCCTTCTGTCCTGCCCCTGCGTCTCAGACAGTCTCTCTGTCTGTCTGTCTGTTTGTCTTTGTCGGTGTTAACTTTTGCGACGGCAGCGGCAGCTGTTGCGATTGCCATGTCGTTGGCGTCCTCTTCTTCGTCTTTGCCAACCAAAATGTGAAGCGACTTTTTGGCCCTGTCTGGGTCTGGGCCTGGGCCTGGGCCTGGTCCTAGTCCTGCGCCCAGGCTCTCTGCACAAAGCCAACAAATTATGCACTTACACATGCACACACACTCACACACACATAAACTGTGGCGCTATTTGAGTTATATGGTAGAACATGCCCATCACCGCGCACTGCCACTTGACTTTTTTCGTCCTTTGAGGCACTGGCACAGGGTCTCTGCTGCTCCTGTCTTGTCTGCCGCCGACGCCTGGCTCGTTATGGCTGCCAGCCTCGGCCTGACATCTTCTTACTCCATTTGGGCGCGCTGTCGTGTTAATTTAGCGCGAAATATTTGACAAGATGACGCGCTGCCTCGGCACAGTCACCATCACCAGCATCAGCATCAGCACCGCACCACATTCAGCTACCAAAGGAGACATGCAACGTCTGCTCCTGCTGTAATGATCGAACTATGTATGTCTGTCTCTGTGTGTCTCTCTGCTCTCTGTGTGTGTGTGTGTTCGTCTATATGCAACAGACGACACTCATATCGATTTATAAGATTCCGCCGCACAATCTTGACATTCGATAGCTTCGTTGTGCTTGTCCTTGTCATCATCACCTTCATCATCGTCGTCGGCTGGCTGGATACTGCCGCCTTCACTTTGCCAGCCTGTTAAACTGTTCTGTTCTGGCCCTGGCCTGCGCTGATTGAGCTATACCCACATCCACATCCATCCACATCCACATCCATGCACTATTCCTTCAAGTGTTTTGCTCTTTAGCTAATTCACAGTCAAGCATTCCCCAAGCTAAAAGCCAAAATGAGAACGATGGCAGTCCTTCAGGGATACCAAGGCGAGGTGCAGCTATATTTGTGGTTAGGATTTCTCATTTGGTTTAAACACTCGCTTAGATGACAAGAGCGTGAGGGAAGGTCCAAAATTATTAGAGGGCAGCTTACAAGGGTGTCGCTTTTGGTGTCCTGTTTCGAAAACCCTGTTTGGAAACGTGCTAATTGATAAATTATTTAATTATACATTGGTTATACTATTACCTTCTCCTGAGACTCCATAATTCAGAGCGCGTTATAGTGATGCTTCTGCACAGCACAGCTGTTGTGTGAAGCTGAGGACAGCACCACCAAAGCGACATCGAAATTGGAGAAAGGATATTTTCTGCTGAGAGCAAGCCGCGTATTCTGAGCAAGATAGACTGATTCCTTATGGAACTCTTGGACGACAAAGCTAGACCAAAATTTTAGTTGGTTCGAGGAGTCTGGCATCTGGTTCTTAGGTGAGATGAGCATCAAACATTAATAAGAGTAAAGATAGCGAGACGTTGCTGTCCAAGATCCTGTTATCACTGCACGATCGTCGCTGAAAACAGATATGCAGCACTTTGACTTCCAGCCTCACTCCCAGATAAGGCTCATGTTTGACTTGATGCATGATTGCAATGTGGAGGCTGTAGCTTTACAGAACCAAAGCTGAAGAAATTCCATAAGCGCTGCTCCAACGTTTAGATTGCTATGAGTTATATAGGATGGATCAGCGCATGTCTCAGCTTAGCATATTGCAGATACTCACATATATGTTAATTCCGCGACTTATGTAGAAGAGTTTCCATTAATTTTCATACCTTTGTTATTCTCTTGGAGTGAGCGTTATGAATATGAACAAGGTGGATTACTTCCAGGTATGTCCAGAGGTTATGTAGAGAGCGCCAAAGAGATATTCAGGAGACGAATAAGACTCGTTATGATATCTGAAAGATATTTTAAAAGTGGTTAAAAGGAATGCAAAAAAATTATGATTTTAGGAATATCACCAAGCCAGATGAAGCAAATATACAAACTGATAAATATTCCGCTCTGCTGCCTTAATGACTTCTCACATATATACCTCATGGACTGGGAAATGCTTTTTTCCTTGCGTCACAAATATAATCGCAAATTTATAATATCTACTGCAAAAAATTCAAAATACATTATGCAATACGCTTCCCATTTATATGACAAATAAAAACTTTTCATATCAAACAAGCATATCATATCATATGCCTTAGCATCAGTATAGCTCAGACGACTGTGTTGATGTATTTTAATTCTCGTCCTGAAAAACAATTAAACAAAAAAATTTATATTAACTCTTTTGGTACAATTAGAGAGAAAATCATTTCATACAATTTTGATACAACAAGCATATCATATCATATCCCTTAGCATCAGTTTAGCTCAGACGACTGTGTTGATGTATTTTAATTCTCGTCCTGAAAAACAATTAAACAAAAAAATTTATATTAACTCTTTTGGTACAATTAGAGAGAAAATCATTTCATACAATTTTGATACAACAAGCATATCATATCATATCCCTTAGCATCAGTATAGCTCAGACGACTGTGTTGATGTATTTTAATTCTAGTCCTGAAAAACAAACAAACAAATTTATATTAAATCTTTTGATATAATTTTTGCATAGAGAAAATCATTTCATACAATTTTGATACAACAAGCATATCATATCATATCCCTTAGCATCAGTTTAGCTCAGACGACTTTGTTGATGTATTTTAATTCTCGTCCTGAAAAACAATTAAACAAACAAAATTTATATTAAATCTTTTGATATAATTTTTGCATAGAGAGAAAAAAGGAAAAGGTTTTTTTTACAAAAATCATTTGATACAAATTTTTGTTGACTAAAAACTGTTCAAAATTTTTTTCTTAAATGTTCGACGCCCCGAATGGTTACAGTCATAATTTCACTTTGAATATGAATATGAATATTTGTACAAGCGCTGCAACAATGTTCAGATACGCAGGCTGACCCCGTTCATGGTATATCTGGAGGAACATCTTAAGTACATCCTGCAGGCAAGAAACATGTTCTCAGCATCAGCCTTAAAGTGAGAATGGCGTAAATGAACTGGTCCAAAATGACTGAGGAGGGCAAGAAACGTTATGTATATATGTCCGCTAAGGTGAATCAGGAATTCGTCATATACCTTCACAAGTAGGAAGAAGGAAGCAAACAACAACAACAACACTAGGACAGAGTACAGGGAGCAGGTGCACACACAATATTGATTCTTGTGGCAGCATTAATGGGGAGCATTGTGGTACCATTACCAAAGCTTGTAAACAAACAGTAGAAGAAAAAATAAACAATGTTGCTTGGATCTTGGAAAAAGGATATCAGTGCATTTTTGAACTCATCGCAGTCAGGCCGGTTCCGGTTCCCGCTGCCACATCCACTTAAATCGGGTGGTTCAGTTTGGTCTTCGCAATACCGATTCCAATCGGAAACGGGAACAGGCCTGTGCTATACTAATAGGTATGCATTGCCGAATCGGTTAGACAACAGGAATTCACCTTCCCTCAAAATCCAACTAACGTTTTCATTTACAGCTGTGAAAATGTGAAAACCGCTGTGGGAAAACATTTCATTCAATTGGGACTTGAAATTTATAGTTGGAATCTTGCGCTGCTAAAGACGGGGTAACGTCCTTGCTCTTGTCATCTTCAAGGGAGTAAGTTAACTATGAATCTCAAAATGAACTCCACTTCCTGTGTTCCTTTTTCTGGAAAGGATAATTTCAAGCAATTGAATTGAATTGCACATTATCACAATGACAATTGAATGACAATTGAAAAAGTTGAAAATTACAAACAAGTTATAACAAATCGTATGCAATCACTCACTATATCATTTGCTCCTCAGCTACACATAACCAACCATTTACTGGCGCTATTATTATGGACAGTAATAGTTATTGGCTGAGGGATTGCGGGGTGCCGGGGGCTACCAGCGGAGCACGAGACAGACAGAGTCATTTATAAAATTTCAAACAGAACGTGTTAAATGGCGTCAATATTAAAAGTTCAAATATGACGCTGACAAGCTTGTGTATGGGTGGCGGATGGAGATGGGAATGGGGATGGGGCAAGTGCTGTGTGGAAGAGATGCTTGATGGCGGTTGGCAATGATGGCGATGATGATGATGATGGCAGCATGTAGACCCGGGACCGGGATAGACTGCGTATGAAACGAAACGAATCAACAAAACGTTGCTGCTGCTGCTGTCTCTTGCTGCTATTATCGTTGTCGCAACATGACACACACACACACACAAGCGCGCTGGAGCTCTGATGTCCTTGTTGTTGCTCATCATCTTTTGGAGTTAGCAAGTGCTTGGCGGCAACTTCTAATGGCACAGCATTATGCGTTCCGTTCACTGCCTGCGCCGCCGCTTCTGCTACTTCCAAACTCCTTTTGCGAGGGCAAAATGAAAATGAAACTGTTGCAAAATCCCATAAAACGGCCAAAAAGCTTTTGTAAATGACGCCAACAGCTGTCGATGGATGGCAAAGGCAGACAAGCCAGTTCGACTCCGACTTCGTCACCGTCGCCGTCGCCGTCTCCGCCTTCTTATTCTTCCCCTTCCGCCTCTCAGTTTCAGTCTCCTTCTCCGTTGCCATCAACCGCCAACGCCTTCGTTTTGCTCTGACCAATTTGCCAACCCAAATACGTTTGACTACGCCCACCCACGGCTGTCCCCATGTGAGTGTGTGGATGCTGACATCCTGCTCTCTTGCCACGCGGTGGCATGTCCGTCCATGGAGCGTCTGTTGGTCTGGCCCTGCGCTTTTTGGCGCGTTTTAATAAAGCGACAATGACATTTTATGAATTTTCCACTTTGTTCGGCTTGCGCTTGTGTGTGTGCGTCCCCCGTCACCCCACCTCCATCGCCAGACCGACCCCCTTCACTGTCCATTGTTGTATGTTTGCTTAGAACCACAGCGTAGTTGACGCTATGGCAGCCTGTCTCATTCCCCTCCCCCTTTCACCACAAACAGCAACAGTTTCCTTCACATGAAAATGAATTGGGCTTGTCTGTGTAGCTGTGTGTGTCTGATAGTGGTGGGCAGGGGGTTCGGTTGTTTGCATTTGTCTAATGTTGGTGTTGCAACAAAGGCGTGTTTCCAGTTGTCTTTGATATCCGATTTCATTTATAATTAGCTGCAAAGTTAACGGCTTTCATATATATATATATATATATATGTGTAGGTATGTTGTGCATGCGCATACCTCCAGCTCCTGTGGTGACTGTGACGAGGTCAAGTGGTTTAGTGTATCTCTGGCATGTCCACATGTGTGTCCTTATATATTTGTGTATGTTTTGTATATGGAAATGAAATTACGCAACGGCAACGACGGGCAAACCGGGAAATAATAAAAACAAACTCTTAAGAGTGTTGGCTAATCACTTATTATATATCGACAACAGTGAACTATCGAAGCTATCGATATGTCAATTAAATAGAATTGAATATGGAAATTTGAATAAATATAAACGAATATTAGCTAGGGATATGCAGTTAGTTAGCATGATTCATACTGATGTCAATCTTGGGTCAATGCAGGAGGTTGAAAATGTCAAATTTGGTATATACGAATATACATAATCCTCAAATTTGGATTGCAACAAATAACAAATAAAAACGATATAGTCGATATTGCGACTAGGAAGATACTCGTACACAGCATTTATTCAATATTCGACACACTCAAAAGTATGAATATTGAATAAATGCTGACTACGAGTATCTTATGGTCGGAATATCGACTATAGCGTTCTCACTTGTTAAAATTGGTGACAAGAAAATGTCATTAAAAAACTGCTAAGGGGCCCCTCGCCGGCGCTTGAACCGACCTTGATGCGGCCCTGGTGATGACTTGTCAAATCGAGATTTTCATAAGAACACATTTTTTCATGGTTTAAAGATTCTTAAAATTTATTGGCAGCCCCATTGGGAGGTGGTTTCTTGGCAGCTTAGTTCACTGCTGATTTGGCATCGGCTTTGCCAGGTGGCTTGTTGGGCTTCTTTCCGACGACCTTCTTGATGAGCTTGACGATTGTCTCGAGTTGGCTGATCAGCACCTTGACAATCTTCTGCTTTGCGATGAGCAAGGCGCCCACAAAACGCTCACACAGGGAGCCTTGGGGCAGCATATCGCCGTAGGTGCCTGACGCGGTCATGGGGCACTTGGACATGCCGGGGCACTCACTGGGGCTTGATGGTGTGATAAGCTTCTTCTTGCGCTGGACGCAACGAGGAACGTTCTCGTTTTTCTGCACATTCTGGAACACCAGACGGCCGCCGGGAGTGCGGACCATGCGTTTCTTTTTGGATCGGGTGGTGGAGGACAGACGGCGCCTCAAATTCAAGCACCGGACCATTTTGCTGGATGTTCGCGTCAGAGAAGAAAATTAGTTGTTACTTGTCGAATGTTCGGTGACAAATTGAATACATTGGCAAAAATATCGCATACAAAAGCATACAATTAATCGCATAATAATAATGATATTTCGTGTTAAAAATATCGTTTCAACAATGTTGCTTTGCAGGAAATATATCGATGTTATCTTAATCATACATATATTATATATAAATATAGGTATTATTATCACACACAAACAGTGATCACTGATCACTGATCACACTGATCACTGTTCACATACAAAAACCAACAGTGTGAAATATCTGTGAATATTATTACATTGACTGATATTCTGCAACCCTTTACATTTCGATACTTCATTCCATTGTTGCCAGCCCTTGGCCAACATGGCGGATGGACAAAAATAATAAAAACCGAATGAAGAATATTAATTCATATATTAAAGGGTAATTTTACTTGTTTGATGATCAAAAGACGTTGGCGAAGGGCATACGCATTGTGTATCCGAGTGCGAAATGATTATGATCGACAACTCTCAAGTCCAGTCGCCGCCTTTGGAGCACGAGCATCAATAATGCCCGGTGCCGATTCCACTTCAGCAGTTGGACAGTGCACGGGAACATCTTTATGGGCATGAAACTGTGGAGGACATAACATCTGGGTATGTGTGTAAAAGTGAACAAAACTCTGCGTTCATCTAATCTACAAATTACTATTAAAACTATTGGTTGTGTTTTTTGTAAAAACATAACCTCAAAGTGTGTATGATTGTATATATTATGTATATTTTCGATATAAAAAATAACTACATTCAAATATGGATGTAGTTACACTCTTGAACATTGCGAAACTACTGTGAAGCATTGCTTCTAAAGTCTTTGCCATTTATGTCAGTCTCTCGCAGCAGTGAATGCAAGCAATGCCTCCCAAACCTGTGTTCTTCCCAGAATGTGGGCCGCACAATTTCGCTCTGTAAGCATCTCTCCACATAGATTCCTATGGGGATGGCCACTCACGAGATGCGTTAAGCGTAAACTTGCCTCCCCGTATCCATCTCTGTAAGGATGGGATGAGCCTATAAGCCCAGCGGCCCCTCGCGGTTGCATCCCACAGAGCTTGCCATTTATATATGCTCCTCTCTCCACTCCACTCCACTCTCCTCATGGCCCTGCTTGACGTACCTCGCGTTGCCTCATACAGCTCTCTAGTCTCTAATCGCCAGTAGGTCGACTGACCTGGAATACGCTAAGAGCGCTAAGTCTGTATGTAGCCTCAAGTTGAGAGTACCAATGTATGCCCTTTGGATCGCTGCAGTTTCCAGTTTCGTGGTTACTGTACCGCTTCCTTCTTATTTTCGTCCCATTTTCGTCAGCTTCGCTCATATGTTTAGCTACTCCAACATTCGCTAGTTCTTTTGCTCATTTTGTGACCGTCATTGAGCGATCGTCAATCGTATCGGTCTCTGCGCGTTGTTCGGTAAAGAAAACCGTTACGAATCGCTGAACTGAGAGCGATCAACAGTAAACCAAAACGAAAAGAACGAAGTCTGCTGCTGAGAGACAGAGAGTGAGAGAGAGCGAGTGTGCTTGGTTTTTTCGGTTATGTTCGTGAGCAGAGCGTAATAGAAAAACGGTAAATTGTTATTTGGGATTGCACTGCCAGTTGCAACGAATTGTTGGGAATGTTGTGAATGTGTGTATGTATAATATATTTTGTATAAATTTATATAATAATTCCCGCAATATTGCTTGCTTGGTGGCAGCAGACCTTCTGACATTTGTATGTACTATTTCATTAGCATAACCTCGCGTATCTTCCTTTTTGTCAGCAACTCCTGCTCTGCACCAACAACAGCAACAGTAAAAACAACAAGGGCGAACAGGGGGGTGTATGTCCTGTCCCTCTATAGAAAGTAAAATGCACGCTTTGTTGGCTGGTGCCCAAATTAACAGTTAATTACGTGCGAATGTCAGCTTTTACAGAGCATTCCACTTGAACGCGGAGTGTCCAATGCTTTCGCTTTGGGTTTTGCCTTTGCCCAACAACAACAGCAAGTACAACGACGACAACAAAAAGGAGTGTAGAAAAACCCAACACGTACAGCATGAAAAGCAGAAGAAAAACGTCAAACATTATTTGAATACCAAGTGGCCTTGAAAAAGGGTTTGGGATGCCCCTTGCTGCTGCCTCTCTTGGCTGCATGCAGCTCCAACCCAGCTGGGCAGGGCGAACGCCAATGCCAACGACTTGCGAGTGACAAATTAGTCAATGTGGGAGGCATTGTCATGGTTGGACGTGGGCGTACTGATTGAGCTGGACAGCCTGTCCAAGCCCATGCCCCTCCTTGCCATCGCTTAGCGGCATAAGCCAAGCCCCTTGCTGGGTTACGCTCGGTTAATAGCAATAATTTTGCATCTCTCTCTCTCCCTCACTCCCTCTTTTTCTCTCTCTCTCTCTAGGTGTCGTCTCTGTTCCTCTGTGTGTGTTTAGAAAAATATAAAAGTATAAGAAAGTTTGGATTAGGGTTTGAATAGCAACAGCAACATCAGGAGCAGGAGCAGGAGCAGGCATTGCTTCAGGCATTCCTCGCAATTAAAATTCAAAGCGCAAAATGCAGCTGGCTATGGTTTAGGGCTGATGAGCAGCACCAGGACCAGGACCAGTACCAGCACCGATGCAGGAGCATCAACAGCATCAACAGCAGGCGTTGCTTTTGGTTTTTGCTGCTGTTTGGTTGGCAAATCCCACACGTACCAACACAGATCGGTGTTTTTTGTCTAAAAATGAAACGAACACCCCGGTTTTTATGCCAACAACCTCGTGCATAATTACATGCTAAATTGTATGCCACAAATAACGAGGCATTAAGAGGCGAACAGACTAGGCGAGAAACCTTATACCAGTTCTCTAGTACTTTGCATTAATAGCAGCATCTTGCGTTTAGCTGGGGCCCATTCAAAATGCTACAAAAGCATCCAAACATGGACGTAGCGAGAGTTTGATTCTCAGCTGAAAAAGGGGTTTTAAGTGTTAAAGTTCTCTATTATATGAGGAGACTCAAGGAAACAGGCAAGAGAGGAATATTGTTCTGAAAGAATCCTTAGTTAATTTTAATTACAACTACAAATTCCAAAGATGACTTTAAATGTGGCTCCACAAATGTTTATAAATCCTGGCTGATACCGAAATAGCTGTCAAGCCAAAATTGCCTTATTTGGAATGAGGAGAATCCATGAGAGACTTACCAGTCATCCACAAAAGGTCACTGTTTGGTGTTTGGTTTGATCACTTTGGTCTCACTTTTTTAATGGAGAAACTCGTATGAACATTATGTAAAGTGCGGCCAACTGAAGACGTAAGAAACCAGTGAAACCCCCTTAGCTACGCCCTTGACACATAGCTTACTGTTAACTCTGGTCATTTGCATGCGGAACACCACTTTGTCGTGTTACTCGTTTCCTTATCGGTTGCTGGCAAATTAACGCCTTGAATTTGCATAGACGAGCATGAGCATAGGCTGGACTGAGCCGGCGCCCCGACCCATCCACCGGTGATGCCCGGTGAGCACTTACTGTGCATGGTGCATATGGGCGAGTCTTGAAAATATTTAAAACAATATGAGCTAATAATGGTTAATGGTTGATGTTTTTTGCGACTCTTTAGCAACGAGCTAAGCATCTCCATCCAGTGTCAGTATTTGGTGTAGATTCCAATGCCTAAACTTATATAAAGGAGTATGGCACTGTGTTGTTATTTCATATCATTAACATCTATGCCTGACTTAGAACTAATCTAACTTCTTTAGATTTTCATTTCAAGCTTGTCTTTGAATATCACACGCTTGCAGTTGGAATATCCAACATGGCTTCTTAGTGCACACGCACACCATACAATCAAACTTGCCATTTGGCTCATTCCATTTGGACTGTGCCTTATTCTCTAGTCAGTCGGTCATTGAGATTGTTTGGCCACAAATAGTCAAAGCTTTCATCGGAATTAAGGTTTCATTTTTAGCTGATTTAATGTTTTGAGCTGCGGCATAGAGCAGAATGGTTTTAAGCCGCTATAAGACAAATTATGCGAACTATCTATAATTTAAATATCATATCCTTGCTTTAACTACATAATTTCCTTGCTATGATAACCCTAGTATGAAACCTAGTATGGCGTTCTCATTCAAAGGACGAACGATCCACATACACATTATAATTGGCTCTCACTTTCATATTTTTTTGTTGTAATTCGAATTGCAATTGTACGCCAAGTTTTGTTTCCCTTCTCAAACAAACCCAAGAAATCAAATAAAGCCAAGAACAAAACGAGAGAGAGAGAGAAAGGCAAAAAGAGATGGAAATAGACTACCAGAAACGTAAAATAATGAACTCCAAATGAAGTAAAACAAAATGAAAACACAGTTTTAATTATTCATATTTCATTAGTGAACGCAATTCGCCTCCACTCTCACCTCATCTCCCTTCCAAATGCCCCCCTTCCACCGCCATTTCAAAGGCGTGCGCCATATAAAATTTATAAAAATCAAAATAAAAGCAAATGGGGCGACGAGGGCTGGTGCCGAAAATGAAACAAAGGACTTGGGGGCGCCAACCGTGTCTGGATACACATCATCATCATTTGTCTTGGTAGCAGCAGCAGCAGCAGCGGCAGCAGCGGCTCCTTCGCCTTCATTTTAGGCCAAGTCGCATTGATGGGTAAAATGCGTAGCTGAAAAGCCATGTTAAAAATGCACACGCAATCAGAAAATGTTTCACGAAGGCTTAAAAACCAGCCCAGCTACAGCTCTCCAGGTGACGTCCTGGCAATGGATCAGCAGCTCTAGATAAGAGAGCTGGTCGGCTGGCAGGTGGCGTGGCGCGGCGTGGCGTGGCATGGCGGGGCGGGGCTGGTTAATGAGCCAGTTGAAGTAGGCCGCAGTCCTCCAATGCCCTTTCACGTCAACTTTTAAGCCCTTTGAGCTGGGGCACCCTGCTCATGCAGAAGTGGTAGCATTCCTTCGCCGTTATTTTCATCTTCATCCTCAACGCTACACTTAGAGAAATGTCTTACCTAAAATTACTAGAAAATTAGCTCACATTTTAGGTAAAATTATTTTAAATATTAGTCAGCCTCCATTCGCTTCCGTCTTCATCGCGATTAACCACAATCAATGCTAACATTTCCACCTACTTAGAATCGTTTTCCTACAAACAGTTCTGGATTTCTGGGAATCGGCGCACTTTTAAGGAAAAGTTAACTAACAGAACTAGTTCTCTCTCGAACTAGAGATGCATATATTCACCAGTGCATGTGCTTGGAGGCATCTAAGAATTCACAAGTCGTTTTTCTGACTGCTTTCATTTAGCTTTCATCTGTCATTAAACCAAACATCTGTCAAATGTGGTAAAGGTCACTGATGAATTCCAATGTATGGCGGCTCCTTGGAACAACAGCTGCCTGACCTGTCCAGACCCAAGATAGCAAGGCTAACTTCAGGTACCCGAACCTTATATACCCTTGCAGAACTATAAAAATGAGAGTAAACTTAGTTGCTTTTTTCTGAGTGTAGCGCCAACTTTGGAGTTGGCTCCATCTTCGCTTTCGTCTTGAGTGGCAATTTATAATTTGTTTGGGCTTTCAGCGGGCCGTCCAAGACAATTACACCTAGCCGAGGTGGCAAGTACGTACGTACGTACGTACTTTCTTCCGTTCGACCAACACCTACGCACTGCCATCCACATTTGTGCTTCGCACTGGTGGAGGAGTGCGAACTTTTGGCCCAATGTCGAAAGTTCTTATCGGGTTCGCTTACTGGGTCAACTTTGGCTAGGTCTTCGTGGCCAGAGCCAAGTGATTTATTATATGTTGCGCTCGATTTGGAGCTGGAACTGGAACTGAAACTGTAGCCTGTAGCCTGTAGCTGTATCTGGAGTTGCTTGTGTTGCCTCAACCGCAGCGCAGCGCAGCGCTAAGGTTATTTTCTTTGACACAATGTCGTTGGGCACGTTCGCACTGAGAAAACATGTCGGCATCGTCTTGGCGCTGGCATGCGTATGTGTGGTATGGTATGTGTGTATGTATGGTCCGTAACTGTGAACTGTTGCTGTGTTACTGTTGCTGCCTTTGTTGACCTCTTCAACACCCACGCCCGCTAATATGCACAGATTTACGTTGAATGCAGCCGAAAGGCAACCTGAGCTTTGCCTAGTGATGGCAGTTTTATCTTGAGATGGCAGTTTCCGCTGGGTGATCTATAAGAAAAGATTAATTTCAGTTGTAATAAAATCACACATTTATCGGTATCAATATCAGTTACAAACAGAGTCTATTTCCGCATTACGTCCAAACTAAATATCTAGATAAACATTTCTATTAACTTCAAAGATTCTCATTCACATTTAAACTAAGAAACTTCGTTCGCACTGAAATTTATCTAGCTAAAATTTTGTTTTTATTTAAGATTATCTCATTTTTGATATGGATTTCCTCGAAGATTATAAAAATAGCGAGGGCGAAATCATCATCGGTGAGCAATATCTCTTGGGGAAGATGCTTGGTAAGTACATCCCAGATATTACTTCCACAGAGCAATGTGTAAGCCCAGAACTCGCACAGGTAGCGGCTCCTTTGGATTTGTATACAAGGCCAAGTGCCTGCACAACTGTCGTCAGGTGGCCATTAAAATGGAGATATCGAACGACTCTGGGGGTCAGTTGGTTAATGAGCGGGATTTGTATGCCGCGGTGCAGGGCGGTGTTGGTTTCCCCATTGTATATGATGGCGTGCAAGTGGAGCCTAGGTTCAGCTATTTTACCATGGGGTTGCTGGGAAGATCACTGAAGGAGCTGTTCCATTCGTGCAACAAGAAGTTGAGCATGAAGACGGTGCTCATGGTGGCCGATCAGATGGTTGAACGGCTGGAATTCCTACACAGCCGTGGCATTGTACACCGTGACATAAAGCCCTCGAATATGATGGTGGGCTTATCTGGTGAAGCGGCCCAGACCATCTATCTGGGCGACTTTGGGTTGGCCAAGCGCTTCATTGACCCCGCCGGCAAGCACATTCCGCGCAATGTGTACAAGCAAATGACAGGCACCGCTCAGTATGCCTCCATTAACGCCATGCTCGGCTACGAGCAGTCCCGCTGCGATGATCTGGTGTGCCTTGGCTATGTGCTGCTGGATATGGCGAGAGGAGGACTGCCCTGGCAGGCTGCGACAGGAAGAAATGTTACGGACACGATTAACAACGTGCTGGGCATAAAATTAGAGACATCATTGGACGACCTCTGTATAGAATTGCCCCAAGCATTTCTTGATTTTCTTAAGTACTGCCGGAAGGTGGGTTATTCACAAAAACCGAACTACGAGTATTTGCGTGGACTCTTCCGGCAAGTGTTATAATTCTACCTATATCCAATTGAGACTCACTTATGGCTAACCTAACCACAGCAAGGATTTCATCTTAGCGGGCTACAAATATGATTTCGAATATGACTGGGTTATCAAGGAACGCGCCCATCTGGCTCAAATCAAACGTTCCCAGAAGCAATATCAATAGAAGACCGTTGCCAGCTCAAGAAGATGCCAAATGACATGCAATAGCCGATGAGGATGTTTATTTTTCTTTTGGATTTGACTGCAATTTAGGGTCGCAAAGGCGGAGATCAAACAGGACAGACACATGCCTCAATCAATCAACAAATCAATTGTAGAACGTTATGATTGCAATTGGAATTCACAGGACACACAAGTTATAGATTTGATTCTATCAACTTCTAGATAGAAGAACTAAAACCAACTAAGAAGAATTCCAATAAGCTAAGAGATATGTCGCCTTTCTGATACCTTAAAATATATACATAAATTGTTATGGCAAACATATTTTGCGAGTTCGTTTTTAAGTTGTTAAGCTAATCTTGGAGGGACAGTCCTATATGTCCTATTGTAAAAATTGTGACATTTGCATGTGTAGAGACATCAATTTGTAGGTTCATATATGTTTCATTTCTTTCAAGATTGGCATTGCCGAATTCCTGCATAAAGATCGTCCTTAGAGTTGCTTGATTCTGGTAGTTTACACAGTAGCCATCTGGTAGAGGCATGTTCGAAAGAAGTTATCTTACATTTTGTGGGACAAGAAAATAATTGTTTGTAGAGAAAGATAATATGAATGTTTTTCAGTGAAGAATGTCATCCAAACAGGACGAAGTTTGTGTTTTACCAAACTGTTTGGGTGTTTGAAACTGACAGATTGGAGTGATATAAGATTTGAATATATATACTATAGATCTGTGAAAAAAGCAGCTTAAATATTGAATAATATATTTTGAAATTCTTGCAGATGATGTTGATGGAATGAAGGCTTGATGAATCTTCCATCTCATGAAGTATATAAACAAGTGCTTGTAATGCAATTAAGGTATCAATTCGGACCCCATTAAGTTGATATATATGTGAAGTCTTAAGAGCTGCACAGCTGGAATATTACCAACTGCTTCGTAGGTCTGTTTGGGAGATATTCCTAGAACCATATGTTTTCGCATTGCTTTTTAACCAATTTGCATTTCTCTTACAGATTTCAACTATAACTTAGGATATCTGCTTATTCAACGGATGCCAGACTACCCCAATCGTCTTGATTATCACTACTGTGATGAGATTCTCGAAGAGTGGTCTTTAGGACAGTGATTTGGCATCCACTGGAGTACGTTCTCGGTCCTTATATTTACGCTGCAAGTAGGTGAGCACTTCTGATATCCTGAAGTCTATATATATCTTGATCAGCAATCCATAAACCAGGTACGTCCAGCAGTACATCAACATTGACGAGATTATATAATTTTATCACATGAGAAGCTGCCATAGAGTTACCTTCTCCACGTCATATGGCACGTAATATGCCACTTTGTAAATCATATAAAAACACTCGTTAAAGGTGCAATCAATGATAAGAAATAGAGCTGGTAAGTTTACAAAAAACTGATGATGATTATTGCTATCCATTCAAGTTTTACTACAGTCTTCCCTTAGATGCAAGCTTATCTCGCAATGCTTATCTGTTATGGCCAGATTATAATCTTATCGCAACTACAATTATGACTTCAAGTAGATAAAATTTACACATTTACCTTACAGATTCGCTTTGTGAGTGTTTGTCTCTTTGGACATTGCGTTAGAATTTTCTTGATTTTAAATATTTGCTTTGGCCCTTTGTCCAGCTGCTTCTTGAATTTACACTTCAGACGTATCTACAGAGACACATACATACATACATACATACATTTATCCATATATTATATAAACATGTAGCCAGCCCAGCCGGTGTGTTTGTATAAAAATTCAAGCTCTGTTCCAAGCTATGTATTAATATTCAATTGCGTATTCGCGCGAGAATATATTTCATTTTTAATAACACGAAAACTTTATGAAAATTTTATAAATAAAGGGAACACAGCGCAGCACAACAAATACAAATGAAAGCAGCAAGCAGCAAGCAGTCCTAAAAGGATCCTTATCCATAGCCAAGAGTCGTTGTCGTCTCCGTCGTCAACGCCCAAAAGGAAAGCTCAAAAGTCAAAGCAAACAATCAGCGTGTAGAGCAAGAAGAAGCAACGGGGTAAAAGGGCGCTGACTTGCGCTGGCCGGGCTTCTGATTCTGATTCTGTTTCTGGATGTGGGTGAGTGTGAGGGTAAGGGTGAGGGTGAAGGTGCCAAAATTGTGCGATGAACCCAGAGCCGAAAAGGAAAAAACAATTGAAATGTGAATATTAAATACACTACGCCGCGTACAAGCTTTGTGGCGGGGCTCCCTTTGCCTTTGTTTGCTTGTTTGCACCTTGCTTGCGTGCCCCAAAGAGGGGCAGTGAAGACAGAGATGCCACCGCCGCCTGCAGGTACCGCAGCAGTTACTGCGTCTACCTTGCCGGCGACTCCCCGCGGCGTCATTGTGTACTTTGAGGCAACAAAAAGGACCATTTGATGGCATTTAGATGGCAGGTCCTTGCGAGGTTAGGTGGCGGTCGATTGTGCTGGTCGGAGCCAAATGACTAAAATTGGCCAATTGAATATGATTGAGACATGAAATACGAGAGGTTATAAAGTACTTCAACTGGATGGGATTGGTTTCCTTATAGTTATGGCTCATAAATCAACCAGCCACAATAGAAGCCACAGCGTCATATTTGACAACATTTGATGTTGTGTGTCTGTTGGAAGCCATGTTAGTAACTGTTGCTAAGCTAAAAGTAACATTTACTAAAAATTACCAGTTAACTTAATTAGCTTTCTTAGCCAAAACCAAGAATTTCTTTTGGTGTAAACGATGTGCTGGATTTTGGAACTTAGGTTTGGTTTAATTTCTCAAATGATTTGAGTTTATTATTAGAACGCTCAAGAACGATTTGTGCTTCTTTCAATAATGTTTTGGTGTCCTTTTAAGAACATTTAAGAATCTCATTAATCATTTTAAAAATAATATAGTTTCATTTCCAGAGCCGTAGTGCCTTTTTGGTCGCATTTTCAGAACCTTTTGGTCTCACTTCAATAACAGTTTGGTCTCATTTTCAGAGCCATTTGTGTCTGTTTTTGTAGCCCCTTTTTATGAAGGTATTCTATTTATGTCACGACATTTGTAACGCATGGAAGGAAGCCTCTTCGACCCCATAAAGAACATATTTCTTGATCAGCATCACAAGCCGAGTCGATATAGCCAAATGTAATGTAGCAACGGCTCAAATGTAAAAATCGTCCAGATTCGGAATGAACTCTTAGTACGGCAAAATTAGTTGTTTTTTATCCAAATTGAACCAAATTTGGTTAATGTTAGTATATTGAGCCTCCACATCAGCTGACTAAAGTTGATCCGGATCTAACCACTATATCATATGGCTCCCATATAACCGAACTGTTCGGAATGAACTCTTAGTACACCAAAATTTGTTGTTTTTTATCCAAATTGAACCAAATTTGGTAAATGTCAGTATATTGAGCCTCCACATCAGCTGACTAAAGTTGATCCGGATCGAACTACTCTATCATATAGCTTCCATATAACCGACCGATTCAGAATGAACTCTTAGTACAGCAATATTAGTTGTTTTTTATAGAAATTGAACCAAAGTTGGTAAATGTCAGTTTTAGAAGAAGCCTCAACGTCTGCTGACCAAAGTTGATATAGATTGGACCACATAGATCCCTTATAACCGACTGATTCGGAATGAATTCTTAGTATATCGAATTTATTTGTTTGTCTTTTATCCGAATTAAACCAAATTGGGAAAGTGCCAGTCTTAGAAGCCTGCAAGAAGGGTATGGGTAAGCTTCAGTTCCTCCTTTCCTGTTTCACACTTCATGTGGTGTCTCCCAAAATAGCTTTACTATATCATATGAGTACTTATTTCTGGATAAAGGATGATCTCTGAAAAGTGACTTGTGTTTGAAATGTTGTAAAATATCTATTCTTCCCACCGCTTCCATTAGATTTCAGCCAAAATTCTTATCTAAATCTTTTTCAATAGAACAAGTTCATCAGTTACACAAATCCAGCTTGAATGCCAACTTTGGAACTTCAAATGCAAATTTAAGGATTCTCAGACTTCATTTATCCAAAATTTAGCTTCCTTCCTTTTGATTTACTCAAAAATGGGCATATAATTTGACTAGATCTGAAAAGTAAAGAGACAAGTCGTATATTTGTGTGTAAAAAATATTTATTTATTTATAATTTACATATGTTTATGTACAACATATACATATACATATACATACATATATATATCTTCTATGAATAATGAAAAATCATATAAAAATCAGTTTAATGAAATTGCTCTTCTTTATTTTTACTCATATATATGCAATTTGCGATGCGAGTGTATACATCTGTGTTCAAGTGACATTTTTTAGCTCGAGCTTCGAGCTCTACGCACCAGAACCAGAACCAGAACGTGCCCCTCTGCCCCACCCCAGTACACTTGTACTGCTCTGAATGTGTAGTGTGTGTGTGTGTGTGTGTGTGTAAAGCGTGCAACAAGGCACATTAATTAAATAAAAATTGATTTTCCAAGCGCATGAAATCCAATCAACGACCAAGCTCCAAGTAGGGACAAACTACGAGGCACTGAGTGTATGTACATACTCGTAAAGCTCTGGCCTGGTCCTGGCCTGGATCAGGCGCATCAGCATCGGTGCCTGTTGCCGCCTGCTGATGCTGATGCTGCTCCTGCTCTTGCTGCCGTTGCTCTTGTCAAATGAAGTTAACAAAGTTACGCTTTTTCGTTGGCTTTTTATACACTCGATATGTATGTGTGTGTGTGTGTGTGTGTATAGGACTGTATGTATGTATGTATGTGTGTATGTATGTGTGTGTGTGAGTAGTGTATTATGACATTACAATGAAGCTGGTGACGCAGAAATTAAGCCTTGAACAAATGCAGATGGTCAAATGGAAATAGTAACTATGCCACTTGTATTTAGAACGTCGGAATTCTCACAGGGAACTGGATTACGCCTCCACATCAAAACATTGAAAGTATTCTCATCATTCAAAATCAAACTGTATATCAGGAACAGCCTCGTTACTGTGTTATAAGGAATTGTACTGTTTTATTATAATGTTTTCTTCTTGATATTTATTTTTTTCAGAATCTGTCAGTCGGCTTGGTTGGTGACGCCCAGCATTTGAGACCCTCCCAAACCAAGGGAACCGCTGAATCCGGAGTTCATGTAGTTGGCCAAAACCAGGGAAGAAGGAACGGCCAGCGAGATCAGCATAGTGCTTCTGCAACAGTTCCTCGGACACCCAGCTGAACTTCAGAGACACCCGAAGAACGAGTCGGCATTGGACTCCATCAGGCTTAAACCATCAGAAAATGTCGCTGCGTATTCGCTGCCTTGGCAAGTTCTACTAGAAAATTGAATTGAATTGATTAGAAAATTATTACCAAATAATGTTTATCGATGGATTTGGACAGTCTGATGATAATTATAGAATATAAGCATCTACATATTCATATGAGAAAGGTTTGGTAAAGACTTGGGCCCCTTTTCATAGATCGATAAAGCAGCGTTCAGATGTTGTTCAAGCATAAAGATGAAGGATTACTTACCTTCAAATATCGATTTTCCAAATTCCAAAAAAAAGTATATGCAATTATCAATTGTCTACAAAAAATAAAACTTCAAGCCGCATTACATAACAAAATTATGCAATAAGAGAGAACGCTTTGTGAATATTAGGCCTGTTCCCAGTGCGGTGTGAAAAGTAAATCGAATGGGAATTCAACTTCCACTTCGAACTTTTGTCCGAATCGTACTGTGACGCCAGTGAACAGAACGAAGAACATCAACAAACTCAAGTGGATTCAATCTAGAAATGGCTAAAGTTGCTGTAAACAAATATTCCCAAATAAATGTACACAAGAGGTATATCAATTAACACTTAAAAATCTACCCAATTAATTAGAAACTGTCATAAAAATATATGTCTGATAAAAAGTATCCATAATAACGAGAAAGTAGTGATATATTTCATAGCCTATTTCAATCGAATTCGGACATTTGCGAACAACAATCAAAAAGTAAACCGCTGATTCAAGTAGAAGTGCAAATGCGAACAGGACTGTATACAAGCCTGTGTGTGTGTGTGTTTGTGTGTGCAAGAAAGAGGTTGATAACCATAAGCTTATGAACAATGATGTATCAATTCCATATGGGTCGTGTGAGATAGGCTAAGAGAGTAGAGCACCTACATGATTGAGAGAGAATACATATGTGTCAGGTCCAAACATATTGAAAAATTACAATGCTGTGCATATTCATAATGCTCTCTGAATTCCTTAGCACGCTGAATATAAATATGATTCAAAATGATTGTAAATAATGAAATTGTTATAAACTAAGTAGTGAAGCTTCTGTTTTCCATTGCTGGAGACTAAAATATGTTCACGTATTTCCAGATATAATGAAAAAATTGAAAGAAAGTTTTCAAGAGGGTAAAGTTATCATTTCGTTATGGAAACAATAAAACAATTATTAGAATTGGATTCATAGAGTAAATCTTAACAGGATTTAAAGAAAATAAAACTACATTTAACATCTAGATTAAGTTATCCTTACCAAGAAGAGCTTAGAATGATCTTTAATATCTTCATTTCTAACTGAAAAAATGTGAGCTGCCAGAAGGAATTCAAATTGAAATTGAATCAATATCATATAGTCCCCATAGAACCGACTTTTGGAATGCACACAAAATGCTTGTTTTTCATACAAACCATTGAATTTGTCCGACGTTAATCAGGAGCGGCTTGCTGTATTTTATAGCAGGATATTTAACTATCGAGCAAGCTCAACTGTTGCCTTCTTACTTGTTTTTATATATCTTTTAGTTTTTTTCCTTTTTGTATCCTCACATTTATCGTATGCATAAGTATATAATGTACTCGTGTTGGCATCATATTCAACGTACATGCGTTTGCTTCGTGCCTTCATCCATTGGCCATCCAGATCCATCTAGCGGCGGCAATGAGTTTAATGCGCGCTGTCGCTTTTTGGCCGTATTTAAACCACAGCAAGTCATCAGGCAAATTGAATTTTCAACGTATGGTCGCACACGCTGCTGTGCTGGATTGGCCATTCGACCACGCCCCACAATCACAATGGGGCGATGCTGGTTTTAAAGCAGCCGCGCTCGCTTTCCTCCAGCTAGATTATACTAAAGTATTATAGCAGTCCTTGGCCCTTCAGAGGGTGAGGGGGTGAGGGTGAGGCAAGAGCACCTCCTCATCAGCACGGACGGTCAGCGCCATTTTCCGTTTGCTTCTTTCCTTTCGTTTCGTTTCGTTTCGTTTCGTTTCTTGTTACAAAATTACCCACGATAAAAATTGAATTACTTCGTCGTCGTCATCCTTGTTCTAGTCCAGGGTGCTCTAGCTGATCCTGGTGCTGTGTCTGGTCGTAGGTTGCATTGTCGCTGCAAAGTGTTATGCTTCCTCTTGACATCCACAC
Organism: Hirtodrosophila duncani; assembly: GCA_037043425.1. NCBI lineage: Eukaryota > Metazoa > Arthropoda > Insecta > Diptera > Drosophilidae > Hirtodrosophila > Hirtodrosophila duncani. The sequence continues at coordinate 1,920,744 of JBAMBM010000072.1, read as the reverse complement.
CACAGCCACAGCCAGACTCATACCCACGCCCATGTCTCAGCTCACTACTTAGACGACACTGAAACTGTCGCCGAGCCTGAGTCCTGCACAGAGCACTGGTACGGCTATGCATGGGTGTGTGTGTATGTTTGTGTGACTTGGTCTAATGATAAATGAGCTGCAATGGATGACAGCGAATCAACTTAAGTGTATTGCTCTGCTTCAGTGCCCTGCTGCCTGCCGACTGCCCAGGTCCTGCCCTGTGCTGCCTGGTCCTTGCTAGTGTCCTGTCCTATCCTGTCATCCAATGCACTTTCCCTTAACGCTTTTTTGCTTGTGTTTACGTTTCACTTCAAAATTCTATGCTACACTAAATATTTACATAAGAGCGCACGTCTTAAAGCTTCGCAAAGGAAACTGTAGCAAAAATCTCAGCAACATGATAGCTGAAGCTAAGGCCAATAAGTTGGACATAGATGCCACATATGCTTCAAAGCTTGGCGAGATTATATTCAGATTAGCCTAGGGCTATATATAGCTTCAGCTATATTGCAGTTTTCATATCGCCTGTTTGAAATTGTCTCTTCGTTAAATTGGTAAAATAAATGAAGACAAGAGAGAAGGCTAACTTCTTGTACTCGAACTTGATACTCGATATCCTGGGAGAACTAATAAAAGAAAAGACAACTTATTAGTCTAAGACGTATTTCCTTCAGCTATAGCAATAGGAAGCGAAGCAATCTTCTTCTTTCCAATTACCTTCAAATAATTGTGATATACAAATGCATAAACCTTCATACCTATTCAAACCTATTCAGCCTTCTCTCCTTAATGAGTAGAGAAGAACCTTAGCAAAAGGATTAGGGTGCTCCTCAAGCCAAACAAAATGTGTCTTACTTTGAAGAATCGGGTTTCTTCTGCTGACAGATCGGAGTGATTTAAGTTTAGGTCATAAGTTATAACTCACAGAGTAGTTCGCATAGAAACAGTCAGAGAGACAGGCAGACAGACAAACGGATGGGCAGACAAAGGATTATGGCTACATGTACGAAGTTCCTCTCTTTGCTCTTCAAAAACTTACCAAAGCCCCTAATACTGGCCTTCTTTATAAACAACATGGATTCTGCATTTACATAACAATTTATTTGAAAAAAATTAGACACCACTGTTAAATTACGTTTAAAATAAGTTAAAAAAAAAAAAGATTTCCAATTTATGGTGAATGTTGTTACTGGTTTGAGGTCCTGGACGTTTGTTTCCCCTGAAAACTGTAAGGGATCAACTTTCTCTCGTCTGTCCGTTAATTGTGCAGGCAACGAGCCTCATTTCTGGGCAGACATTTCCGACTGTGGAAATCGAAGTGCTCCCTGTTGCCGCATCGCAAGTGGACGAACTTGTGCTTGCCGGACCTCTTGACCTCGCAGCGGTAATACTTTCGGCAGTCGCGTACATCGGGATATGCGTCATCCTCATCGCAATCGTCTTCGTCCTTCAGCTGCTTGATCACATTCTTCACGTATTTCTTTACCTCGCTGGAGCTCAGGGAGTCGTCATCTTCGTCGTCATCCTTGTTGTTCTTGTTTTTCCTATTGTCCTTGTTTTCCTTGGATTCATTGGACTTGTTCCTCTCATCTCGCTTCTTTTCTTTCTCCTCCTTCTTCTTTTCGGTTGAACCGCTTTCATTGGAAGCAGACTTCTGCTCCTTGGATTGGTCTTCAGCCGACTTGGGCTTGTCCTTCGACTTGTCCTTGGAGCCCTTGTTGCTCTCCTCAACGGAGGCATTCTCATTGGAAACGGATCCGCTGGAAGGCTGCTCTACGGACTCGACAGTTTCCGGCCTGTTGCCACCATTATTATTGCCTGACTGGGATTGCTCTGGCAAAGGTGCTTCGCTGGTGACAACTGGCTTCCTTGTGCTGCGCCAAGTGTTCACCCAATTGTGCCAATTGGGCCAAAAGGGAAGCGAAGGACGGTTGGGCAACACAGGGTGGCCATTGGCGTTACCATTACCTTGAGGAGCGTTAGAACCATTGCCATTGTTGTTATGTCCAGGATGCTGCGGGCGCACTGGCCGGAGAGGATGTTGTGGGTGAAGTGGGAACTGTGCACCCGGTCGGAAGCTCGGATGCGGACGATTAGGATGAACCGGACGCCAGGGTAGACCAGGGTACACGGGAGCGATTGGCAATGAGGGCTTAGAAGGTGTAGTGGGCTTCTCAGGAACATTGGGGTTCAATGGTGCATTGGGGTCGACTGGAGCGTTAGGATCGACTGGCGCATTGGGATCCACTGGGGCATTCGGGTCAACTGGTGCATTAGGATCGACTGGTGCATTAGGATCCACTGGGGCATTCGGGTCAACTGGTGCGTTAGGATCGACTGGTGAATTGGGATCGACTGGTGCATTCGGGTCCACAGGTGCATTGGGATCCACTGGGCTTAGGATCGACTGGAGCGTTAGGATCGACTGGGCTTGGGTCACTGGTGCGTTAGGATCAACTGGGCATTGGGTCACTGGAGCAGTAGGATCGCGGGCATTCGGTCACTGGTGCGTTAGGATCGACTGGTGCATTGGGATCCACTGGGCTTGGTCACTGGGCTTAGGATCGACTGGAGCGTTGGGATCGACTGGGCATTCGGGTCAGCTGGTGCTTAGGATCGACTGGTGCATTGGGATCCACTGGGGCATTAGGGTCGACTGGAGCGTTAGGATCGACTGGTGCGTTGGGATCGACTGGTGCATTCGGGTCAACTGGTGCGTTAGGATCGACTGGTGCGTTAGGATCCACTGGGGCATTCGGGTCAACTGGTGCGTTAGGATCGACTGGTGAATTGGGATCCACTGGTGCATTGGGATCGATTGGAGCTGGAGCGTTAGGATCGACTGGAGCGTTGGGATCGACTGGTGCATTCGGGTCAACTGGTGCGTTAGGATCGACTGGTGCGTTAGGATCAACTGGTGCATTGGGATCCACGGGCGCATTAGGATCGACTGGAGCGTTGGGATCGACAGGAGCGTTGGGATCGACTGGTGCATTCGGGTCAACTGGTGCGTGGGATCGACGGAGGCTTGGGTCAACTGGTGCATTGGGATCGACTGGCGCGTTAGGATCGACTGGTGCATTGGGATCCACTGGCGCATTAGGATCGACTGGAGCGTTAGGATCGACTGGAGCGTTGGGATCCACTGGTGCATTCGGGTCAACTGGTGCATTAGGATCGACTGGTGCGTTGGGATCCACTGGTGCATTCGGGTCAACTGGTGCATTAGGATCGACTGGGCGTTGGATCACTGGGCTTGGGATCGACTGGTGCATTCGGGTCAACTGGTGCGTTAGGATCGACTGGGCATTGGGATCCACGGGGCATTAGGATCAACTGGTGCATTGGGATCGACGGGCTTGGATCGACTGGGGCATTCGGGTCAACTGGATCGTCGTTAGGAGCAACTGGTGCATTCGGTCACTGGTGCATTAGGATCGACTGGTGCGTTAGGATCACGGGCTTGGGATCACTGGTGCATTCGGGTCAACTGGTGCATTAGGATCGACTGGTGCGTTAGGATCAACTGGTGCATTGGGATCCACGGGCGCATTAGGATCGACTGGAGCGTTGGGATCGACAGGAGCGTTGGGATCGACTGGTGCATTCGGGTCAACTGGTGCGTTAGGATCAATTGGCGCGTTAGGATCAACTGGTGCGTTAGGATCGACTGGAGCGTTGGGATCGACAGGAGCGTTGGGATCGACTGGTGCATTCGGGTCAACTGGTGCATTGGGATCGACTGGTGCGTTAGGATCCACTGGTGCATTGGGATCCACTGGCGCATTAGGATCGACTGGAGCGTTAGGATCGACTGGAGCGTTGGGATCGACTGGTGCATTCGGGTCAACTGGTGCGTTAGGATCGACTGGTGCATTCGGATCCACTGGTGCATTAGGATCAACTGGTGCGTTAGGATCGACTGGAGCGTTGGGATCGACTGGGCTTGGGTCACGGGCGTTGGGACCGTTGGGATCGACAGGAGCGTTGGGATCGACTGGTGCATTCGGGTCAACTGGTGCGTTGGGATCGATTGGAGCATTCGGGTCAACTGGAGCATTGGGATCCACTGGTGCATTCGGGTCAACTGGTGCGTTAGGATCGACTGGTGCATTCGGATCTACTGGTGCATTAGGATCAACTGGTGCGTTAGGATCGACTGGAGCGTTGGGATCGACAGGAGCGTTGGGATCGACTGGTGCATTCGGGTCAACTGGTGCATTGGGATCGACTGGTGCGTTAGGATCCACTGGTGCATTGGGATCCACGGGCGCATTAGGATCGACTGGAGCGTTAGGATCGACTGGAGCGTTGGGATCGACAGGAGCGTTGGGATCCACTGGTGCATTCGGGTCAACAGGTGCGTTGGGATCTACAGGTGCGTTAGGATCAATTGGGGCATTGGGGTCCACTGGTGCGTTCGGGTCAACTGGAGCATTGGGGTCCACTGGTGCATTAGGATCGACTGGAGCGTTGGGATCGACTGGAGCGTTGGGATCGACAGGAGCGTTGGGATCAACTGGTGCATTCGGGTCAACAGGTGCGTTGGGATCGATTGGAGCATTCGGGTCAACTGGAGCATTGGGATCCACTGGAGCATTAGGGTCTACTGGCGCATTGGGGTCGATCGGAGTGTTTGGATCAACTGGGCCGGTAGGCTCTCCAGGAGCGGTGGTAGTCTCCGCTGGTGTATTGGTATCAGTTGGAGTTGTGGTCGTCTCAGCGGGAATACTTGGATCCTCGGTAGTGTTTGGATCGGTAGGTGAAATCGGGTCGATTGTTGTTTCCGCGGGGGCATTGGAGTTCGTTGTGGTTTCAGCGGGCGCATCTGTAGTCCAGGACGCCTCGGTCGTTGTTTCCTCAACAATGCTAGGTAGCGTTGTTTCCTGCTGGCCGGGGGCGCTTGAATCAACAGTTGTTGTGGCGACTTCCGGGTAAGCGGTTGTCTCAGCCGGCAGCTTCGTACTGACAACTGGAGCAGCTGTGGTGTCTATGGGTGCTGGCGGTGCAACGCCTTCGGTAGTGTTTTCCGGACGTCGTGTAGACGTGGCCTCGCTGGCGTTGGCACTTCCTGAATTTGGGCTATCGGTCACCGTGACTATTTTCGCTATTACGGCCGCCGGCGTTGCCGCCGACGTTTTGATGGGCACACAGATCTCCATGCTTTCGGAGACGCAACGTGTGTTAACCGGACAGCTTATGGGGGTGCCAATGGCCGCGCCGCCCAGGCACAACTGATAGGCAATGGGTCCCACGCAGATGGCCTCCTTGCCGCTGCAGTTCGTCGCCTGTCCCATGGCCTGGTGCGTGCCGGCCAGGGCATACTGCAACTGCAAGAGAAGAAAAGATGGTGACTTAGTGGCTAGGGCTGGCCTAGGACAATTAAATGCTAAACGGGCGAAATAGTTAACCGCAGAGCTGCTGATAGGCGCGCAACAACCACAACAGAGACGCGTCAGCCTAGGAGAGCTGCACAGTTGGTATGGACATTCTCCACGCCCAGCATTTAATAACCATTGAGGGCTGGCCTAGGACTATGTGGTGCACTGTGTTTGTCACGGGCCTCCTGATGTTAGGCTGAGGACACCGTAACCGTAACAAGGACACTGGTTTCGTCACACTTGCATCGGCTACTCTCGAGCTGCCATGGCCGCCGAGTGCTTTGAACGATATCCAAAGTATCAAGAGTCCCAATAGCTTTTGTTAGTTTATTTTGGTTTGTTTCAGTTTCAGTTTCAGTTGCAGTTGCAGTTGCAATTGTTGTTTCATTTTGATTTGGTTTCATTTCAATTCGTTTGGTTTGGTTTGGTTTGGTTTGGTTTGGTTTGGTTAGGTTTTCGTATCCAAAGGCCCGACAAGTGCAACACAAAATTCCAATAAAATACAACTGAGTCAGTAAAACAAAACATCAAGAACAAAACTGATTCCACTACCAAAAAAAAATGGATGTAGGCGAAACTGTACAAGTTTTCAATTCGATGCGATTCGATTTTTGTACGAGTGTACGAGTGTAGTATATCTATCGTATGTGCGAGTAGGATTGGATTATGCAATTACCGCAAGCAAGAGTAATAATCTGGATAATTTGCTCGTCATCGTCATCGTCGTCGTTGATGTGTGTGTGTGTTGTGTTTGGGGTTCGAATGAAAAATCGTTACTATCCTCAGTCCGTGAAGCGGATCTGCTTTTATGCAAGAATTCTTCGCTCTATCTGGCCAAATCTCTGCGCTCTGACTGCTAAGTAAATACATATGATAACGCCTTCTTGTTTACGTCAGATATTGCAAGATATATATGGCACACACACACACACACACACACACACACACACCTACGTGCTGGCCAATTTATGATAATGCGGCTAATAAACAATCAACTAGAACCGGGAATTTTGTTGTTCATTTTTCGCCTTACTCAAAAAATACTTGGGAAGCCGCTGAAAATAATGAAAACTCTGCTTTATGACAGCCAGACATTTTGTTAAATTAATTTAATATTTAATTTAAGCCTGTGTACATTTTTAACTAAATTGTTTAAAAAAGCAAATGTGAATTTGATTTTGTTAAGATAACATTTTTTTGATAGCATTTTTTTTTTTTTGTAAATTTGTTGGTATTTCCGTTGGTGGAAATTTTTGTAAATATTTTTATTGCTGCTGAAAATTTATTTTTATTTTTTTTTACTTATTTATTTACTTTATTATAATGCTGACAGATAATCTCTTGCATCCCTTAAGGCATACTTTCACTCATCTAGAGAAACATTTTCGATTCGCTTTCATTGTAAGATGAGATGATCTGTTCAGACTATGAATGGCTTTAGCTTTAACTCATTTTGGCTCTTCTCCGATCGCTGAGGCTTTATGTAATTATACCATTGCAGAGGGTATTATATTTTGTCAGGAAATCTGTAAAGCATCTCCAGAAATATTAGATATATATATTATTTATCAGCATGACAAGTCGAGTCGATATATGTAGCTATGTTCGTCTGTCTGTATGCGAACTAGAGTCTCAGTTTTAGAGCTATCGAGTTCAAATTTGTATGCCATTCACAAAATGGTATATTAATATTCTCAGGAAGTTTGCAAAGCACAGAAGAAAGCATTTCCCACCTTATAAGGCATATATATTGTTGATCAGCATGACAAGGGGAGTCGATACAGCATGTCCGTGTGTTCGTCCGCCTATTTTAACCAAAAGATCTCAGAAGTCTTAAAACTACAGAACTGAAATTCTTACCAGATGGTGGTTTTGCCTGCAAGCTAGTTAAATTCAAGGTTTATCCAGATCGGACAACTATATCATATAACTCAAATATAACTGATTGTTCTGGAATTAACACTTAGGAGCATGACTTTTCTGGTTTTGATCCAAATCAAACCAAATTCGGTTTGTATACATTTGAAGAGACTCTACATCCGCTTACCTGTTTGTTTCAAGATCGGAGAACTATATCATATAGCTCTCATATAACCGATTGTTCCGGAAATCTGTTTTTCATCCAAATTCTATCGACTCTATCCAGATTTGGTCTAGATCGGCTGTATATATACAATGTGAATGGTATATAACCTTCATCAAGCCAAAGCTAGCCTTTCTTTCTTGTGTTTTTTTATTTGGTGTTCGCAATATCCGAATCCGATTGCAATATAATTCTCTATTTTCTCGTGTTAGCGTGTAATTTTCACCAGACATATATTTTCGTGTCAATTTCTAGTTCATTATGAAGGATTTTTGAGTGGTAATTGATATATCTCACGAGTACATTTATTAAAGAATTCTCTTTACAAGAAACCATTTCTTTCGTTTATAAAAAAACGATGCGAGTAGATTGAATCCACTTTACATTGTTGATGTTCATAGTGCTATCTCGCTCTATCCACTGGCGTCACAGCACGATTAGCAAACGATAAACCTTTGGCATATCCAAAAACTGCAACCGCTGATGAAGTCATCTCCAAAATTCATTATCCGGTTCTGTCTACTTCACCGTATACAAGTAAGAGAGTTTGCAAAAGCATTGATATTCCATGATATACAATCCAAGCAATGGATTCCTACATGTAGAAGAAGGAATTGTACAAGATTTATGATTTGTGGCCACTTGTGCTCACTGAGGACCAAAAAGGAGATTTGAATGAAGAGTAGCAATGTTCAGCTAAAGTTGCTTAAACAGATTATATCAGATGTTTATCATAAGATAGATTCACCATAAGACTTCAGAAATAAAACTTCAATTGAAAGTGCTGGCAACAGCTCTTTAGGTTAGTCCAGAAGTCATCGTTATCGATGTTCTAGAATATATAAAATTAAAGTAATCGAGGACATTTCCAGCCTCACCCCTGGACAAGCAGAGAAACATTTGGTCTCAACAAGTTTATGCTACATCAAAATGCATACGAAAGCATGGATTTCACATCTAACACTGAAATATCTGACAGCTTGAAAGAAATAATACATTCACATGGAGTTCAAAGGGTACTAAACTTTTACTTTGTCCTAGATTTATCAACACAATATGACCTTCTCATATAAAACTTTCAGTTGTTCCACATAATCTAATTTAGTTATTTTCCCTCTATCTGCTGAACTTAATGATCATCAAAACGGGATGATGTTTCACAGATTTGTTTATGATGTGCTTTGCTTGCTTTAGATAATCAGTTAATCTTTCTTAATAACCTGGCCATGACGCTAAGTCAAGGGAAACGCGTTAATAAGCTGCGCATTTCCGCTGGCTTGCTTTATTTGTTTACTCCGAAAGAATCAGGTAAATAGATAGATATATTTTATATATTTAATAGTTATGCAACTGAAGTGAACGGAAATGGCTGTGAAAGTGAATGCAGAGCTCTTAACTACACTAAGATACTATGAGTCTTATCGCTTGGCACAGTCTGTTAACCCTACTACGCTTTGATGACGCAGGCACTTTGGTACGAGCATCGTAGCATCTGTCTAACTCTTGACAGGATTGCCTGTCTCTGTTCAGGCAAATTGTCGTAAACAAGATCTGGCCTTAATTTTTTTTCACAAAATATAAAAAGCAATGATAATGATCATGAAATTTGAAGATGTGGCGGCTACTGGTTCAAGATTAAGCTCATATTATCTCATTTAGATAAGGCTTATTTAATGCCAGGCAGTTGCTTATCATCGCTCTAGATAAGAAACGCCAAATGTGATCTAAAGAAGATGGGGGAAACACTGCGACAGTCATAAAGGCCTGACAGAATGTTTGTAAAAACACTGACAAACCCACAAATAATGAATGATTCATCCAAAGTTTACAATAGAATTGAATCTTGGGCGGTAAATCATGTGCTAAGAATCTTAACTTAAGAATTTTAAGACCCCTTTAAAATCACTTGTTAAACTCTTGCAGGGGGTATTATAGTATTATTGTCATGCATAGAGAGAAGCATATTCTCTCCCATAAGGTCGAATATATTCTTTTTCAGTATAACAAGGGGAATCAATATGGCCATGTCCATGTTTGTGTTCGTCAGTAGGTCATCTATGCTATCAATTTTATATATTTAAGTATTATTTTCTATCTCGTGAAGAAAGAATATCGCCGAAATATCGAAGACGAGGTGTCCCGCTTCGAGGCGGAGATCTCTAAGCCGCCCGCGCGCAATCTCTTTTTGCCCAAACACACGTGCTTCCGATCATATCAGTAAATATGTATAACAATGTACAGCAGAAGCTAGCAGGAGCCGCCTCTGAAGCTGGGGCGTGTTTGACGGTGTCACCATCACATACATCCACTTTCATGTTAACATTCCTGCCGACAGCCACCAAATATTCATCGGGAGGATCCCCAGCGAAACCCATGCCAGCCACTATAGCTGTGTTGAGTAGCGCACCCAAGCTGTACCAGTGCCGACAGTCGGTGCACATGCCAACAGAGGTCTTCCATCGATAATTATATCAATGCCATTCAATTGGATGTGATGCAGAAACTCAAAACACTCAAATCTGAACTCAATCCAATTGCCAAGGAGGCCATCAACGCCGCGAGTGCCTCATCTGCATTACAATCCTTCCAGACCACAATAAGGAGGATGCCTCGCTCGACGACTGGCTCGACGACAAGTTTCGCGTTTTTTGCGGCGATCTGGGCAACGATGAGGTGCTCTTTCGTATCTTGAACAAGTTTCCTTCATTCCAGCGTGACAAGCGGGCTGGCAAGAGCCAAGGCTTCGGATTTGTCAGTTTTTCGGGAGCTGGCAGATTTCATACGAGCCTTTAAGGAAATGGACATACGCAGTCGTTCTATCAAACTATGTAAAAGCAACCTTGATGTGATCAAAAAAAGACGGAGCTTAAAAAGCAAGTGCTGCTGCAGGCAATCAATTCCATGAATTGAACTCGAGTCTGAGTCTCTCCCACCCAGCACAACCCATGAATCAGTCCCTCTTTAGGCTACTTTCGGTCACTTTGATGTCGCAAATTTGAACTTTTACAATCTCAACACATTTTAATGGGGCTGTCTGCTCCTGAATAAGCAGTGGTGTTAAGGTAATACAAACGAAAAATTTACTTTTTCAGCTATAAACTCATATCGTCATATAGCTACCAAATAAAAGGCAGATTTAGTGTTAACACTTTGTACTCTTTGTCTCTCAGAGATTTAGAAATGTGTATGCATATGTGTTTGTACATGTATGTATGTGTGTAAATACAAAAGAATGACTGTATTAGTGAATGTGCGTAAGTAATAGTAATAGAGCAAATTTGATCAGGATCGAGATCCAACTACTTAGTTTTCCTATTTTTATAGTTCCCCAAGGAAATATAGGGTTTGGTTAGCCTTGGCAATTGGTTAGATTGTAAGAGAATGTTTAGGCATAGGCTAACGCTTTAGACTTAGAACAAAGATAAGGATAATTATAGGTAAAAAGTCATTTAAAGGAGAACATGCACTGCGAAAGCGTTCATAAGGGAAAGTTGACACAATTGCTTCAACTTAATAGAGATCTATTTCATATATCTTCCCACAGAATTCGTGTGTCACTTTCAAATATCTTCATCACAAAAATATAAGAAATTTCAATGTGGATTGAAGGCCTAAGCTCACCTAAGGGTCCTAAGGGTCACCTAAGCTCTTTAATGTACGTGCTCAAGTGAGAGAATGACTTTTCAGTTGACAAGTGTTTGGGTGCCAGATTGCAACTGATTTTCATTCCAAAAAACATATCCTTCAATACGATTTTTGTTGGATTATGGCAAATGTGTACATGTGGTAACCATAAAAAGGTCGTCTTGAATATTGTCTGACTTGATAAGGGGATTACTTGCAGTCAGGGGAGGTGATCTTAGCATTACATGTGCGGTAAATGGCTTTTATAGCTGTATGGTGTTCTGAAGCAGATTTCCTCGTATTCAGAAATGTTTACTATATTTCTTCGTGAAAACAAAATCGGTATTGCCAGGGGCCGAAAAAGAGGTATGGCCTTGTAAACAACCTGTTCAGTTTCTCAAAATAGGAGGCCTACTTGGAGTTGGAGTTCATAAACAATTTCCAGCGCCTTTGATGATGAAATTCTGCTGAAGAAAGCAAACTTTTATAGAGGTCCTGTTAGAGGTCTTATTGTGTGTGTATAGAATTATGCATCTTCTGTCTAATCATGAGTTTGTCGCAGAGCAATTTGATCAGGATCGCACTGCTAAGTTATCATTCCTTATTCGATTTCTCATCTCTAAATCTAAACCTCTAAATCTAAATCTTGAAACATCTCTAAACAATTTTTATAGTTATGATTATAAATGCATTCAATTTACTTTGCAAATGAGAAAGATAATAACAGCTTATGCTCAATGTCTGGCACTGTTCCTATTCAAAGGACCTGCAGTGTGTATATATCATACATATCTGATGTCTGTTTTTAATTGTATTTTTTTTCCAACATAAATCGTTTTGGCCAACGTTCACTTGGCTCGTTGACCTCTCGACGGGGTTTGTGCAAAACATCTGGTTATTCCCTTCAGGTGCGCACATCACACGGCAAAAAATCGTTAAAAAATTCGAAGGCTCTGATACAAACGGACATACATACATACATGCACATACATACAGATGGCCATTGCGTATGCCCTTTGAAGCCAGAAATTGCATGAAATTGAACAATTAAGCATGCTTTTCATGTTTTTTTTGTTGCTTTTTGTTTTAATATGCACATATATATATATGTATATATATATAGATACATATATATAATATTTTGTGTTTTAACTTTTATTATTGGTTCATTTAAAGCGGTTAAAACCATGAAATAAAAACGTACGCAAAATGCAATACCGGCAGGCAATGCGGTTTTTCGTTGTCTAGACAATACAATAAATACAGTTAGCCATATATTCGTATTATCGCATCCTCCTATATGTATATATATATACGTTATAATTGTCAAAAATACACTTAACGCTTGTGTGACAGAGAGAACAGGTTGAGGAGACGCCAATTTGTGTGGGCTTATCGCTATTGACAAGCCCGATATGAGAAGGCCCCCAAAGCTGTAAGAATCAAATGATACAGAGAGACAGAGAGAGAGAAAGAGAGAGAGAGAGAGAGGGAGAGAGGGAGAGGTTTCTCGGTCTGTGTTATGAAAAATTGTATAAATTTATATCGAATTTACTCGAAATATAATCCAAGCAGAAAGCACAACTTCTGTCAAAGTTACACTCAAAAAAAAAGAAACCAAAAGATAAATAATGCCGGACAACCCATCTACACAGAGCTGTTTACTCGTCAGCTAAGTCTGAGTGAGAAATTTAGGTTTTTCTACTCGTTCTCTAGTAGAGTAAACGAGTATATTGTATTCGTGCAAATGTATGTAACAGGCTGAACGAAGCGTCTCTAAGACCCCATAAAGTGTATGTTGGAGCGTTATTATTTTCACTATTCATTTCCATCGTTTTAGGCGCAGCGAGTTTCGGTCGCACCGAGATCCGTAACACAACTAACTAGTGTCTTCCCTTTTTCTCGTGCTTTTATACCGAACCACACTCGGCGACAGCTGCAAACGCTGTCGCCCCGCCAAAACAGGACTTTCCTAAAACACATAGTAAAGCGGGCAACAAAACAGACACATAAATAGGCTGATGCAATGTGGCAATGTATTTGCGATTCTGGTGAAATACCCAAATACGCACTAACACAAACTCAATACAATTCTCACATATATTCACACACGCCGCATATTCAAACAACTTATGCTTCCACATGTATATATTCTTGATCAGCATCAACAGATGAGTCGATCTAGACATGCCCGTCTGTCCGTCCGTATGAACATCTAGATCTCGGAGACTGTAAGAGCTAGAGAGACCCAATTGGGTATGTAGACGATCCTTGTAGAGCGTCAGATCAAGTTTGTTTTTAAATTTTGCCACGAATAAATGCTGAGTACGAGTATCTTATAGTCGGAAGATCGACTATAGAGTTCTTACTTTTGATTCCCTGTACCTATGATGAAGGGTATAGTTAGTCTGTGAAATGTATGTAACAGGCAGAAAGAAGCGTTTCCAAATATATATAGAAGTATAGATCTGAGTTCGGCTATGACTCGCTAGATGGGATTCCTGTGTGAGCAGGCTTTCGGACAATGTTTTCATTTCAACGCAACTTCATAAGTGTGATATGGGATTGGTCTTTTTAAGAGCGGTCAACTCTGAGGATGATTTTGCTCAGATTTGCTTTGTGATATGGCCCATAACTCAGAGAAGGCCTTTGAAAACATTATCAATTTAAGCAGCTTTTGCACCAGTTCAATCCGAACCCATTCAGAATCCATTTTTCGGTAAGTTCTAAGGTTCAGATGCTGCGTTGTTGTTTTCTTTATGTCAGCACTTTAAAAATGCACTTTTATGTATGTGAATGGCAAGAGCAACACGTTGATACATTCAACAACTGAACAAGTGCTTCTCTTTTGGAATATTACAACTAAACAGAAGTCAGCCAAGGCAGCCTTTTTTTTTAAGAGTCCCTTAATTATCATGTTTGTGCTTTCCATTTGCAAGCCCAAAAACCCGCCCATTTGGTGCCACAGTTAGTCGAGCAATGATTGATGAGTGGAGCAGCTCCCAGCTCCCAGCTTCCCCCAACTGCCATTTGCTGTTTTCGTGCTGCGCCGCTGCGTCTGAGCTAATGATCGTCCGTCCATGCAGCCATCCATCCATTCGTCCGTCCTCTGCAATTGGCGGTGGCAAAGGCAAACATTCCACGTGCTAATTCGCTCAGCACCCAGTTGGGGCATCTATGGCCGCGGGCGCCCTCGTTGCCACAGCAGCAATAGCATCATCGGCTCTGGCAGTTGACAAAAATATACAGCTGCCCCTGCTGCCCCTGCTGCTGCTGTTGTTGCTGCTGCTGCTGCTGCTGCGGCGACATTCTCTTCTGGCATGCAAATCAAGCAAGGCTCCAAATTATGCAAGTCTTGTCGGTTGCCCAACGCTTGCTGCCATGCCCTCCATCTCAACGCCTATGTGTATGCATTACTATACCTTTTCCAATCCTTTGGCCGTTTCCCACGGCAACTGCGTTAATGTTGTTGGCGTTGCGGCCGCGGCTGTGGCGGCTGCTGTGGCTTTCACTTCCAGGAACCGCCGCAGCTTTTGCCTCATTGACGTTGCACAAAGCGCGACGGCGGCGGCGTCGTCAGCGTTGGCGTTGGCGTTGGCAACGTCAACGGCGGTGGCTAAATTTGCATAAATTAACAATGTTTCGCAATTGCAGCCACTGATGCAGCGAATTCTTGCTCGCCCCCTTGTCGTATAGCCCCACCCAGTCCACTACCCTGCTGCTATCCTGCTGCCCGCATATGCATTCAGAGCTCAGTGTCCTGCCTCCAACTCCAATGTCCAGCATGTGCAATGTGCGCGTTTTATTGATTTGATGCTCCAATGCACTTATTATCCCTCAGGCAGGCAGTCAGGCAGCCAGGCAGTTGGAGCCGATCCCAGTGCCAGTGCCAGTGCCAGTGCCAGTGTCCATGCCATGTGCCTGGTGCCTGGTGCCATCCAAAGCCAGTTAATACCGTGGTGATGTGGCGCCATTTTACATACTCCAACCGCACCCCCATGCGGCACACACACATACATTAGGGTGCGCCCCAAAAAGTTGGTCAAGTGTGGAGCAGGCTCATTAGACAAACAAATGTTCACTTTGAGAGGATTTTGGGATGGGAATTGGCATTGGCATTGGGGCTGGGGCTGGGAGTGTTATTCGACAATGTGGCAGCTTGGGAACTGTCTAGGTGGCGGGCATTGTTGATGAAGATTAACATAAGGCTGGTCTCCACTTAAGAACAAACAGCTTTGGGCTGATATTTAGTTATTCTGATATTTAGTTATCGATTATATAACTATATAGTCTCGAAGATGGGAAGGACAATGTGAATAGATGAAGGGTTACAACAACAATTGTACCTATTCGACTGCCCATCATTGTTCTTTAAGCTCTTTGTCCTTTTTTGAACTCTCTCTGATTCTGTTTGTAATGGATTGTTTGCATTGTTTGTTTGTAATGGATTGCTTATAAGATTGCCATATAATTGGCCTTCCATATGCCGATTTGTATTCCAATTTTCATCAGAATATATCCTTATATTATGTGATATTTTATACATTCACATTTGTATGGCTGCCCGAGGTTTGAGCATGTGTTCTGATGCTCTCCCCTGACGGACCCCATCTAAACGTGTAAATTCGGGGAAAACAATAGAATAATACTATTAGAAAACATCATATAAAGTTATCCTCCACCAATTTGATAAGTAATGCATATGCTCATGCAGTAACCCTCCCATGATTGCAAATTTTTGGGTCCACTCTAATCAAAAACTGCAAATGTTTTGCATTGTAAATTGCGCTATTGTATGAAATGTTCATATGTTTGCGTGTGTGTGTGTTTGTGTGTGTGTGTGTGTGTGTGTGTGCATAAAAAATGAAATTATCATGCAGTCAATTAATCAAATAGTCATATTGTCCAACTGTTTTCCTGCTAGGCGTATTCCGGCCTTCGATTTCAACTGTCACAAATACTTTCAAGCGTACAAATATATAAATTTTCCCTCCCGCCTGAAATTTTATGTTATTGTTAAATCAAAATATGTTTTAATAAGTAAAATTGCAAAATAATTCAAAAGAATAGTAAAAGATAGTTCGATGTAATGTCAGAAACATCACGAGATGAATGGAATGAAATTGAGAGCGTCCCGGCTAGTTTTTCTCAGCTCAAACTTGAAGATATTTATAGCCTAGACGATATCAGCTATATTATATTTCTATATAGGTACGATGAAAATGATATTCCAGCTGATCGTCTGATCAGCTATGACGAAGCTATAACAATATATTTCTTCATGGAGCAAGTAATACCCCAACGCCTGCGCCTCCCATGCCATATTCACCTTAATGCTGAAAGTGGACGATCAAAGTATTATGATCGGAAAGAGATTGAAAGAATTTAAAGAGTTTTGTACGCCGATGAATCCATACCTTTGATTGACAAGCTCAGATGTATGTGGAAACGCTCTCAACTCATTCATTTGTTCGAAGAGGCGTCAGAGGAGGATTGGAAACGCACTTCCATAGACAGCGACAAATACCAGGAAGGAAATACGTGAAGACGCAAAGTGAAGAAAGCTGCCACAGCGAAAGCTTATTTCGAAACTGAACTTCAAAGTCAAAGCCTGATGAAGACAAAGAAGGATTTTACAGAGTTTTGGCTTACAGTTGAACCAATCAAGAAGATTTATAATATTCAACAGACACAGAGAGTGGCTTGGATATGAAATTGGATCACTTCTCTACTGTTCCAAATTTGAAATGTTTTACCCTGTTCAGTCTGTCCTAAGGATTTGAAATTTTTGTGTTTTATCTTTGGTTCTAAATGGATAATGTTAGGTTACTTTCCGCCTTTAGAGATCGCTGATCTGGCTACTGTTCATTGGGAAAGGTCATCAAAAGCAGCATCGGCTCGTTGATAGGTTTAAGTGTAACCCATGACAGAATGTGCTTTTGTAATCGCTTCATTAACCCAGGGGACTTGGATCTGACTGCGATTGATTGTGCTATATGTATGTATATGCATCTGGGCCGTACCAAAGGACTTTGGCTTAGTAACGTTGTAAGTCTCATCTGTTGCTGGAACTTGCATGCCCCTCAGTTGGACTTCATTCCAGCTCGATCAAACCAATTTGAGGATGACTTTGAATGTGATAAGCATGTTGAGCATCTTGAGCTGAGCATCTTATTGGAATTCAAATGGAAATTGCAGGTCAGTCATTGGTCCAAGCATTGTATATGGGGATGTCAGGAGTATGATATGGCATGATATGATATGACAGGTTGATAACTTCTTCCCCTTAGATGAAAAGTAGTTAAAGTAGACTTCTTAGGGTTACCTGCAGTAAGCTACTTCTACAATAAGCTCTGGAAATCATTTTAAGAATGGAATCACAAAGAAATTGCCAACAGAGTAGAATATCACGTCACCAGAATAGCACCATTATAAATTGTTTAAATATTTATTTCTGTCATAAATCTTGCTTTATTCATTAGCAGCGTTTTTATTATCATCAAGCTTTTAGCCTTCAGAGCTGATATTCACTGAGGAAGAATCAGAGATTTTGAGTCGCGTTAAGTCTGGCAGCTTATGGCCAGCGATGAACTCACTGTCGGGTCACTCCATACATAGGCAGCATATGCAGCGCCCCAAAGAGACTGTTCTTCAGCCATGGTATCTCCGAGCAGATGCTTGTGCAGATCGATTGCATGTCCACTATGTTGGCCTGGAATAGAAATGTTATATAAAGTCAATTCCAAGTCAATTCCAAGGAACTTACGTATGGCGAACAAAATCATCCGCCGCTTGACCATTTCCCTCTGGATCCAGAGTACGTATGTGAGCCCAAATGTGCTCCGGTATGGTGATGGAGATGCCATCAGCATTTTCCAGATGCAGCAAGCACGTACTCAAATTAGTTTTAGCTTGCATTTATCATTACTTCATAAACACCCTGTATTGTTTGCTTGTAATTTGAATATAATTCAAAAGTCTGATCATGCACAGTCAGTGATGCTTTGAATGAAGGATTTCGCACCCATAAAGTAGTATATTTTCTCAGGTTTGAGTGAACTGTAAAAATCTTCAAATATTTCTGATCAAACCATGGGATACAACTATTCATGAAACCATATAAGTGGAACATTCTCTCGCCCAATATCTAGAGTGCTCTCTTTTGATTGAGAACTAAGGAAGGGTAGAGAGCTTAGCGCTTAGTTAATGTCCTTTGAGAGCAGTAAAATCTGATAATGAATGAATGACAAATGGCAATTTCAAAATGCCTTCTTCAGTATGAATATGGAAAGTTGAACATTCTCAATTAAATATGCTTGCCAAAAGCATTTTCAAAACAATTGTGTTCGCTGTTGGGAAGTCTTAGTTCATTGGCTGGATGGGGGGGGCTCACATATAGCGAGTGTCTCATCAGACTGCTGCCCGCCTCCGCCTGGCCCTCGTCCGGCATTTGAATTTGCATTTGCAGCTAACTAACTTAGACGTTCGTCTGGGGACAAAATGATTTCTTTTTAATGCTTCGATAGACTCCACTGCAAGCTGGACGGAGCCTCAGCTTGGGCTTAGCTCAGTCTCAGCCGTCGTCAGCGGCGCTTATTTGTTTATGTTGCGCAAAGTAAACATCTAATTTTAATTTGCCGCAGGAGCCACAGACGACAAGATGATGATGGAGACGATGACGACGACGATGACGACAACGATGGCTACGATGGCGATGACAACGACGTTGATTGCTGTGGGGCACTGGACAGGACACACTACTCTCGTATAGTACATGTAACCAGCCTGGATGGGGTGGATATACTGAAGCGAAGCCAAAACAAAGGCTTGCAAGGAGCCACACAGACACAGTCACAGTCAAATCAAATAAAAAGGAAACACACTAACATAAACACTCGAAAATACAAAAAAAAAAGAAAGACTCGTAAACAAAACACAACACAGAACACAGAACACAACACACAAAAACCGCAAACAAGCAAAAAGCATATTTTTCGAACCTGTCTCCTTCTCTTGGTTGCGTGTACTCACTCAGCTTAGGATTAAATTTGAAGTAGAGCAGTTGGATCGCCCAGTGCAAGCAGGGAAGCTTCTTGCTACAATATCCTATTTTCACCAGGGCAACGAAGTCCAGCTCGTCTTAGCCAACATCGTGTCAGGGGAGGCCGAATACTGAAACTAACGTGCAACCCTGATGATGGTACCAGTCGAACCGATCAATATGGCAGCATTTGGAAGAGAAACGTTGAATTTGTAAGCATAAGGATGTACAATAAATACTAGTAAGGGATGGACTCCTCTCTTAACAGATGTTTTTTATCTTTCTCTTTCTATCTTTTATCTTTATTGATCTTATTTGTGTTAGTACATATATGAGATGAGTTTCAACTGAATGCGATACGATTTGTGGGAGATATAAGGTTTTTATCGATTTGTGGAGGAGGTGAGTCTACATACCAAATTTGTTGATCGTAGCTCTTATGGTCTCCGGAATGTAGGTGATTTTATGGATAACGCGTTTATCGATTTGCGAGGATTTAATCTGACGTTCCACGAGGAGAGTCGATGTACCAAATTTGGTTACTGTAGACGGACAGACGGACATGGACTAGATCGACGCCTCTGTTGATGCTGATCCTCTTGCACGAATATGATATAATCGTTCACTCTGCTAGAGTTCGAGTTTAAAAGAAAATTTTCATACTTCTGAGTGTTTCGACTACTGAATAAATGCTGAGTACAGATACTCGTTGCTTAGTATTGAATAATTGCTGAGTACGAGTAACTTATAGCTTTCTTACTCGTTATTATTTATACACTTTTTTACTTCTTTAGCTTAGACTGAATATATTTATGAATTAGGAAAGTCGTGTACTAACATAGCTGCATCAATTAGCCGCCATATTCTTCATTGAAATCAAAATAACAACATTTTCAAGCTGGACAACTTTTTGTATAAGTCGAAAAATTTCATACTAATAACATAAATCCTCATGGAAATTGAATTAAATAAAGAATTTTAAGTTTAAACTGAAGCAACACTCCCAATGTATTAGCTTTAACTGTATGATATTAACAAATAAATGATCTATATAGGTCAAAATCTCCCAATTGCAGATGAAAGAAAAACTTGTGGTCTGCCTGGTTTTCTTGATAGAGCATCTTACCTTGGGTACAGGGAAATCTCTTTTGATCGCACGAGCTGTGATCCTGAGCCATTCCTCACCTATAGAGTTAGCTTCTGTGGCCAACTCTCTCTCTCTCTGTAGGGTATAACAGTATTCAGCCCATTTCTCATTTAATGTTGCAGTTGAGTCTTGATGTAAATGTTGTACACAGTCAAATTATCTATAAATAATTTAGATTTGCGGGCGATTCTTGTCAAGGGGTTTAGGATGCCTGCATTCGCAACAGTAACGGACTTTTTGAGCTGATTTTTGGCTTTAGCTAGCTTTGGCTATGAAGGATAAGCAACAGTTAACAACAACAGCAACAAAAAGAGGCAAGCAAAACGAGCAATATGTGCCATGTATATACATCCATCCATATACATATACACTCGTATATAAAGGCTCATATCTGGCATGCTGAGGGAGTATGGGGTGTGGACAACATGAAAGCGGAAACGGAAGTGCTTACCTTTTGCGCGCACACACAGACACAGGGAGCGGCATAGGCACACACACACACATATGATTATGTACATATGTATGTATGTATGTATGTATGCGGCATGCAAAAATTCCTGCCGCTGCTTCCTTCAAGTGCTCCCAAAGCTCGCGCAGCTTCCACCTATAAATGTATGTGTGTGTGGGAGAAAGAGGAAGAGTAGGATGGGGGACACCAAACCTCACAAACCTTACAACCAACACAGCTTTAAAATATGTCCACAGGTGCACACACACACACACACACACACAACACAAACAAAACACTGAGAGGCAGGACACAGCCAGCCTGTGGAATTGACTTTCCACTTTTGACTCGTATGCCAAACGAAACACGCAAAATTACTCCTACCATAAGCGAGGGTGGCTACTGAAATATGTAAAAACTTTGGCAATGGGAAAATACTTGAGTAGACTTACAAGTCTCGGGGATCCAAACAGAATTGGATACACAGAACAGAGACACCGACGTGAGGTGTTGTTTGAACAGTTTCGTGAGAAAATTGTCATTTGCAATGCAACTTTCTTGTGAAATTGTTCAAAGACGAACTTTGTTGAGAACACTAAATGATATTACTGAATGATGTGGATAATTTCATCCAGATTTGATCTAGATCGGTTATGTATTTACAATGTGAATGGTATATAAGCTTCGTGAAGCCTTCCTTTCTTGTTAATACCTAAATTTGGGCAGCGGTCAGCTATGAAGATATGCATAAGTGTGCCTGGCAAGGGATCGCATTACTCTGCTTATGTAGTGCAAGCGCTAAAGCTCGCTTGGTCAGCTTGCGCCACAAAGCTTTATGGAAAGGTTTATGACATTTGTTCAGTTTAACAACCTCAAAGTATAAACATTTGTAACTGATATCGAATGTATATGTACATGCCTCACTGTAGTATGTTCAAGGAGTGCTTGCAGGAGAGATGATCACTAATACAATGACACTATTTGGCGGTTATCTGCGTGACGAGCCCTGCCATAGACAAATCTATAACTACATTGCCAGGACTCACTTTTGAACAACGAAGCTCTTAGAGTGTAAAATCTAAATCATCTTCATAAGTATATTTCCTTCACTTGTTCATCTCCTGTTTTCTCTGCCTTATTCCAATTCGCAACATCTTTTTCTCTACCATATAACTCCAACTTTTCTCTCTTGCTCTGAGATGCCTCCAACATGTCTCTCTTGCCCACTTGGGCCTCTTCTCCTCGTCAGATTACACAATCTTTTCTCTTCTTCAAATCCTTTTCTTCTATGCTCGTTCTCTTCTCTCTCTCTCTGGTTTTTTCTTTTCTTCCCACATGTTCTTTCTCATTTCCCTCTTATCCACCTCTAATCTTTCTTTATGCAAGATGCATTCTTTCTATTAGCAGAAGGCTGCTCTACTGTTTGCTCAGTATGTATTTTGAATCGTTTGTTGTTGACTTTGACATTCAGAAATTTCAATTCTGATAACGCCTCTATATATATAACCATAAAACTGTTCAATCGGCTCTCTCTGTTTCTCTCCCTTGCTCTCTGTCTTTCTAAACTTGGCTGCGTTTGCATTTACTGCAAAAGGCTAATTGAAATTTGCCATTAATAATGCAAAAAAGGTCTCGATGAGAAAGTTTTAGGTTTACCCGCATACATATATATATATATATATATATATATATATATACATACGTGGGCGCTCCCATCAGTATGAACACGTGTAGGTAAGCATGAATGTGTGCATGTGTGTGTGTGTGTGTGTGTGCTATTTTAAATATTTGGAATATTTGTAACATTTGCCGGTGCCGCCACTCAAGTAACCAAAAAGCACACTAGACAGGCAAGTCAGCCAGCCAGCCGGCAGCACGGATGAGATTCAATCTCATGCTCCAATCTCAAGCTGCCCAACCCAAACCAGGATCAACCAAAGTAAACGCCTCCACCAGCTTCGCCATTTACCGCACGCCAAAAACATCAACAGTGGACAGACAGAAGGGGAAGAGGGAAATCTGTGGTGGTTGTGTATGGTGGATGGGGGGTGGAGGGGTAGGTCAGATGGCAGACGGCAGGCAGAAGGTGAATGCTTATTTTCTGGTCCGTCAGCCGCCAGTGATGTCGACGTCACAGTCACCACATGTAAAAATGTTACCGGTTAGCCCCCTGCCCTGGGTTTGGGCTCTAAAATTGAAGCGGCGGATGGTGGAGGGCAGGGTAGGGTTACTGGCTGCTGCGCGAGCTATGCAGTGATTTCCGCGGGAAAGCGGGGGGAACAAAAATATATAAAGGAGCTCACGTTAAAGATGAAATGTTTAAAAAATATATGTGGGAAGACCACGGGCAGCCTATGGCCCATCCCAACTCTCCCAACGGCATAAGGACATTCACAAAAAATGCACATGACTGACAGCAGATATGTTGTCGCGCCACACAGAGCGCGTGGCGTTGAAGTGGGGGACACGACGTTTTGGAGTACAAAGAAAAACAAGAAGGGCAGGCTAGGTTCGGCTTGATGGAGCTTATATACCATACACATTGCAAATGTATAACTGATTCAGATCAAATTTGAGCGCCGGAAGTGAGGCCTTCTTAAATGGATACAAAGCGAGTTTGATTCGGAAGAAAAGAAGAAAAGTTATGCTCGTAAGTGTTCATTCTGGAATAATCGGGTATATGGGAGCTATAATATATAGCTATCCGATCTTGATCAGATCAAACCAGCAGACTTAGGGCCTAATCAAGTGGATACAACCCGAATTTGGTTTGACTTGGAATGGAAACATAAGAGTTATGCTCCTAAGTGTCCATTCTGGAACAATCGGTTATATGGGAGCTATATGATAAACCTACCCGATCTTGATCAGATCAAACCAGCAGACTTGGGGCCTAATCAAATGGATACAAACCGAATTTAGTTTAATTTAGATGAAAAACAGATGAGTTATGTTCCTATATATTCATTCCGGTACAATCAGTTATATGGGAGCTATATGATATAGTTGACCGATCTAGATGAATCTCAACTTCAGGTATAACTGTAGATATAAAGATCATCTGGTAAACATTTCACATCTGTAGCTGTTAAAAGTATATATCTCACAGCTAATTAAGTAAGCTCAATCTAAAACATATTCAACTCGATCAATATGAAATTTTTTAATTCAAACTTGCTCTTTGATATATATTTTCCTGTTTCTATTTTGAATTTCGATTATTTTTCACACAATTTTCATCTGAATAGCTAAGGAATATATCAAATATCGAAGCACTATAGTGCTTTATATATAATGCCAATGTCTGAACAATTCATTTGTAATTTTTTCAGGGTATTTGAGATTCGTTAAAGCCGAGTAACAGTCAGTCTTGCTTTCATGTCTTTTGTTGTTGTTTTAGTTGCCTTTTTCATTTTGCTTTTTCATTATTTATTTCACTTTTTATTTTGTTGATTGTTTTACAGTCAACAACAACAACAACAGCAACAGCAACACTAACAACAACAATAATAACGACAGCGACAACAAGCAAACCGAAACGAAACGAAACGAAAGGACATGGGGGAAAATGAAAAAAATCTCCCGAGGCTACTGAAAACTTCTTTGCTTTCTCTGCTCTGCGCTCTTACACTGATGCTAAAGCTGAAGCTGAAGCTGGATGCTGAAGCTGGATGCTGGATCCTGGCTCTGAGGCTCTGTTCAGGTTTCTGATTCTGATTCTGTTGCTGGTTTTGTCTTTGCCTTGGCCAGTTATTTCTTATGCTGCCTCCTGGTTCTTTGGCTTTGCGCCTTGGCTACCCAACTGCTCCCCAGTCCCAGTCCCTGTCGCAGTCACATCCTGCCTCCGTCTTCGCCATTGCCTCCCGACCCATTCGCATTCGCATTCGCATCCTTGTCGTTGGCGGCGGCAGTGGTTTAAACACATGAAACAATTATAAAGTTGCGAAGAAATGTAAACCCAAAGAGAAAACAATTTAACTGAATTTAAGCAGGGGTTGTCATATCCTAATGGATTTAAAAAGCAACAACAACAACTACAATAATAATAATAACAAGCAGAAGGAGCACCGCAACTACAACAACAACAACAACAAAAACATCAAATACAAATAAAGCAAAATAAAAAAAAACATATATACATATATATATATATATATCTTGCGATATCTGGCAAAGCAGAGGCCGAAGTTCAGTTCAGTCTTTTTTTTTCTTCTTATGGGGGGGGAAAGAGAAATGGGAATGGGTAATTGAGATTTCCAGGTATGGGTGAAAAGCTGCAGCTGTGCTGCGGTGGGGCAGACCCAGTGGAGTGGCATGGCATGGCATAAGAAGAATCACCGGCTGACTAAATGGATGTTGGACCTTTTGTTCGTATTTATTGAGGTTGAGGCAAGTTTAGAGGAGGCAAGGCTAAGACGAAGAAAACAGAAACACAACTGCTACGGGGTAAAGTAATGGTAAAGGGAAATGAAGTTGGTAGTTTTTCTTTCCGGCTGCATTTAACTTTTGAAATACGCTACTTATGCCACTTATCTCTAAGCATTAACTTAGCTGTTAGCCGTTATTATGGTGGCTTCCATTGTTTCCTCTTTCAACTTTGATTATTCAATTAGCAGATAAGCACAAACAGAATCATGAATCATGTGACAAGAGAACTACACAATTGTCCTGCGAAAGTCTTACGATAGCTAGATACGATCATATTCCAATTCACATTTGAGAAAAGTGTAAACAAAACCTTGTTTAAATTGCGAATAACGATAACGGCAGCGCGGTAATTGTCAGCTGATGTGGAACGTATGTACATATGCAATGCCATTGAGAGTGTTTACACCAGGCCTACTTGATCACTGATCAGTGGAATCACTGAACATAGCCAAAGACATCTGTGTGAGTGGACTTATACCATAAATGTATTCTAATTGAAGTCTGCTAAAGGTTTGGCAGAGGATCTTTGGATATCGCCATGTTTGCCTTGGCTAATTTCGATATTTAATCGATAGCAATCGTTAGCTGGATCACTGATTGGCGATGCGTGAATATCGTAAAAGTGCAATTAGAACAATAACTTCTCCTAATCTTGGTATTCCTACAGTTTTAGTTTTAGTTTTTAATTCTACAAATTTTATGCTACAAAATATGGAAAATGAAATAGATATAAAAAATCTTATATATAATATCGTTGCTACTTATCGTTTCTGACTTCACTGTTGAAACGCAAATATCGTTTGATATCGTTTACTTTGCAACGTTGACCAACATTCAGATTGATCTCACCACACAGTTATAAGAAATTGTAATTATCAAATCCATAATTAAATGATGGATTGGCAGGAAGCGGACGACCCTTGTACCGACCTCAATTCGCCTGAGAACAGTTTGTGGGCTGAGTAAGTCGCGATATATATGTAAACTATTCACACACACGCCTACTCACAGCAATGCGTGCATGTGTTGTTGTTTGTTTTTCAGCAACTTTGAATACAATTTCATTGAGGTCTGGCAAAAGGTTGATGCATTGATCGATCTAGGGGATGAGTGCGCAAAGAAGGGGGCCTACAAATCGGCCAAAGGTTCTTACGAACCTGCTTTCAATTTACTGAAACATTCCTTTGCAATGAAGGGGATGGAACACGTGCTAACTAATCTGAAAATGTATCTCTATGTAAGTTGCATCATGATGGGGATGCAATTGTAACTTTAACTAATTTCTAGTTTCATTCCGGCAGGGCGTTCTGATGGTGTGCTATGGTAAACTGAATAAGGTCAACGAAATATCTGCCTTGGCGCGTTATGGCAAAGATCTGCTTAGTTATGATCCGTTGTATGCGATGACAAGGTCCGAAATTGTTGCCTTTGATTGCCTTATGGAGCATCGTCTAAAGCGTGAGCAGGGGATCCAAGTGCCATCTTGGCTGCACGATAAGTACGTGGAAGACCACGACTACTCTCTTTTTAACTCATTGGTGCTATTACAATGATTGTAAGATTCGTTGGCAAAATACAAATAATTAAGAAGAATGAAAGTGAAGGCAGTCATAGCATATGGTTGGCACTCACCTCTCAGGATGATGACAGTCTTAGCTCATGTTGTACACTTGCTTTCAGAGCTTCCTGCATCTTGGATATACATAGATATATATGGTCACAGATCAGGTTGAGATCATCTGAACTGTGACTATAGGGGCTGGCTGGAAGGTGGATAGCTTTACAATCACTGAGGCAGAAGGAGTTCTATAGGCGCCACTCCAACGTTGAGAATGCTAGCAGTTCTATGCGGCGGATAAGCGCATGTCCCTGCTTATCATATTGGACTTATGTAGGAGAGTTTCCATTACTTTGCACATCTTTGTTAGGGCATTGGAGTGAGAGGGCGCCAAAGAGCTTCATAGCAAGCGAACAAGATTCATTATGACATCTGAAAGAGGTTAAAAGGAATGCAAAATTCTTATAATTTTAAGAATATCACTAGATCAGATGAAGCAAACATACAAACTGATCAAAGAAGGAAGCATAATGGAAGGCGACAAGCAACAACAACACTAGGAGAGGGTACAGGGAGCAGGTGTACAGACAATATTGGTTCTTGTGGCAGCATTAATGGAGAGCATTGCGGTACCATTACCAAAGCTTTTAAACAAACAGTAGAAGAAAAAATAAACAATGTTGCTTGGATCTTGGAAAAAGGATATCAGTGCATTTTTGAACTCATCGCAGTCAGGCCGGTTCCGGTTCCCGCTGCCACATCCACTTAAATCAGTTGGTTCAGATTTTGCTTGGTGTTCGCAATCCCAATTCCAATCGGAAACGGGAACAGGCCTGTCCTATACTAATAGGTATGAATTGCCGAATCGGTTAGACAGCAGCACCTTCACCTTCCCTCAAAATCCAACTAACGTTTCCATTTACAGCTGGGAAAATGTGAGAATTTAGCCTTATCCTATGGGAAAAACATTTCATTCAATTGGGGAAGTTGGAATCTTGCGCTGCTAAAGACGGTAACGTTCTTGCTCTTCTCATCTTAAGAGATTCATCTCATCGAAATCTGTCAAAAATTATGAGAGATGTAAGGGCTTTATCGATTTGCGGGGGCGGAAATTTTAATACAAACTTGGTCTGACGCCGCGCGTTGCTCTAGTAGAGTGAGTATTCGTGCATATGTATGTAACAGGCAATTCTAACAAAAGAATTCGCTTGGAATTCGATTGGAAGAGATTTCCGTAGCACCGCCGATATGTTTTTATATGAATTTTCAATTCATTGGGAAGAGTTTTAAGTGATAATTTAAGAACTTCACATGCAAATTTCGTTATACAAATTTTCTCACAAATATGTAACGTGCATATCCTCGTCCTTCAATCGCTCCTTAGTAATACGAATATGACATCGAAGGACCAATTTCATGCATAATCGCAAATACCAATTCTAAGTTCAAATCTAAGTTTAAATCGATTCGGAAACAATCTAATTGGGTCAATTGGCATATAGATATGCCCTAACACTATATGGCGTTCTATATAATTTGAAAGATTTTCATAAGGAACTTAAAGGGTGTTTCCAAAACAAATTACTTACTATTCAGCACAGTTATCCCTTCCTGCAGGACAGACCCAAATATAGCCAGCCACTCACCTAACCCCTGTCATCTGTATAGGCGGAGTAGGCAGTGTAGAGGGGGTATGATGGGAAGGCAGTTTCATTGTTGTTGAGTCAAACATTGTCGCCGTCGCCGTAGCCACCCCCTCCCCCTCCCCCTATTTAGAATACCGGCACTTTCAATTGGCATTGAAATTGAAATCCGCTTATTTGGTTCTCAAACAAAAGAACATGAAAGGAAGGCTATCTTCGGCTTGCCGAAGCATATATACCATTCACATTGTAGAAATATAATTGAGCTAGATGAAATCTGGTCTGGAAATTGTTCTAATTTGGATGAAGAACAGAACAGAGCAGGATGGATGATGAGATCAGGCCAGCGGATGTGTTGCCTCATCGAATTTGGTTTGATTTAGATGAAGAGCAGAAAAGTTATGCTACTGTTATATGGTAGCCATAAGATATAGTTGAGCAATATATATGAATCTCGAACTTAAGCAGCGTGTTGACAAAACAATCGTCTGGCAGCTCTGTAGCTCTTAAGACTTCTGAGATCTTTTGGTTAAGATAGACGGACAGACTGTGCTATGTCGACTCCCCTTGTCATGCTGATCAAGAATATATATTATATATCTATGCATTGCAAGCTGTGTTCATTCCAGAACAATCGGTTATATGGTATCTATAAGATATAGTTGTCTGATCTGAATAAAACTCGAACTTGGATCTGGTAAAATCTTCAGCTCCGAAGATTTTAAGACATCTGAGATCTTTATGGGGAAACAGAAGGATTGATGGCTATTCGGATATGATTAAATCGATTCCCCTTATCATGATCATGATCCTTCTGTGCATTGCAAACTTCCTGACAATACTAATATACCATTCTGTGAATGGTATAAAAAGAATAAATAAATACCAAAACGAAATCGTCTAGAGTATGGTGGAGGAGGAGGAGGAGCGCGAGCGGGCTGGTAAAAGCAAACGAAAACCAAACAATATTTTCCTAATTTTTCGCGCGCGCACGCGACCAAAGAAAGAAAAGCCAAAAACCAAGGCAGAAAGAAAACTGTCAGCAACAGGAGGACGACGTTGTCGCCAAACAAGGGAATGTCGGCTGGCGTTGAACCAGGAACTGGCAAGTGGTTGGTGGTGGGGGGGCTGTACGCTGGGTAAAGTGGGTCTCAGTGGGTGTGGATTTTGGGCGTGCGGATGGTTGACTTGGGGCGTGCGGATGGTTGGATGCAGTTTGCGTTTTGCTGCCAGTTTGCCTTTGATTTCCGCTGCTTCCGATTGCTTTGTTTTCGTGAGTTTGTGATTTTCCTTTTCTGCCTCTTCTTCTTCTTCGTCTTCTTCTTTTCTTCACAAATATACAAATGTCTAAAAGTGACTTGATAAGCATTTTCAGATGAAAATTTCTTCTGTTTTCTTTTTTTTTTCGTTTTGGTGGATTTGGCGGGTAGGGGGAATAGGGGGAATGGGGTGGGCATATACTGGTGATTGGAAAAGTTGGAAATTGTAGTTTTGCTAGTCGTTGGAACACGTGGCATGGCAAACACGACATATGGGAAGTTCCACAATTGCCGGATGAAACTAATTTAAGTACGTTTAGCCGCAAAAAGGACTTTGCATATAATTTATAACAAATTAACTATCAAATACCGCAAAATCCAACTTGCAATTTGCCCATTTTATGCACAAATCGATTTTGTTTGCCTTTGCTTGGCAAAATATGAAAATGTTTTACATAATTTACGGATTTTATACCCTGTAGATGAAGGTAGAAGTGTCTGAAATTAAGCAGTCTTTTTGCTCCTTTTTTTTGGGAATTCGAAAACCAAATCTATATGATAGGTTGTTGATGTCAAAGGCATATATAGGGTGATGTTATAGAACACACTTTCAGGTGTAAACGCTTTAGCTTCGAGCTTCATTTGGATCATAAGATATAGGAACAATTCATAGCCTTCTAGATTTGAGGTGAAGCAAATTATTTCATATCTCGAGGCAGTCAGCAGGCGCCTTTGTTGATCTCTCAAAACACCCCAATAACTCCTTAAAAAGGCAATCAATCTAGTAGTTATTGAGTTTTTCCCTATCTTCGTTCTAAGCTACACAAAGGAACCTATAAATTCAAGTGTTTACACATTCACTTCTCCAAATCTGTAGAGCTTTCCGTGACACCCTCTATAAAAAGGTCTTTCTCAAAGGTCTTCCTCTTTTCATTGATATAGCGTCATTTGGTGGAATAGGTTTATCCATTTTCAACACTTTACTAGAACAACATTCACAGGAATGAACGTTGAAAGACGCTGAACTTTGCAGGTTTCCCAAGTCAGCATTGATAACATCAAGTTTCAGGTTTCATCAAGTTAAATTTTCAATTTTGGTAGACAATTTTAAACTAATTTCTTTTCACTACTGTTGGTTCCAACGATCTAACTCTTAAATCTTACAGAAAGTCTCGCCAAGAAAGTTGCAGCAACTTGCAGATCATTTTGGCATTTTGACAATTTCCAAAAGTTCAGTTAACACAAAAACTCAGCGAATGAACATGGATCCCCAAGGAAGAGCACCAAATTTCTATCTTTAAAGAAAAGACAATCCTATATCAATGTCAACTTCTTCTTAGCTCTTATCGTTCCTCAACCGAATACACAGTATCTCACTTGCCTTGCCACACTCTTTGCTTCCTTCCACTCATATTCTAGCTTGATTTTGATTATTTGTTGCTATTGTTATTATTATTGCTATTGTTGTAGTTTCAGTTGCTGCCGTTCTGGTTGTTGTTGTTGTATTCAAGCATAGCATATTGTAAAATTGATTTATTTATTCATTTAAATTGGTCGTACTGCGTGGCGTTGTGTGCGTTCTGTTTATTTAATTTAATAAATTATTTCAACTAAATTAATGCTCAGCCAACCCAATCTGAAATTGAAACTGAGAATCTCTCTTTACTTTAAATTTAAATTTAAAAAAAAAGAAAAGAAAAAAACAACAATAAAATCATTATAAACAATGATTAGCCTTTGGCAAAATGCATATGCAGATGCTGCTGCTGTTGTGTAATTTTATCAACGCCGCATGTCCTGTTCCCACAATAGAATCTTTTTATACCCTTGCAGGAGGTAGTATAATTTTGTTACGATATTTGTAATGCACCTCCAATGCCATAAAGTATATATATTCTTGATCAACTTGACAAATAGAGTTGATATAGCCATGTCCGGCTGTCTGTTTCTATGCAAACTTGTCTCTCCGTTTTTTGAGCTAACGAGTTGAAAATTTCACCATAAACTTGTTTCTGCCATAAGCTGCTCATACGTTTGTTGTCCAAATTGAACCAAATTTGGCTCATGTTAGTATATTAAGCTTCCACATCAAGCTGACTAAAGTTGATTTGGATCGAACTACTATATCAACGTACTACTATATCCCATAAAACAGACCAATTCGTTATGAAATCTTGGAACAGAAAAACTGATTGTTTTTTATTCAAATTGAACTAAATTTCTTGAAGTCACTACGTCTGCTGTCACCAAGGTTGATCCAGATCGGACCACTATATTATATAGCTCTCATATATGGCAGACCGACTAGGAATGAACTCTTAGTATACCGACTTTTCTGTCAGTCTGAGAAGCCTCCACTAATGCTGAACGAACTCCAACCGAATCTGCAAGGGTATGTAAGCTTCGGTTATCCGTAGTTAGAGCTAATTTCTTGTTATACTCGTACTCCAGCAGAGTAAGCGAGTATATTGTATTCGTGCAAGTGTATGTAAAGGGGAAAACGGAAGCGTTTCTGACTTCATAAAGTTGTTCCAGCCATGTCCAGCTGTCTCTGTCTCTGCCTCCGTGTCTGTATCTGTCTCAGTCTCAGTCTCAGTCTCAGTCTCAGTCTCAGTCTCAGTCTCAGTCTCAGTCTCAGTCTCAGTCTCAGTCTCAGTCTCAGTCTCAGTCTCAGTCTCAGTCTCAGTCTCAGTCTCTGTCTCTGTCTCTGTCTCTGTCTCTGTCTCTGTCTCTGTCTCTGTCTCTGTCTCTGTCTCCGTCTCTGTCTCTGTCTCTGTCTCTGTCTCTGTCTCTGTCTTCGTCTCTGTCTCTGTCTCTGTCTCTGTCTCTGTCTCTGTCTCTGTCTCTGTCTCTGTCTCTGTCTCTGTTTCTGTTTCTGTCTCCGTCTCCGTCTCTGTCTCCGTCTCCGTCTCCGTCTCTGTCTCCGTCTCTTTCTCTGTCTCTGTCTCTGTCTCTGTCTCTGTCTCTGTCTCTGTCTCTGTCTCTGTCTCTGTCTCTGTCTCTGTCTCTGTCTCTGTCTCTGTCTCTGTCTCTGTCTCTGTCTCTGTCTCTGTCTCTGTCTCTGTCTCTGTCTCTGACTCTGTCTCTGTCTCTGTCTCTGTCTCTGTCTCTGTCTCTGTCTCTGTCTCCGTCTCCGTCTCTGTCTCCGTCTCCGTCTCCGTCTCTGTCTCCGTCTCTTTCTCTGTCTCTGTCTCTGTCTCTGTCTCTGTCTCTGTCTCTGTCTCTGTCTCTGTCTCTGTCTCTGTCTCTGTCTCTGTCTCTGTCTCTGTCTCTGTCTCTGTCTCTGTCTCTGTCTCTGTCTCTGTCTCTGTCTCTGTCTCTGTCTCCGTCTCCGTCTCCGTCTCTTTCTCTGTCTGCGTCTCTGTCTCTGTCAGTCTGAATGAACATTTACAACTCGAAGACTATAAAAGCTAGGCTCACCAAATTTGGTATGTAGACTCATCTCGTCAGATAAAGTTTGTTTTCAAAGTTTTCCACGTCCTCTCCCACCCCTCCGCAAATCATTAAAAACCTTATAACTCCCACAATTTTTGACAGATTTAGTTAAGTCTCGGTTTGTATATGAAATTTCCTTAGGATCGGATAAGAATTGTAGACAAAAAAGTGTAAGAAAACATTTTGTATGAGAACACCTCACCCTCAGGAATAGAAATCACAAATTGTGTGTCGAATATTTTGGAAAATTGCTGAGTACGCGTATCTTATAGTCGGAATATCGACTATAGCGAACTTACTTGTTTTTATTTATTTTAATGTGCATCAATATTTCATAAGCAATGGAAGAATAAATAAATAAAAGAAGATAAGATAAAATAAAATATGTCATAGCCATAAAACAAATTTTATTTAATCAAATAAAAAACGGCACGCATAGAAATTATTTTAATCAAATCGTATATGGATATGCCACATAGAGTTATTTATGGGGGCAAACTGATTTACGAGTAGATTTATCTATTCCAGCACAAACGGAGCTACAAATTTCAGGTGATTGTTGGTCGATAGACAATTGACTTCATCTGCAGATTAATTCATGCAGCTGAGGAGGAGGGGAATGGCAAGTATGTATGGGTTAAAATTTTGAAATCCTGCAAAAATATCAAAAGAAACATTGCACAACACTTCAATGTGCCAAAGACAACACTAAAACATCTCGCTGATGCCTAAAGGGAATGGCCTAGCTTAGCTTATTGGAAATAGTAGAGTAAACGAGTATATTGTATATATAAAGTATATATATATATATTTGTATATGTATTAGTACCTAATCTACCGACTTGCCAAATTTCATTAAGATCGGACAATATAGATTGACGAGGCACATCTTACAGGCTTCTGATGACCTCGAGTACTGCAATGCCGTCCTTATTGACAAGCAGCAAGCTTTTGATAGGGTCTGCCAGCGCCCTACTATGGTCTCCTTTGGTCATATCTGGAAGGACGTGAATTCAAGGTCAGGTTCAGGGTCAGGGACACCTAATCGATAATCGACACCTTGCCAAATGCGAGCTGGAGTTCCGCAGGGCAGCGTTCTTGGCCCGATGCTGACAGCTGACCTACCTAGGCCTGACGATGACTACATGTAGGCACCCTCGAAGGCTCTTATTGCAACCTATGCGGATGATATTTGCTGTCCTTTACAACTCTAAATGCCACTTCGAAGCAGCAGCTGGATTCCAGGGCAGCTTAGTGCTGGAGATGGAATCTGAAGATCAACACCATGAAGACGACTAACCCTTGCTTCACTCTAAAAAAGGTAATATCGAGCACTCCACTCCTATTCAGCTGAAGGGAGTTACACTGGAACAGCCATTGCAAGCGAAATACCTTGGAATCACATTGGACAATCGCCTCACTTTTGGGCCACACCTGAAATCTGCGGATTCAACAAGAAAGGTGGCTGATAAATAGAAAAAGGCACTATGTCACTTAGAGCTAAGCTTAGAGCAGTCTTTGAGCATTATGTAGCACCGATCTGGCTTTACGGGGTACAGATTTGGGGCTACAAACGTATCCAGGTATTGCAGAATCGAGCCGAATCGGCAGATAACCAACTGCCCATGGTACGTGCCTGCCTCCAACCTTCATCGTGATCTCAATCTGCATACCGTGGAAGAGCAGATTGGACGGCACAGCAGCAGATACAGTGACAGACTGTTGAGTCACCGCAGTATGATCGCCAGGCCTTTAAGGCGGCTTAGAAAGATTGGGGTTTGGAAAATCGTGAGGTCTCCTTACTCATAAGTCCTCATAAGCGAATTGTATGAGGTTTGGCTCTCTTTATATATATTTTAAACAGTCTATGTCAAAGATCCCTAAGGAATCGTGCTTAAAACTCAATCTAGTTGGCTTTGATAGTTTTCAATTTCGAAAAGCCAGTGCAAGCTTTCTAAGCGATTCTCAAAATATTAAGTAATGCTCAGCAGCAGAGCTGATGAATTTGTACATTCACTTTGTGTTGTATTTCATAATTTTTTGTTTTCTATCTTTATATTATTTTTAACACTCTTTTTTTTGTGTCCAATTAGACATTTTTAATCATGCTCTGTTAACTGGAGCACCGAAGTGCCTTTTTATAAGCAGGATAGGCTTGGTAGCTCAATAAAATCGATGTGATTCTTCATAATCATAATAAACTAAATCCGTCAAAAAATTGTGGCAAATATAAGGACATTATCAATTTGCGTAGGGCGATAGATGGGGTGGGAAAAGTTTAAAACGAGATAAGTTTGGTATCTCGATGAAATCTATGAGATGGGGAGTTCAGTGTCCACGGTGAGGCAGATCCAGAGGGTGGTGCCTTTTGAGTCTACGGATGGCGGTGCTGTTGTCCAACAGATTGATGGCCAGGGGGTTGGTGTGCCTATCGAGACGGGCGATGTGGCATCTGCTGAGCCTGGCGATCTCTTCATGCACCCAAGGGATGCCAAGCTCTTGATATATTTCGGCGTTTGATGTTAGTAAATTGGCGTTGGAGCTTTATTTTGGAACCTTTGCATCACGCTGAGGTTCGAGCGGCTAGCAGTACCCCATATGGGGATCCCATAGGTCCACATGGGTTTCATTAATGCCTTGTAAGTGAGCAGTTTCACCCTTAGCCTGAGTTTTGACCTTTTCCCAATGAGCCAAAGATGCTTCTTCAGCAGGACGCTCATCTGTGCCCTTTTATCGACGAGGTGTTGCTTACATTTGAGTCTCCTGTCAATAATTATGCCCAAATACTTGGCAGTGTTGCTGTCGGGGATTACTGAGCCATCCAGGGTGACTGAGGGGCAGTCTCCTCTTCTCAGAGCGAATGTGCAGTGGATGGATTTGTCCGGATTTACCATGATGTTGCACCTCTTTAGCCAGGTGACTGTTGTGTCTGTGGGCAGGTGTCGCTGGCAATGAAGGCTGTGTTGTCAGCGTATGTGGCAGTCAGTAGACTCGATGATTAGGGGCATGTCGGCTGTGTACAGAGTGTACAGTACTGGGCCCAGTTTACCAGAAATGAAGTCAGGCGGAAGCATACTATGTAGTTGACAATGGTCAGGTTATAATTAGACCTTCTCTATGGTCGTAAATATATGATTTCTCTAACGTACACATTAGCTATAATCCACCTCCTTGTTTCTAAGAACAAATATTCTCTCAAGGCTCTCACATTCAATCTCTCATCCAACAGCCTAATTTTTCAGACTTCAGACAGAAATCACTAAATTCTGGCCAAGTTTGCCTAATATGCTGGGAATCACTTCTTTTTATCAAAAGACAAACCTAATCCTTGTAAAATGGCACGTAAAATATCTGCAGGACATCTCTATATCATATCCGTTTTCCCTATAGCTTTATTTTGATAAGCTCAGGCCGAGTCTGGCCATCATCAACTATGCCACATTAGATATTTACGAGCAGAGACAGACAGAGACAGAGAGAGAGCGCGGGAGAAGGCAAACCTTTGGCTCAACTTTGCACAAATTGCTGGCCATTATTGGCATTTTCAGCCAAAACCAACAAAATGTTGCCAAAAGATTTGCTTTTAATCGCATGACATGACCATGAACAGAAACCGGCAAAAAAACAAAACAAAATTTCAATAAAAATAAAACTAACACGAGCAATTTGAATATGTGAATGTTTATATGTGTTATACAGGTGTCTATCGGTATGTATGTATGTGTGTGTGAGTGTGTGAGTGGCATGTTTTTGGCTTTTTGCAGCTTGGCGGCTTGTTTGTTGTTAATTTGTTGGCATTGTTGTTGTTGTTTATTTGAATTTTCGTGTTGTTTTTGTTGTTATTATTTGAACACAGTGCTTTAGGGATTAAAAACACGCAGGCAATACCTACACACACACACATACACACTACCTGTACACTCAAAGAAAAACAAACAAACAAGTAGTCGAGTTTGCACTTAATTAAAGAGCTGTTAACACACTGCAACATGTTTGCAAGCATCCTGCAACATGTTTACAAGACAATTTCACTCGCAGCCTCAATGTTGATGGCAACATTTTGTATGACAGCTGGGTAAGCACATGCAGAATTCTGTTTCTCAATCTCACATAGCAATAATAATGCTATGGCTCTGCTTATATATCAATGAAATCTGAAAGATCAGACGATTATGGGCTTATACATATATAAACAGAGTTCTAACTAAATCCGTCAAAAATTTTGGGAGATATAAGGACATTATCGATTTGCGATGGATCTGGGATGTCTTCATACCAAATTTGGTGACTCTAGCTCTTATAGTCTCCAAGTTCCAGGTGTACACACAAGCTTAGACATATGCCCTTCCATAGAGATTCAAATACTTCAGATACTCTGTGACTACATCGGTGAATTCTATATTTAACAAATTAATAATCCAAGCCATGGGTAAAATCTTGTATAATTTTTGCAGCTTGAAGGCCAAGATCAAACCTTATCAATGCAAAAATTGAAACTTAGAATTGCCCATCCAAGCCACTTCGTTGAAGCTGAGAGTAGCCCACCTTTGAGCCAAAGCTAAACGCCACATAGCATGAAAGTATACTATGATCTGATGATCGTCAGCTTTAATTCAAGCCCAGCAGCTTAAGAAAGCTTTAATGAGCTTTGCTGCAAAGAAATTCCATGCATACAAACTTTAACCTTGATTTCAAATCTTTTTTCAAAATGGATCAAATGAAACTTGGGTGAAAACCTCAGGCATGTGGCTATGGTGACTTAGCCTGTGGGTCGGCATATGAATTGAATTTTCAAATTGTTGGCAATTTATATTCTGCGTGTACACACACACACACACACACACATATATATGTAAAGACAAGAAACATTTATTTATGCAAATTTTATTTTATTTGTTTTTCAATATTTTGGTAACTTTGTCGCTGATATTTCCGCTATGCAAATAAACACAAAATGCCAACTGCTGGCAGGCAGTGAATCGCAAATGTGTTTGTTAAATTGAACACTTACACAAACATGTACATATATACACACGTACATACGTACCTGCATGGACAACGCATTATTTTGTATTTTAATAATTCAAATATCAATTTGTTGTACATTAAATATTTAATTTGAAATAAAATGTGTTAAATTCTTTGGGGTATTATACACATGCATATATGTATGTATGTATGTATAAATAACTGTTTGTGTATGCATGTGTGTACATGTGTGTGTGCCTATGTTCGTGGGAGAGATTCTGGGCCCACGCATATGTCATGCAGTTTTTGGTTTGTTTAATTACAGCTTAAAATCGTTGATTAAAAAAAACAAGAGCAACAAAAACAAATGCCACACAAGACTAATTGTCATAAATCTGCCCACAAAATGTATACGAATAAGTTAATACACTTCCCTAGAAATATTTTCTAGAAATTAGCATTTGTATTTACATTCATGGGTGGGAAGTGAGCTACATGGGTTGATGGTTTTAATAAGAAAGTTTTCTCTTTGCAAGATGATCTTTGCGAAAACTTGCTAATATATATGTTATATACTTAATCATAATCCTAATTTGATCCTAATTAGATCCTAATTAGATCCTAATTATTCAAGAGATCACACAATGTTTGAAACAAAATGAGAAGGAATGATTCGTAAGACGAGTGCAATCGGTCAGAAGATGTGAATAAACTGTTCTAATATCAAATGGTTCTGAAACGATACCAAACAGTTCTGATACCAAATGATACCAAACGGTTCTGAAAATGTTACCAAACGGTTCTGAAAATGATACCAAACAGTTCTGATACCAAATGATACCAAACGGTTCTGAAAATGATGCCAAACGGTTCTGAAAATGTTACCAAACAGTTCTGAAAATGTTACCAAACAGTTCTTAAAATGATACCAAACAGTTCTTAAAATGATACCAAACAGTTCTGAAAATGTTACCAAACAGTTCTTAAAATTATACCAAACAGTTCTGAAAATGTTACCAAACAGTTCTGAAAATGTTACCAAACTCTTCTGAAAATGTTACCAAACTCTTCTGAAAATGTTACCAAACGGTTCTGAAAATGTTACCAAACAGTTCTGAAAATGTTACCAAACAGTTCTGAAAATGTTACCAAACAGTTCTGAAAATGATACCAAACAGTTCTGAAAATGTTACCAAACAGTTCTGAAAATGTTACCAAACGGTTCTGAAAATGATGCCAAACGGTTCTGAAAATGTTACCAAACAGTTCTGAAAATGTTACCAAACAGTTCTTAAAATGATACCAAACAGTTCTTAAAATGATACCAAACAGTTCTGAAAATTATACCAAACAGTTCTTAAAATGATACCAAACAGTTCTGAAAATGTTACCAAACAGTTCTTAAAATTATACCAAACAGTTCTGAAAATTATACCAAACAGTTCTTAAAATGATACCAAACAGTTCTGAAAATTATACCAAACAGTTCTTAAAATGATACCAAACAGTTCTGAAAATGTTACCAAACAGTTCTGAAAATGTTACCAAACAGTTCTGAAAATGTTACCAAACTCTTCTGAAAATGTTACCAAACTCTTCTGAAAATGTTACCAAACAGTTCTGAAAATGTTACCAAACAGTTCTGAAAATGATACCAAACAGTTCTGAAAACATTACCAAACAGTTCTGAAAATTATACCAAACAGTTCTTAAAATGATACCAAACAGTTCTGAAAATTATACCAAACAGTTCTTAAAATGATACCAAACAGTTCTGAAAATGTTACCAAACAGTTCTTAAAATTATACCAAACAGTTCTGAAAATTATACCAAACAGTTCTTAAAATGATACCAAACAGTTCTGAAAATTATACCAAACAGTTCTTAAAATGATACCAAACAGTTCTGAAAATGTTACCAAACAGTTCTGAAAATGTTACCAAACAGTTCTGAAAATGTTACCAAACTCTTCTGAAAATGTTACCAAACTCTTCTGAAAATGTTACCAAACAGTTCTGAAAATGTTACCAAACAGTTCTGAAAATGTTACCAAACGGTTCTGAAAATTATACCAAACAGTTCTGAAAATGTTACCAAACAGTTCTGAAAATGTTACCAAACAGTTCTGAAAATGTTACCAAACAGTTCTGAAAATGTTACCAAACAGTTCTGAAAATGTTACCAAACAGTTCTGAAAATGTTACCAAACAGTTCTGAAAATGATACCAAACAGTTCTGAAAACATTACCAAACGGTTCTGAAAATTAATCGAAACGGTTCAAAAATGAGACCAAATGGTTCTGAAAATGAGACCAAAACGTTTTTGTTTGCTTTTTTCTACAGACCATTCAGGTTCACAAGTCTTCATGGATTGCTACCAAAACACTTTGAAATGAGCCCAAGTCAAGCCTCATATGATCCCAAAAACGTTTCTATAATAAACTAAATCGTTTCTCAAATGAGAACAAAAACGTTCTCTGAAATTAAGAGCATCGTTTACGACTTAAGAAAGAACTGGTTTACAGTACGATTGTGAACGAAAAAGTTCATTTTCTACTAAATTTGTCACTTCTTTAATGATCCTTGGAAAAAGCTGAAGCTATGTCCTAGCGCGGGATATCAACAGATCGAGTTGAGGGTGAGTTTCTTAGGGCAGATGCTTGACAATAATTCAACACAAGCTCAACCACAAAATCACATGTACCCGATGGGGTAAACTGTCAGTTTATGATAAAGAGCATGTAAATGTGTTCATTTTTGCATGTCCATCCTGTTTGAGAGGTCACCACAAACATAGATGAATTATGTGGCCAAAATGGCATTAAAAAGACAACAAACAACAAGAAAATTGCATATTAAAGTCTATGGAAAGGCCATTGATCATTTGGAATTTGGAAAACTGAAGCATTATAAACACAGAACATGGATATGGCTTCATGGCATGACCATATCAGTTTGCTAAGATTAAAGAAGGACTTTTGGCAAACTTTAATACAATGCCGCCCGCCACTCAGTATTCCAAACACTTTGGCATGACTAATTGAGCACTTCGGTTGGCTTAAAGGCTAGGCAATGCCACTGGAATAGAACTGTGCCCAGAACATGGCTATGTCTTGTCGCACAGGCAGAGCTAAGCGCCTCTTAAATGTTCAACTTCATGTTCATACAGACGTATGGCAGATCCGCTGATGCTGCCATTGCCATTACCATTGGCATTGCCATTGCCCGTCATCCGTTGCCGTTACCTTGACAATCCCAAAACGCAGGCAATCAAGTGTAAAATCATAGAATTTTTAATTGATGCCGACGATGCAGGGCAGGGCAGGGCAGCGCATCGGAATCGGAACAGCTCACAGTTCCAGTTTCTTTTCCATGTTGGAGTCGTTGGTTTGAGCATGTTGAATGTTGAAAGAGAGAGTATATTCAGCAGGGGGAAATTGTCGGAAGTATTTGAAGATGTGTGGGAAATATCTATCTGTGGAAGATTACTTTCTCAGCAATTCAAAATAGATTGGCAAATGAAGAAAATGGGAAATAGACGACCAGGAAACAGTTTCAATAATACTTCAAATATTCCTCTAATTATCATGTTTCGAAAGCAAAAACTAGGAAAATTTAATGGTTTTAAGAACAACATCAAAAATTTCCATGAAAATTCAACTTACAATTTAAGGAAATCAAAGAAATCTTTGTTAAGCAATGACAACTCATATATATATATATATATATATATATAGTTGTACAACTCCAACCAACGACAAGCCACAGCTGTTGCTCTGCTAAAATACTCATACAAGTTAGATATTATAAGACTAAGAAGTCGCTATGCAAAATTCCACTCACAATGCCAAAATTAGATTCATTGAAATCTCTAGAAGAGAAAAATCATTAGTTCTAAGTACACTCCCCTCCTCCATAGAGTATTAATTTATCGGTTACAAGCTCTGACAACAAATTCTCTCTTTTTTTTTTTTTTTTTTGTTTAGCTAAAAGTGAGGCTAGAGCCTTTCGCTTGTCAAGTTCCAGGGGTCTATTATAATGCCCAGATAGCCGTTGTCCGTTGCTGCGGGTTTTTTAAGTTAATTGGCAGTTGGAGCTAGTGAGCTAGTGTTCGATACGGATACGGATACGTATACGGATACGTATAGTATGTAGTAACTGGTGTTGCTGTTGTTGCCCAGTGGACCGGACCAGTGGCAATTCGTCGTTTTGCTTAGGCTCAACGCAATCATCGCCTGGCATGGAACAACCTCAATCGAACGGCATTGCTGCTGCTGTTGTTGCTGCTGTTGCTGCTGTTGTGTTTGACGTGTCCCAATGTGCTCGACATTGGCCATGGACGAATGACTGTAAAACGTATCCATACTCGTATACAAATCGAAATGCATTGGCCAGCAGCTGTCAGATGCCTTGCCTGGTCATGTTGTTTTATGCTCCAGCCGTAGTAGTCATAGACGGAGCCAGAGTCAGCCAATTGAATTGCCCAGTTTGATGATTGACCAGCAGCAGCACCATCAAGTGGAGGTGGAGGAACAGGAGCACCTGCAAGGCACAGGCTGTCTGTCTGTGCATGATGTTGGT
This sequence comes from Hirtodrosophila duncani, assembly GCA_037043425.1. Classification (NCBI taxonomy): domain Eukaryota; kingdom Metazoa; phylum Arthropoda; class Insecta; order Diptera; family Drosophilidae; genus Hirtodrosophila; species Hirtodrosophila duncani. The sequence continues at coordinate 1,878,126 of JBAMBM010000072.1, read as the reverse complement.
TTGGGGAATTTGACACCTGCTACTACGCTTTGATGGCATTGAGGTATGTGGATGTGGATGGCATGTGTAGAGACGTTTACTGTTGTCTAATGTGTTTGAACTGAAGACTAACTGATTGCCAGGATTAAAGGCCAAATATGAGAGATAAATATAAGCTAATATTACAGGCCATGTCTATCACTCTAATGTTGGATCCACAACGGGCAATTAAAAGCTAAATACAAATGAAGACAAGTTCAGAATTCACTGGTTTCTGGAAGCTGATCCTGGCAAGTCTAAAGTCGCCCAGATCTTCGGCAACTACACAGGAAGATTAACTGCCATCCAGCATCTTAAATACATCCCTGATTCCATTGAATTGCCTCAGCAACTATCACAGCCATGTGGATTACATATCCCCCCCCCCCCCCATTCGTAGCAGTACGCGCATACACTCCGTGCAACTTGAATAGAACATGCATTTACTTTGATCTATTTTCTCGGAATATGGACTCATATACCTCATTGATCGAACTTTTTAGTTAATGTCGACTATTTTATTATACAAAGAAGTAAAATGAGTTCAGGAAAAGCTTTGACCGATGCGAAGAACGATCAAATCCAATTAAACAAAACAGTTAAGAACAAAGAGAGGAGCTGAAACTTAATGTTGATATTAAATAATAAGTGTAAATATGAAAACAAAGAAAAGCGACACACTCTGGCTGCTTACTAATGCAGAAACGAGATTTATGTATAGAGAAAATCGACAATTTTCACGACTTTTGTTAAGAATCATAAAAAATATAGTATCAAGGCAAATATCAGGTTATTCTGAATGCTTAATGTATAAGAAGACTACAAATAAGGAAGGTTAAGTCACCTCATAACCGGCTGGAAAGTGCAATCCCTCTGTTTTACGTTTGTATATTTATATATATATATATATATATATATATATATATATATGTGTGGAAGCATAAGTACTTTGAATATGCGGCGTGTGTGAATATATGTGAGAATTGTATTGAGTTTGTGTTAGTGCGTATTTGGGTATTCCACCATGATCGCAGGTACATTGCCACATTGCATCAGCCTATTTATGTGTCCGTTTTGTTGCCTGCTTTACTATGTGTTTTAGGAAAGTCCCGTTTTAACGGGGCGTCAGCGTTTGCAGCTGTCGCCGTGTGTGGTTCGGTATAAAAGCACGAGAAAAGGGAAGACACTAGTTAGTTCTGCTACGGATCTCGGTGCGACCGAAACTCGCTGCGCCTAAAACGGTGGAAATGAATAGTAAAAATTATGACGCTCCAACCATATATATATTATCACAGTGACTCGCTCAATCTCTCATTCAGAAACATGCCTGATTTGACCTATATTTTAGATCTTAATTACACATTTTCATGGTGTTGATGATCGTTACCTAGCTTAAGCTTCTCTTGCTTTCATACCACACCCTTGATCTCTCCCTCTCTCTCTCTCTCTCTCTCAATCTCTCTCTCTCTCTCTCATACTCAGCCGCAGCCATCTCTGCATAATCTATCTGTGCCTGGGAGAGCCATTGTCAGTCTAAAATACACCTACCTACGGTAGTCTCCCAAGTCGTCCTGCAAGCTAAACAAAATCAGTAGTTTTCCACATCAATGGAAAACTTAACCAAAATTCTACAGTCCACTCATTCACCAAGACAAGTTCTAGTTGAACTCCATTGATTTATTCTAAACATTTTACTAATTCGTTTTGTTTTTTCTTTTATAATGAACATTTTCTATGTAAACTTTTCACTTTCTGCAAAGCCCCATATTCGGCCCAAGTCTTTGTCTGGCATCAACTTTTGATGCCCAAAGACCAAAAAACAAATCCATTGTGAACTTAAGGAATGTCGCCAATTTGTGTGTCGCTGCTGCCACTGTCGGGGCTCAAATCCACTCAGAAGCCATAAAAAAAACCAGCATGCAAAATTGACTTGTGCTGGAAGGGGAGAGGCCGAAGCTGAAGCTGAAGCAAAAGCAGAAGCTGAAGCAGAAGCTGAAGCAGAAGCTGAAGCTTTAGCTGGAGCTGGAGCTGAAACTGAAACTGGATCTGGAGTGTAGAACAAGCGAAAGCCCATTAAAAAGATGCCAACAAGGCAATTGTCAAATGTAAATGGCCATCGTAATAGATGTCCACGTTCAAGGCTCGGCACGAAACGCAATAATTTGCAAATTTGCTCAAATAAATTCCATGGCGAGCGCAGAGAGACACAGCAGAGCCCCAGCCCCCCCAGTCGGAGCCCTAAAATGTATGCAAAGCTCCGCAACCAAAGAGCGAGCCGGGGTTCAAGGAGATGAGGAGGACTGCCCAAGGACTGGAAGGACTGACTGTCTGATATTGGCATCGCCTTTTCTAAGGCTTTTCTCTGCTGCTGTCAATGATATGCAAAATATTTGTAATGCTAAGGCTCCGGCTCCGGCTCCGGCTACGGCTACGGGTCCACGCCCAGAGATAAGCGCCAATTGTAGCCAATTGTGGGCGGACGGATCGGGGGGGCTTCACAGCGCGACATAAATCAATAAATAATCGATGGCAGCCAGAGGAGGGGAAGAGATTTGCATGCTGGACGGACGAGACGACAAACAACATGGTCCTTGTCCGCCGTTTGCCGTTTGCCGTTGCTGTTGCTGTTGCTGGTCATGGCGGCTGAGCAATTAATTTGCAATTTGTTTGCTAACGCCAACACAATGTCCTGGCTCCAGCTTCAGTCACAGTCACAGTCACGCACGGGCTTCACGCACGCACCTCACTTGACGGGCGGTACGGCAACGGCAGCGGCGACAAATCCCCAATACGCTGATGAGAATGAATGAGCCGAGCCGCCAGCTAAGGCAGCAGCTATATGTGTGTTGCTCTTGCTGGAGACGGTGGCGGAGTGGGTGCTGATATCGGTGTTGGTATCAATGTCAGTGTCGCCCTGTCAATGTCTATGGCTGCTGTAGTTGATATAGCCCTCCCCTCCCCTCTCCTCGTGCCGGCCGCTTGCTTATACTTGTACCGTATTCAAATCCGCAAACTTTTTATTGCACTTGGAAGCCCCCTAAAGGTTGGCCAACTTTAAACAACAACACAACGGCTGGAACTGGAAGATGGGCCATTAAAGCCCAATAAAATTCACTATATTGATGAGCATTTTGGGTCTTCATGTGGTATTTGACCTAAGGCCCTGACATAAACATAAAAATACTGTAAACATTTTTTGAAATTCTCTGTAAAAATCAACTGAAAATCGCCTTAAAAATCAGATATAATTTATAGTTGAAGTAAATCCAAAAAGCTATAGCCCAGGGTTACCAAAAGCCATTTATGTATATATATATATATATATATATATATATATATATGGACAGCCATTTCATGTCGTTAATGTTTCGCCTGCTGTGGCATCTCCGCAAATTGCTGCCTTCCATGGTTATGGTTCTTCTGCTCCAAGGTTTCAGCACCTCTCACTGAATTGCCGCCTCTGTGAATGTTGCTGAATCTCTGAAGTTTGCTGTGTTGCTATTTAATGAGCCTAACGATGATCTGCCTGCTTCAGAGCATCCTGGGGCCTGCTCAATTCTGGCTCTACGAGGCCCTGCCCTGGCGCTATTCCTCTTTTTGGATATAAAATCTTTGGTCTACTTCCTTCTCTTCATGCGAAATTTCTTTAACCTATAATTTCTTTGCTCTGCATTCGATATTTCCACTTCCTCTATATCTTTCTTTTCGCTCGGTCCATGTCCCTCTCTCAACGTTTCCATCTAACAAACCTTTTCACCTAAATCTCCCTTATCTCTTCCATTATCTTTGCTCTCTGTTGACACCCTTTTTCTGCCCTCTGTTTCTTTTCGTTTTGTTTTCTGTCGTCTCTCCTCTATTATCTATTATCTAAAGCTGGAAAACTCAATCACCAGGCGTTCTTTCTTCTATCTCTACATTGCTCTGCTGCTTGCGCGATATGCGATATGAAGAATTCCAAGACCAATCTATAAACCGTTGAAAGCATCGAAAGAGAGAACACGTTTCTTTATAATCCTAATAGAATATAGAAATTGTTGTCAGTTGCATATACTCTCGGAATACAACTGCACTTATTTACTTCAGGGCTTCAGTTTGGCAACTGATGGCGAAGCCTTGCCCAATTCTGCAGCAGACTCCTTGGAGCAGACTAGGCCAGACGAGAGCGTGCCAGTAGTTGTAGTATTTTTGGTGCAGCCGCCGCTTGTGCCAAGTTTGCTGCAGACAAAAGGACAGAAGATGACTTGAGCTAGAGCCAGAGAGGAAGTAATTAAAACACAACTCAAAGGACATTTTAATTTAATCCCTTTGAGCTTGTCTCGGCGGCTGTCTCGTCGCCATCAGAAACATGCGACGCCGCCGCCGCCGCCGCCGCCGCTGACCGCGAAGCCGAAAAATTTTATTTGCGCGCAAGCCGGAAGCGACCGCCATTGAGTAGGTTTTTGAATGTGCTGGGTGGCGGTGGGTGGTGTCGATGGTGTGCTGGTGTGCTAGTGAGTGGGTGTCGCGCTAGTGCTATTGGCCGCCAGTTGTCCTTTTATAGAGCGGCGCATAAATCATAACGCTTTGGCACCCATGCTCCTCTGAGCTAAGTTTTCTATTTTTATACTCGTACTCGAGTAGAGCAAAGGAGTATATTGTGACAGGCAGAAGGAAGCGTCTAAGACACCATAAAGTATATATATTCTAGATCAGGAGCAATGGCCGAATCGATGTAGTCATGAACAGCTTGATCTCTGAGACTATAAGAGCTACAGTCACTATGTTTGGTATGTAGATTCCCCTAATCTTTCGTCAGATCGTTTTTTTTTTAATTTTCCCACAGTTTTTGACACACTTAGTGAAAAGTCGGCTTATATATGCCCACTACCGATTTGCCAAGTTCCATCAAGAAAAATCCAAAAGCGTTGCATACTTTTGAGTGTTTTGAATATAAAATAGAGGCTGAGTGCGAGTATCTTATAGTCGCAATATCGACTTTAGCGTTCTTACTGGTTTTATTTATGGAGGAGCAGCAGCCTTGGTTGCGCCAGTGTGGCCAGCTGCCTGGCGGGAGCACCTCCTCCACTTCCTTCTCCTCCTCCTCTGGCTCATGCTTATGCTCATTCTCGTTGTGTTTTATTTATACCGACAGTATATTAATGTCAGGCGCGCAGCTCGGTTGAAAGTTGAAGCCCAAAAGACTAACCAGAGAGATGGTCCAGCTTGTGCCAGGGCCAGTTACCAGGGCCAGGACTCTGGCTCAGTTGACTTGTAATTGTATTTGTTTATATCTATGTGCTGTTGTGTGGGTGCCGTTCTTTGGGGGGGTGGCTCATTTTGATGCCGCAACATTTGATTTGCACCCAGCCATGAAGTTGAGCCCAGGACCAGTATCAGGACCAGTATCAGAAGCTGGTGCAGGAGCAGCATAACGGAAGCGTTACATACACATGCACAAAGTGGCTGGCACTGCACTTGGCTGCTGCCTTTCGCTTTGTTGCCTTGTTATGCTAATTAGTTTTCGTCGTTGACGTTTTGCCAACAACAATCCAACGGATGGCGACGGCGACGGCGACGGCAACGCAGCCCAGCGATGTCTTTAATTGGTTCTCATGTTCGCCGTACTCCAACCGCCGTTGCCAAGCAAGTGCTGGGCCTGCAACTGAGGCTGGTGTAGCATTGCGTAGCAGCTGCTGCCTTCTTTCTTTTAGCCACTTTTGGCACTGGAAATTAAGTGCCAACTGCATGCAACTTATTTTGATTTGGCCAGGCCACCGACGCCGACAAGGGCATAGCAAATTGCATCCTTTTGCATCCTTGCATCCCTGTTTTCCTGTATTCATTCCTTTTGCAACAGTAGCGAGATGAGCATTACACTTGAAGAAACAAGATGTATGTTAGAACGGATGCGTAGGCCGCCAAAACGTATATCCTTCAGCAATAGCAATAGGCAGCGAAGCATCTGCTGTTTTGTGAGTGAGAGGGATAAAGCACTCTGCTTGTTTGATCACCAATGCAGGCTAGAGAATCTATAACTCTCTCTCTATCTCTCTCTATCTATCTCTCTGATTCTTTTATTTGCCAGCTATATGATATAGTGCTCCGATCTTCACGATTTTGTCAAATGAGCAGCTTACAGAGCAGAAGGAGTCTTTGGTAAAAATTTCAACTCTGCAAAAACTGAGAGACTAGAAAGAGATGCACAGATGGACATGGTTGACTCGACTTGTCATGTGGTTCAGGAATATATATATGTTGGAGCGTCATAATTTTTACTATTCATTTCCATCGTTTTAGGCGCAGCGAGTTTCGGTCGCACCGAGATCCGTAACACAACTAACTGGTGTCTTCCCTTGATCTCGGGCTTTTATACCGAACCACACTCGGCGACAGCTGTAAACGCTGTCGCCCCGTTAAAACGGGACTTTCCTAAAACACATAGCAAAGCAGGGAACAAAACGGACACATAAATAGGCTGATGCAATGTGGCAATGTACCTGCGATCCTGGTGAAATACCCAAATACGCACTAACACAAACTCAATACAATTCTCACATATATATGCACACACGCCGCATATTCAAACTACTTATGCTTCCACATATACTTTATGGGGTCGAAGAAGCTTCTAAGAAAATTATGATATCCTCTGCAAGGGTATAACAAGCATAATTTAGATTTCTTTTGCGTTGTCTCAACTCTGAAATCAACAATTCAAATTCTTAGAATTTATGCAAATTCCAAAAGAATGCGAAATTCTTAGTTTCTTGTTTTAATGTTGAATTTAAAGGTTATTCAAATATGTTTTAAGATAATTCAGTTGTTTAAATAATTAGAGTTTCTATAAGTTTCTTGACTTTGTTCCAAGTGTATTTTCATATAATAAATGTCAGTGTCTCAGGTCTGTCTCTCCTTGCCTTTGCCCTGGAATTGTGCCGACTAATTAAGTTACCCCAAATATTGCTCTAATTGTTAAACTAAAGCTTTGAGTGCTTCACTAACTTCTCTCATAGCTCCACACCAGTTGCACTCCTGCACATCCTCACCTCGCCTCTCTCTCCTGTAGACCAAGCTTAGGCCACAATAATATTTTGTGTTGCGGTGCGGCTCGAAAAACTGTCAACATTTGCCATGGTTATGGCTCTGATGGGGCAGCAAACGTTATGATAATCATTGACAACGATGCGTATGCGTGTCAGGTGAAGCTGCTGGAGATTGATGGCAAAGGGGGTGGCAGGTAGCAGGCAGGCAGGCAGGCAGTGAGGTAATAAACAATTCCATTTACCGACAGCTGTCAGCAAATAATGAAAAATTTAATAAAAATATACGCACATACATGTAGCTGCAGTTGGATCTTAAATACGGACATGGACATGGACATGGCTGAGCATCAGCAGCAAAAGCAGCGGCGGACAGTTGGGCGAACCACAGTCGCCTGCCAGCTGCCCACAAACTGTCCAAATATGTTTGGTTTTGGGTTGCACGTTGAGTGAATCGTTGCATACGGACCAGACACATGAGCAGCAGTAGCTGAACCAGCAGCAGCAGCAGGAGCAGCAGCAGGAGCAGGAGTAGGAGCTGGAGCTGCAGCAGGACACTTGCACATACGCCCTGTGCAACAATGACTATCATCAGACCATTACACAGCCCAGCAGCAGGTGGCTTTGGCAGTGTGCCTGGCTTTATGTTTGGCTGGGAGTGTCAATGGATAGGCAGATGGATGTGGGATGTGGATGGCCAATGCAAATACTGATGCCGGCAACGATGCTGATGCTGATGCTGATGCCGTTGCAATGATGAGCGAAAAATTGACATGCATGTAATTAGTGACATGAGGACACCGACGCTCTGGCCGCTCATATCATCATCGTCAGCATGTGCCTGATGGATGCCACTGACTGGTCGGTCAGGCTGTCACGATGTCCAGCTATCTAGCTGTCTTTTAGTTAGATAAGCCTTGCCATATTGCTTTATATAAATACACGCTGAAAAAAAGCTATATCATTGGTTGGATCGTGGACAAATCTCGGATTTTGCCGATCATAGTTTAGCTTGCAATCAGTTTATCATTTTTGGAACAATTCGATCGATTGCAAAAAGTTCTTGACTTTGGATTTGCTCTTATATCCTTGCCTAGGGTGTTATAATTGTGTCATGATATTTGAAAGGCATAGAAGGATGCAACTCCCACCCCATATTCTTGATCAGCATAACAAACCGAGTCGATATAGCCATATCTGTCTCTCTGTCTATCTGTCTGTCTGTCCGTCTGTAGAGTAAATCAATCTGCGCGGTATTGTTGTTGCCTCGTTGCATTTAAGACAACACTTAACTCTTGGCTTAGCCTAGAAATAGTTAAGCATATACAATGTGTAGCATACTTTACGGCCGTCAAATAAATTCATTTCTATACCAAATTTGATATTGATTTTGGTCCACTTCGGTTTCGAATTTTCCAAAAAAGGCAACTTAGTCTGTATTTACATCATAAACTGCAGCCGTGTAGCTCTTATGGTTTCACCCATGCACTGAGTACGATTGAGTCAGTCAGTAAGCACAAAGAACATGCCGTAGAACAGTGATCGGCACAAAATACAATCACATTTAGCCTTTGCAAAGCCGAAGCCAAACAGGGTGCGTAACTTCCGACCCTTTACCTATGCACAATGGCTAGAAGCCTGCCGAGCACTGCCAAACCTACTTAGTTCTTATTGAAACAAAGTGATCGATTCGATTTTTCAATTTTTCAAAGTCATCACTGATTTTCATCACAGATATGAACAATATATGAAATAGTATGAAAACGAATCTGAAATGTAATATGGCATAAGCCAATCTAACACATTTTGTCCAGAAAAGTATGAATGCTGCGTCTGATTTGCATTTTGCTTTTGTTTTTCTGACTTTTGGCTGAACCGCTTACACATTTAGGGACCGCTAATCCCAAAAATACTGCAAATATGCAATGCAGCAGCAGTAGTAGGGCATACCAATATTTAAACGGAAATAACGAAAATAGCTGCAACAGCCACAACAACAACAGCAACAAGAACAACAAGAACAACACGAAAGGCTGGCCTGTCTCGTCAACACAATGCCGCCGCCAGCCATCAGGCTTCCTCCATCGCTCTCGCCCCCCCAAAACATTGGGCCATTCGCGTCATAGTCATAGTCATCGTCAGCCTCAGCATCTGCGTCAGCGTCAGCGTCACTTGTCGCATTCACGTTGACTCTTTTGACACGTCGACAAATTGTCAACAACGTTGCCAACGCCATGGCCAAGAAACCGAAACGGCAACGGCAACGGCAACGGGAACAATAACAAAAATTTGAGCAACGAATGACCAAAAATGCTATGGCCCCCACTCAGGGGCGGCGGTGGTGTTATGCCCTAGACAAAAAAGGGTATTGTAGATTTGCTAGGGAGATTGAAACGTTTCCATTCTTGATGTGAACATCGATGCTGTTCCAAAGAAGAGACAGGTTTCTTATTGCTGTGAAATCCATCGGATAACTGTGTAACTCCATTATGATCTTCAGAAAACTTATCCTATCTTTTCTTATAACTATAATGGAAGCCTTTTTAAACTGGTCTCCATTGATGTCTTCTTTCTTTCCTTCCTTTCTTTCTTGAAAAGTTCGCATTTTTGTTTTCTACTTCCGCGTTTCGTATCGCAAGCTATGTGACAATGCTCCTGGATTACTGTGCATTGTAGGTAAATGTTATAATCTACTTAAGTTCTGGTTTTGATATACAAAAGTGGCTTATTTATAAGGCTATCTGATCCTAAATTTGAGCAGGATTTTCAGCCAAGCGGACCTTTTATATGTAAATATTATTCTGTTTCCAATTCTTTATAACATAAGTGCAATCAGAATCTAAGCTGATTTTATTTGACTTATGGTTTTAGAGCAAGGAGAAATAGTTGATCAAATAGTTGCTGAATATAATTCCATAGATTAATCCTTAGAAAAGGATCGTCTCTAGGATCTCAATAAGCAATACAGTTCTTTATCTCTGATCATAATCAACTAATCTCACATATATCTGTTAGGGTATATAAACTTCGTCTGATCGAATTCAGCGTTTCTTTCTTGCTTGTTTTTTTTTTTGCTGTTGGTGGAACTAACCGGGGGGTGGGGTGTCGTCTATTAGCAGCCCGCCAGCATTTTCACGCCGCTCCGTGGATTTGGCCACACTTAACGGCAGCGCAGCAATGGTAGTGACACTGCCTGCTTCTTTCTCTTTCTCCTTCTCCTCTCATGCTCTCAATGCTGGCTGATGCCTCGTTCCCATTCCCCATCATTCTGGTGCTGGTGCTGGTGCTGGCTTCGGTGTCTGCAACATTTATCAACGCCTCGACTGGGTCTGGTCAGATACAGATTCAGATTCAGCAACAGCGGCAGCAGGAGCAGCATCACATTCAAGGCAGTTTGGCCATAAAAATGTGCAGCTATTTGAAAAATGCAATTCAGCACGATTTGCATTTTGGCTCATAATGGCCACCAATGGGCCATGGTCACTACTTGGTTGCGTTGTTGGCTTTGGCTTTGGCCATTGTCCATGACGCGCGTGGTCGAGTGTCGTTTTTTTTGAGTGCCACAAAAGAGGAGTGCAAGAGATGCAGGGCAGAGAGAGAGACACAAAGAGAAAGTGAAAAACAAAACATAAAGTTTAACTGAGTCTCTAAGCACAGCTGATGGCTAACAAACTGTAAATGTGCACAATGTGAGCCGGAACCAGAAGGCCACATATAGCGCTCATACTGAAAAAAACCTTTGAAATTCAGTTAAATATCTTTTTACGGGTTTATTGGTCCTTTATAGGTTCGATAACATTTGCCAAATCTGGAATGGAATCTGGTTGCTACCAAGTTGACCAAGTGAAGCTACCTCTCAAGCGCAGGCATCGAAAACAGTTGACTAACGAAAGGATAGACTAAAAGCCGATCGTGAAGAAACATGATAACCTGCTTCCACATGTTCCAATAAGATCATCCTTGAACTCCTCTTGAATTTAAACAGATTCAGCTTCTAAGACGTTAAACAAGGCACAGCGACAATCGTTACTTTGACATGGACAACTCTACGTGGCCTGCTCTTGCCTTGGAAAACAATCAGATTTATTCATGTATCCCAAAAAGCTCTTCAATAAACCAAAAATGATGAAAGGAGGCATAGCGAAACAACCTGTGTACTTCTAATTAGCACATCATAAGTACATATTTGATCAATCACAGGAAAGTTAAGCATGCCATTATACATACGTCGGATTTCATGCCAACACGCCCTCAACACTCTAATCCTCAAAATGTGAGACTTATTTAAGCACATCTTCATATCTTCATACTCAGCCACAGACGCTGAAGGGTATTAGACAGAATTTGGCAAACACATGCTCATACTGTAGCTCCAGTTAAGGCTTCAAAACATAATCCCAGCTCAGCATGAGAGCACACCTATATGGATATGGATGTTTACCTAAACATATGCGTGGCTGACAAGCGGGAGAGCGGTTTTTTCCTCTAGACAATAGTGAGATGTGTTTTCATAAATAATTAAGTCTGAGACGCACCTTTAATAGTTCAGGTTTCACCTAGAATTTGTGGCCAGAGGGCAAAAAAGAAAGAGAGGGCTTGGGCTTGGGTTGGGCTGGCTGGCGCGACTGGGAAGACTTAACATATTTTATCTCTAGCGATTTTTGCCGGCACATTAATCAAAGCAAAAAATGCTAGCAAATTTCCATGCGACTGTGTTTCAAGTGCCTTTTACAGTTATAAATTTTGCACACAATTTGCACACACACACACAGGCACACACACCTAAGGCAGGGCAAAGCTCTTGAGCAGCTCACATACAGGACACACACATGCCTCAAGCTGACGGCGGCAATGGGAAAGTGTCAAGTTAATGCCAACAACAACAAGAACAACAACAACACCAGACACAGACACATACACCCTGTTAGCCTGCAACTACACTTGGAAAATTCAACGAGTTTTCATATATTTTTTATGGAAATGTTTAATTTTCAGGTAGAGGGGAATCGGTATAACCATGTCCGTCTGTAAGTCTGTTTCAACCCAAGGTTTTAAGAAGTCTTAAAAGCTTCAGAGCTGAAATTCTTCCTGCACGCTAGTTGAGTTCAAGTTTCATCGAGATCGGACAACTATATCATATAACTACCATATAACCGATTGTTTTGGATTGAAACTTATTAGCATAAGCTTATGTTTTTCATCTAATTCAAACCAAATTCGGTTTGTATCCATTTGAGGAGGCTCCACGTTCACTGGCCTGATCTAATCAAGATCGGACCACTATATCATATAGCTGCTATATAAGCGATTGTTTCGGAATCAACACTTATTAGCATAAGTTTATGTTTTTCATCCAAATGATCAAGATCATATCATGCCACCAGATTTGATCTAGATGGAATGGTCTATAAGCTCCATCAAGCCGAAGCTAGCCTTCTTTTCCTATTTTTCATTTAATAATTTAATTATTTGATTTATTTCTATTTGTTTCATATATTTTCTTACTTGTATTCACTTGTTTTTGGCAGTGTACATACATACTTTTCACTATCTCTTGCCTTCACCCTCTTCTTCGAGGCTTTCTTTCTGTGTGAACCATTTAATGACTGCGTTGACGGCGACATTCACTCCTCGGCAAAAGGGCAACACACCAAACCAGGATCTGCACTTGAAGAAGCAAAGGAAGGAACAAAGAATTGCTATAGATGTAAGTGCATACTTAAGCGAAATCTCTGAGCAAATTGGTTAGATTAGATGTGGTTGCTGAGTCTAAAAGTTGTCTAGATTGAACAGATGCTGAATGGAGACTTTGACAATGCACACTGTCCGAGATCATGGGGCAAGTGGGCCTGCAATATCAGGCAGCTGAGAAAGATCAATCTCAAAAATCAACCTAATTTTTTAACTAATTAACTAAATGTCATCTATTACTAGATCAGGAACATGCTAAAAGATGTCCTGAAGTAAAAGATATATAATAAGGAGCCTCACTCACCTGACCTCGAGCTTGCTAAATAAAGAACATGTATAAATATATACTTGGTAGAAGGACAGGTAGCTGCCTGGCAGTCGCTTCCTGAATGTGTAGAGTGCGGAAAGGAGGCAAAGAAACTGTCATATTTGCCTCCCCCACGCGACCATCTTAATTGAGCCTTCTTCACCTCTTCAAAGAAAACGAAGTTTCCTCTCTTCTCACAGAACTACGCGTTCACTGATCGAATATTTATGTAGCAAACAAAGATGAGATTAAGTCCTTGTTATCAAAATCTTGACTGTTATATAAAACCCAGATGAAATTACAGTAGAAAGTTTAAACCATAATTACTCATCTAAATATTTCATCATCATCTAAATATTTTAAGGTTATTCCTTTCGGGCTTCCTTTGGATTCCAAACCTGAGTAGGCCTTCAGAAGGACATGGCCAGAAGGTGTTAAGGCCTAGCTATTTCTGACAGTGTATCAGCTCGCTTATAATGATGATGCCTGGCTGCTACAGGGAAGGATGAGGCTGCAGCACCTGCTGTTGTTGTTGCTGTTGCAGGGAGTTGTTAAGAAGATGCCGACAGTTGGACGCCGAGTTTTTAGACAAGTCAACTGAACTGCACTGACAATGATATGTGCCATGGCCCGCTGAAACCTACACAGCAATAGAGATAGCATAAGTGACAGAGGGGGGAGAGGGAGAGTGTGTGTGTGTGTGTGTGTGTGTGTGTGTGTGTTGTGAGTGTTACCCATTTAAAGGCAAAGCCAAGGACGCACTCAGAGTTGACGTGAACGGACAGCCCAGTTGCAGTTGTTGCTTAACCTGACACAGGCTCTCTCTTCGCACTGGCGAAGCTCACCGGAAATATTGTTGACATTTGTGGCATATTATCATACACAAGCGGAGATGTGGGGCTCTTGCCACAAGCCAAGTCCACTTGCTGCTACATTCAGGAGTGGAGTTAGCGCGCTAAGCATTGCATGATTTAGTGAAGGATGGAGAGATAACTATTATAGTAATATTATCATCATCTGAAATGTGAAAGACTTCAGTTGAAAATTGAATTGCAATTGAATGCTGAAGTCAAGTATGATAAATACTGATATATATATGAGGTCCCTTTTAAAATCCAACGTTTCTACATTTAAAGTGCCCTGATAGAATCTATCTTCGTCTGGCAACTTCAACTGGCAATGCACTTTTCGCTTCCAATGAGGATTTTAGATTTGTTGCACAAAAACCACCTGAAAGTCGTTTGGTTTTAAGCAAGTGTGGCCAGTTTGGCCCGCGTGTCAATCAGCTTTTGTCAGACAGCATTGAAAATGTTAAATGGAAGATGTGAAAACGAGAAGTAATCAATGTGCCAGACCATTTTTATTCCACTGTTTAATAAATGCAACTTTATAGTGAAGATATGATAAAATTGAATTGAAAACTCCATTAATTTCCTTCCTGAACACTTAGGAACACTATTTTGATTTCACAGTCAACGAGGTTTGCTAGTCCGACAATATTCACATTTTCTTTCTTGAGTTATATGGTTTGTTCATTTGTGTTATGATATGATCCTCTTCGTATAACTTCTCATAGGTTTTATGAGCCATAGGAACCCTTTACTTGCCGCTAAACTCGTCCTCCTTCTCGGAGTGGTCCTGAACAAACTTTACAAATTCCTTCAGACACATCATGAACAGCGTCACAATGAGATTCGAGTTTCATCCAGATCGGACAACCATATCATATAGCTACCATACCACCCACCTATTGTTTTGGAATGAAGACGTAATAGCATAACTTTTATGTTTTTCATCCAAATCAAACCAATTTCGGTTTCTATCCCTTGTATCCAGTGTAGCCCCATGCCCGCCGACCAGATTTTATATAGATAGAGTTATATATATCAAATGTGAATGTGTACTTTCGACCACATCAAGCTTAAATTGAAAGATAATAGCGGGATCACGCAAAGTTTATCGTAAAGAATTGCTAATTTCTAAAAGTGTACTAAAATTATTCGGATAAAAAGGAAATGGCAAAAGAAAACGCATTCTGACGCTCTACAAGGGAATTCTACATACCAAATTTGGCAACTCTAGCTCTTATAGTCTCCGAGATCTAAGTGTTCACACGGAAGGTCAGACGGACAGACGGATATGGCAAGATCGACTCGGCTGTTGATGCTGATGAAGAATGTATATACCTGTTGGGTCGGAGACATCGGGCTTTTATATCATATAGCAATGGTATTTACCTCACGAGGAAGATCGATGTCGCCTCTAGTAGTAAAGGTCGACCATCTCAGGGCTTAAAATTGGGAAATCAAATATATATTTATCTATTTTCCATATAAAAAAAACGTTCCACGTAGTTTCTAACTTGTTCATATGGTAAAGGTAACGGAGCCTCTTTAACAGCTTAATCAGCAATATATATACATATATATATATTATTCCTGTATAACATAAAAATCGGTAAGACTGCAGGACTTTGTCATATGTGACCATGTTGTATGCACATATATATAATCGGCTGATTTCCGCAGTCACTTTCAATCACAGTCTCACTTTACAACGGCCTAACTTTCAAACTTTGTTTTCATAAAAGCGTCGTCTAAAGCTTTAAGCTGGCAAACAACATTTCAGCAGCTTTAGTGTGGCTGAAATTTAAGCATTCGGTTAGGGTTGGCGCTTCTGCTGAGCTTTTAAGCAAAGTGTTGATTGGAAATGTCCGAAAGCTTTTTATTCATATCAGGGGGAAATTTGAAGAGGAAATTTATTTGAAATCAAGGAAATTATGTTGTTCATGAGAAATAAAGAGAGAGCAGTATAATATTAAAACCATACAAGAGTCTTCCGGAATATTAGAGAAGTTTGCTCAGGCTGTAAACCTCCCAAGTAAAACTATATAACATTTTTCAATAGGTCCGTAAAAATACGGCGTAAGCGATCATAGGGGTGTTCTTCTCAAAGTAGAATTGAATGTCAATTTGCACTTACGAACTCTTGCCACGAATGAAATGTAGTCTGAACTAGGTCTTTCCATTACCGGAGAAGGAGGACACCAAATTTTGAGTTATCAATTGAATCTATCACTAAAATGTGACCAAGCCTCCTAGGCCAAAAGTTCATAAAAACGAGTGGTAGATCTCATGAAAGGTATAAGTTCTGGGGTGTCGAATTCAAAGCTCTGGTATTAAGTGATGAAAAGAAGTTTAATTTAGTCGGTTCATATCCGTACAACAAATATTAGAAAGACCTACGACATCCCAGATTTTACTGGGGGAGCAACATCGAGACCAAAAACTGCACAAAAGGGCGGCTTATGACTTAGATGAAAAAAGGAAGGCAAGCTCTCCTGGTTTCGGAGCCCGACAGTGAGCAGATGGAGTATCAACGCAGTGGCCCACAACCTCTACCCCATCGCCTAGGGCGGGGACTCTGTGTTTCAGTCCACCTCACCGACAGACAATTCGCCGTCGCCTTTGTGTTCTCGATACCCTGAAAAGCTGCCGCTGCCCACGTGCCCAAATGCCACAGCGAGCTGGTGTCTTCCCATAGTCGCTGTGCCCGAGATATGAGCGGTTCATGTGCTCACATGAACGTTTCCGGTGCGGATCAGTTTTGGTACGTAGCAGCTAAACTAGGCGAAGGGATTGTGCTCGATTAGCAGTGAAGCCGGTGCGGCAATTAGGTTAGGTTAGGAGCTGAAGGTCAGGTCAACTTCCTTCTCTTTGTTTTGCAAAATATATGAGCTCAAACTCGCTTCAGTTGTCCGGCACATTACAAATTTATCTGTAAGTGGCCCTGGCTGGACCGTAAGATGTACCCCGTCTAACTTATTTACAACATTCAGTTACGGAAATAACTTGGAACACCAAAATGGTCAAGTATCCTCTTGAAAATTTCGAAATGTTTGTAAACTACAAAAACATCCATACGTGTTAGTGTATTGTCAGACAATTTCCTTAACACTTTCGACCTACAGTTCAGTTCCTGGAATTATTATATAAAATTATTCAAACACACTCTTGACTACGTGCAGGAAGATTGATATTGATTAGACCAAAAACACCAAAGTTCATCCAGCATCCTTTTCTATTTCCAAAGTAAAATTCGCGTTATCCTTTTAAACACTTAAAGAAGTTGACTGCAAAATGTCGTGCTTTAGCAAACGCTGCGCCATACTGGAGGCACTGAAGCACAGGATATGGCATGCCAAGGAGGAACTCGATCGCTATAAGGAGGACTATAACAAATGCCAGCGGGACTTGGCCCAAGAGCTGGAGCGGCGTGGCCAGGCGGAGGCAGAGAATCGGCGTCTGAAGAGTCACAATTGCTGCCTGGAGAGAGAGCTGCATCAGGCTCGCAACACGATGCGCGATGCTAAGGCCGCCCTGGAGGAGAGCGATCGCTTGCGTCGCGCCCTGCAGCAGCGGGATCATCTGCAGAGTGAAACCATAGAGCTGCTCAACAAGGAGCTGGCCAAGTTCAAGCGTCAGCTACAGGATTCGGATCGTTTAGCGCAGCAAAGTGTTAAACGAGCCGCTAACCTGGCTGAACGACTTGGCCGCAGTGAGGAGCGGCTGGAGGCCACCTTGGCCAGCAATGCCAAGCTGCAGGAAGAGCTACGTGCATCTGGCCGGACCGTGTGCTGCGTGGAGCATGCAGCAGAGCGTGCGGCCAAGCGGGCCTATAAAGCCGAGCGTCAGCTGGAGGATATGGAGCGCCGCCTGCTCGAAAGCCAGAAGCGCGCCTTGGAGGCCGAAATCAGTGTGGAGGCACTCCAGGTGGCCTCCGATCAGCTACATGAGCGCTGGCACAGCACTCTGCGCGACTTGGGCGTGCAACTCCACTAAACAAACAGTCCAAAGACATCATATTACTGTTGTATCTACACATCCGTTAAATTATCATGTTTAAATATTTGCCAGCATTTTACAGTGCAATAAATACAAAAAAAAACGAGCATATATGCTCTATATAATATATATATATATATAAAGTTTGATTAGTTGGTTTTCTTGTGCTGCGCCAGCGGCTGGATCTGGAAGAGTATGTCGTCGACATTGCCAAATTTCAGCGAGATGCCCTCGACGAATTGCAGCTGCTCTAGGTGGAAATCGCTGCAAAACTCAAAGTTGGCTATCAACTTGACCAGGAACACCTTCATTATGAAGAAACTGTAGCGACGTCCTGGAAACAAATTTGAATATGATTATATATTATATAGAAACAACAAGGAGCTTAGATACCCTTGCCGACTCTCGTATAGTTAAACAACACTCACCTATGCATGTCCGCAACCCCTTTGAGAAGGGTAAGAAGCTATAGGAATGACGTCGCTGCTGTTGCCGCTTTGTCTGCGCCGACTGGGATTTCACTTGCTGCTGTTTCTCTTGCCCATCCAGTGGCTCATCCAATGTTCCATCTTCGTCATGGTGCATAAATCGTTGCGGTTCAAACTCATTGGCATTCTGGCCCCACCACAGCGGATCGCGCTGCATGTTGAATGTGTCCATCACAATGATGGTATTCTGGGGCACAATGGCCGTCCGTCCGGCCAGCTGAAAGTCGCGGCTAACATGACGCAAATTCATGGGTACAGTGGCCAGCAGACGGAGAGCCTCATTGATGAAGGCATCCAGATAGCGCAACTGCTGCAGTTGCTCCACAGCAATGTAGCTGGCATCCCAGCCATGCGGCAGAATGTTTGCTATTTCGGCACGCAAACGCTGCTGGCAATCGCCCTTGTCGGTGGCCAGACAGAGCAGAGCAATGATGATGCTGTTTGAGACCGTTTCAAAGGACTGCCAGGTGTTTGGACAAGGCATGAGTTGTTGATGATTATACGATGTACTCGATCCATGACTTACCACCAGCACCATTGATTGCGCCTCATCTTCGATATCCTGGAGCGTTAACTCGCCATTGGCGGCCAGCTGAAATATTTGCTCAATGAATATGCGACGCTGCCAGGAGCTGTTATCCGCTTCAGCATGCTCATCATCGTCAAGGCTGGATCGCAGCCGCCAGTTGCGATGCTTGCTCTGCACAATTTTGGCCACAAAGTCAACCAGCAGCTGGTTGCAGGCCGTTGCCTCCGCATAGAGCTGTGGCGCCAGCAAACGATGCAGCACATCGATTTGCAGCCAAGGCTTCACAATTTTCATGGCCGAAATTTCCAGTAGCCTGCGGTGGAGGCATAAAAATGCAGTTTGCAGATGGGAGATTACAGCCGCAAGCGAAAGGAGTGGAGTGGAGAGGGGGAGTGGAGTGGAGTCGAAATACTCATACTCACCGCTTGTAGGTGGTGGCTATGTGCGACTCATCCGTTTGCGTAAAATTCGTTGGCGTGCCCATAATGGTGACTGCAATATAACGTAACGAGGCGTTAAGCCAATGTGCCTCAATGTGCTGGTGAGCCTGCCCCATGTGAGAGCCGAACAACCACACTTGGTGGCAACTGGCAGTGGCAGTGGGAGCAGAGGCAAATGCCTTAACGTCAACTAAGTCTTGTGACAGCATAATTCGTTTTTGCCTCGCTGAGCCTTCAAATGTTACGAGCGCGCCACAGTAACAGGGGCGTAGACAGTCAAAGAGTCAACATTCGAGTAGACCAAATGCTCACCTAGCCAAAGGCTGACTACGACCATGGTCAGAGGGAAACCCAGCCCAAGCCGAAATTGCCTCTAGCAAAGACACACACACGTACCATTCCTCTCACTCTTCCTCATGGCTTGTCAATCTGTTAATGGCTGACTCTAGGCAAATTGTCAATGTTATTCAATTTTGTCAACAAAATATTAAAGAAAAGGTAAGGACGAGATATAGTAGATAAGGGCTTTTATCTATAACATATATACTCGATTCAATCAAAAATTATTGTTAGCTTACAGCCCTCTCTATTGCATACGATAATACAACAAATCCGCGGAGCAATGGGTGGAGAGATAATTTTTGTAAGGAATGATCTTAATAACTCGTCTCCACATATATTTGCTTATAAATGTATGTAAGAGGCAAAACAAAGCGTCTTCGACCCCATTAAGTATGCATATTCTTGATCAGCATCAACAGCGGAGTCGATTTAAGGCTGTCCGTTCATATAAACACCTAGATCTCGGAGACTATAAGGGCTACAGTCACCAAAGTTGGTATGTAGATGGATCGGATGCAATCAAACATACATAAATATAAGCAAAGACAAAGACGAATCTTGTGCATACATGCCATATCACAGCTATGTGAGAGAGAAAGAGGGAGAGAGAGAGAGAGAGAGGGAAAGACAGCATTCTGCTGGGTTGTACACATGTGTAGACTCAGTGTGACCAGAACATGCCATCAACATTGTTGCTGCAAGCCAAATTGTATTGCAAACATGTTACGAAGATGTTTACAAACATGTTGCAGGATGTTACAAGCAACATTGTTGCGACAAGCAACAGAGTTTTCTGTGCCACCTTTCTCACTTTTAGTTGCATTATGTAGTTGATGTCAAGTTAATGGAATTGTAATAACAGTTCATTAAATAAAAGGCTTTCAAATTGGGGTTTTTCCACAAAAACGTAGCGACTAGAATCCGACTATAACAATCTATAGTGCTTAAATATATATTTTCCTCAATCTTTCACATAGATGATAACATTATATAATTATCTATTTGAAATTGAAGTTGAACTAGTCGAAGCTAGTTTCAAATCTTGTTCAGGATGGCGCAAGTTCAAGAGATACAGAAACTTCTTAACCAATGTAATATCACTTTGTTATATCGATTGAATAAAGTTATATTGAACAGTGATTTAAGCTACAAAACTGTAAACGTAAGGTCTAGTCGCTCAAAAGATGCAAACTTAAGTAAGTCGACTAGAGATCAAAACCAAACGAAGTTGTTTAAAAGATGGACGCGACTGTCATTTCTTATCCAAGAAAATATCATAGTCAGTCGAGCGATCTTTAAGAGTTTCAGGTTGATTGTTTAGCCAAGTTTTCTAGCTTTCGTCACTAGCCTAGACTGCAATTGTCTTTACAACCTTTGAATATATATGGAACCGAAATTGAACAAGCTACAATCGCACCTTACTAAAGAAACGATTATCGATTTTTGAAGCAGAGGTCTAGGGTCGGGTCGATCTGTCCTCTCATGTGAGTCAGAGAGTTTTTGGTAACCCAATCCCACATACATATTTGTGCCATCAATCATAATTTACAGCCAGAGACAAAAATCACTAACAGTTTTTACATTGTCTGGGCCGCCGCCTTGGTGGCTTTCTGGCTGTTCCGCGTACGTGAGCCGCATGGAAACGGGCCAAACGTGTCGACCCGCAGCCGCAGCATGGGCCGTGAAAGCGGCGGCGACCTGGCAGAGAGAGTGCTTCGCTGTGATTGCTAGATTACTATTACTCACGGCAAGAAACCTCCAAAACGGCGCGACTAAGCATATCTTCGGCATCCTTGAACTTCACTGCCTGGCCATGCAGCTGCGGTTGGCTGACGAACTGCTCCACCAACTGATTGCCCACCGAATTGAATACATCGAAGAAGCTAACCACTATGTTGTGATTGAAGGCCGGATTGAGCTGTTTGCGTCGGAGCTTCCACTTCTGACCTGCAAATACAACAAGCAATGGCAGTTACACTGCGGCCTACCGTCCTGACTCACCTCGGGCATGCAGCAGACCGCGTCGTGCAAAGAAACCCTCCTGCATGAAGGTCTTGTCCAGGCATTCCGGGGCATTCAATATGCACTCCATGCCAGCCGGATCGTCAATATAGAGCAGCACCCGTGTACCAATCAATATGGCCAATGGACGCTGGAAAAACACTCGCAGACGCGTCACCTTATCCAAAATGCCTGCAATGACAGAGGTGAAGCCAATTGATGGCGAATGCTTTAACAGAGATCTCTTCGAGCAACTCAACTGTTTGGATGCAGATTGATGCAGAGCAGGAACCAGAGTAATGGCTGTTGGGCAACGCCCCGCCAGCCGTTCAGCTGCCAGATGAGGCGCCAGCATTTGCGCTGCTGCCAGCCAAGTAATAGAGCGAGCAGTGTTCCAAGCACCCACATGGCCACGTACAGGTGCATCGTTATCGGTGATGTTGTTGTTGTTGTTATTTTTGTTGTTGTTGCTGCTTTTGCCAATTCTGGTGTAATGTGATACTTTGTAGGCAGCTCAGACCACGCTGCGAATAGTGAATATTTTGCCCCGAAGCCGAATCGTAGCTGAGATCCGTACGCTTGGAATTTGGTTGCTGAACTGAATGTGTTTTAGGTTTCGCCATTGCTTGCATGGCTCAAAAATTCGATTATTAAGTAATCACACACACAGGCATACACAGCTGCACCGGCGAGGAAGGCGACTGACTATCTTTGGCCTGGCGACTGACTATCTTTGGATGCATTTGTTTTGAAAAAAACTGTAAATATTATCGATATTAGCGACGATTCGTTTTGCTGATTCATAGATCGATTAATATCGATCGTAAAGTTTGGCGGTGATTTTAATTAATATGGCATGAATAGCTTTCAAGCTTGAAAGTTATAATCTATATATATATAAATGAGTGTTTGTCTATTTGTCTGTTTCTCTCTTTGCTTATCTGTTTGGTTATCCCTTTATAGCAGCTTAAAACATTTGACCGATCGGTATGAATGTTTTATTGTATGCTAATGCAGACCAGGAAGGAAGACCAGGGGAAGGTCAAGAGATGTATATCGTGTTGGAAAAATGGACGTGGCACCACCCCCTCGTAAAGGCGTAAATAAAAGTTCCTCATATCCTTGCACCCATTGGACCGATTGCAATAAAATTTGTACAGTATAGTAATATCGACCACGGAATATCAAGGGATATACATTTTTGCATGGAAAAATGGTTGCGTCACCGCCCCCTTATATAGGCGATCATAAAAATTCGTCAAGGCGTTACACCTATTGAACCGATTGCAGTGAAATTTGTACAGTATAGTAATATCAACGTCGGAAATGTCAAGGGCTATATTTCGTTTGGAAAAATGCGCTTGGCAACGCCCTTTCATATCTGCACCCAGTTGAGTTATCGATATATGCATATCGGTAAATTGAGCTACCGATGTATGCATATCGATAAATTGAGTTGTCGATATATGTGCATCTATAACTTGAGTTATCGATATTGGTATACATATAGTGATATATTGAGCTATTTATATATGTATATCGATTATATAAGATTTCGATATATGGACATCGATATCTTAAGTTAACGATACATGTATATCGATATCTGTCTACATACATATAGATATCGATAGACGAATTAATATTGATATCGGTATATACCGATACATTTTATAGACTTTCCACTGCCACTCAAAAAGAACTTCTAGAATGCCAGTTAAACAGTTAAACATAAATCAGATCAGACCAGTGTGCGTGGGGAGTCCTCAAAGGGATACAAACCGAATCTGGTTTGATTGGGATGTAAAACGGAAGGGTTATGCTACTAAGTATTCATTCCGGAGGAAGACAGAGCACAGGGCTGCCACAAATAACGCTGCTTGGCTTGCAAATACAATTTTATTACCGCCATCTATTGTACAAAGTTCTAATTTATACGTCATTATGTGGAAGCTATATGCTATAGTGGTAGGATCTTACAGATTTTTACATATGAGCAGCCTACAGCAGAAAATTACAAGTCGATGGCATAGAAACAGACGGACAGACAGTCAGACAGACGGACGGATGGCTATATCGACTTGGCTTGCCATGCTGATCAAGAATATATATACGTTATGGGGTCGGAGATAGTTCATTCTATGCGTTACAAATGTCATGGCAAATGTCATGATAATACCCTATGCAGGGGTACAGTCAGTCAACCAGTCAGACAGATGTTGCTTTGCCGGCTTATCAGCCTGCTCCATATGTAGAAGGAAACGATATCTCTTGTTATGACAAATTTATGTGGATGTAACTTCAATCAATCAATTCAAATTCTCATTGAAAATTACAGAGTATGGTAAAGAATTACAACATTTTGTTCTCATACTTAAAAGGAATAATTCTCAAATTCATTGTCCACATTAGAAGGCTCAGCTGTTGTCGTAGTTCCAAAATTCTCAGGAATAGCAGCGTCAGTGGGAAAATTGTCCAACTTGTGAGCCACATCCTTAACGCGACAGCACTGGACCAAGCCATATACAGGATACTGTTGCATCCGCCCAAATTGGCTGTGGTTTAACCATGGCACCTTCTCGCACATATTCGGACAGAAGTTGTTCAGTTCGTTGTCCTTGAACTATTTGGATGGAAAGTTGGAAGTTAAGTTTCTACCAATTTATGAATCAATACTTACAAATGGTGAATTGTGGCCAATCACAATGAACTCATCTGGCTCCGACTGGTTACCTGCAGGCTGCAAGGCCCGCACGTGAGCCCAAACGTGTTCCGGCACATGCAGGGTGCTGCCGTCACTTAGGTCAATTCTCAGAACGTTGCTAAACTCTTCGGTCCGTGGAAGGGTGAGCTTGCCCGACACACCCGCACGGATCTCAAACTTAACCTCTTCGCTGGCCCTACTCAAGGCATTGAGGAAGTGCCTCCAGTTGCCAGTGAGCAGGGCTCGTAGCCAGACTATGCTGAACATCTCCTGGTAGCCACTCAGTATAACGCTGAAGGCCTCGTCCTGAATAAGATTGGCATACTGGAATGTATCCCTACCAAACGTCTCCTGCAGTTGCTTATTCTTGTCCAATGCCTGGCCAATATCAACCGCGCTGCAAACAGGTGAAGCACAGGATGGGTATATCACTCGGATTTGATGTCACACTGACGTGTGGCCAACTTACCTTAAAGAGGTGAGTAGGCTGCTAGTGTAGGCAATAGGAATGTCCAGATTCAATCTGTTCAGTTCACTATTATACGTCTGCAAGGATGCCAGGTGTATTGATATACAGATATTTGTTATATTTGAATGAAAATTTAACCTGGGCCCACCTGTGAGAGCACCATGTGCTTTGGTGGATATGCCGAGTAAGTGATATACCTCAGCTGTCGATTCAGAAAGTCATAGCAAATTGCAAGAGTCTTCAGGGAGCCCGCATTTCCAACATCAGTGCCAATGACCAGGCTCATATGGTTGGCGCATCCTGGCAAACTGACACGACTTTCATACATTTGGGCTAAATCTTGTGATTCTTTGCACCAAATCGTATCTATGTATGTGTCCTTTTCTTGTAAATAAAATGAGTTGTCACAAAGTAAAGACGCATTCACATTTGAATAATAATATTCCCTTATGTACCTGCATTGATTTGAATCAAACTCATTAATGTTTATAAACAAAACAATGAAAATTGGTTATACAAACCTGACGTCAGTGTACCAAAATCCCTGATTGCAATATAGGTTAATAACATCTCCGTTTTTGCGCCTTATATCACCGGTACCTTGGTACACCAGTTTCCTCGATCCGAATGCTATAACATGCAATGGAGCCGGTGACTTTATCCCCAGCGTACAGTCAGCATTAACAGTCCTTGATGTAATAGAAAGGGCCATTAAGCCCAGAAATATAATACGTAGCAGCTCCATTCTAAACCTTGCACTTCCCAAACTGATCTGCTATGCCTTCCATCTTCACAGCTATTTATACGATTTGCTTCATTTGATGAGCATCACACTGGCGTACAAAATAATTTGTTCGTGAGGGTTCGTTAGGAATATGTACATTATCGTTTGCATCGATCGAAACAAATTGATAAAAACCTTATATGTCCCACAAATCTTAACGCACTTAGTCGAAACTCGAAAATCTACCCATTTGTTGAATTTCGTTAAGATCGGATAATATTTGTAGGCAAAAACGCCCAAAAAAAGTGTTGCATACTTTTGAGTGTGTCGAATATTAAATAAATGCTGAGTACGAGTACCCTATTGTCAGAATATCGACTGCAGCGTTCTTACTTGTATTGTCACGAAGGTTGCAGTCCACAGAGGAAGTGTTTTAGCCTATATAGAGTATATACTATATATATCCTTGATCATCATGACAGGGGGAATCGATATAACCATGTCCGTCTGTCCACAAAGATTTCACATATATCAAATAGATATCCGATTGTTCTGTACAAATCCACCACCGACTTTTTATTTCATAGCTTTTGTGTTTTTCATTAGAATTTTAGCATATTTGTGATATATATATGTCCTACAGGCATCTACATAGACTGACCAACTATATCATATAGCCCCCTACAATCGATTCTTTTCGGAATAAACACAAAATGTTTGTTTTTCACCCAAATCGAACGAATTTTGATTTGTATCCACGGACAAAATTTTATTCATATCAGGCCGCAATATCATATAGCTCTCATAGGACCAATTTTCTTAGAATGAACACTTAGTGGGAGAACTTCTTTGCTTTTCATTGAAATCAATCCCAACTCGGCTTGTATCTATTTTGGGAGGTCCCAAGACGTTGGCCAAATGTGATCAGGACCTGTCTCCTATATGATAAACCAGTTTACTAGGCACCGGGTATTTAAATGTCGAGCAATCTCGACTGTAGCGTTCTTACTTCTCTTATTAAGAACTAGGTTCAACAAAACATTCATATTGAGCAAACAGCAGAGCACAGCGATAGCATTCTACTGCTTCATTGACAGAAACAGGATGTGCCCAGTGGCATAATTGAGGCTTACATCGAAGTACGCCCCAAAAAGCCAATTCCCTGCGCCACTGGCCCCTAATCCATAGAACTGCATTGTATATTATCACAATGCTGATCGGTGTGGAAATGTATTTCAAATACTTTGTGGCGGAGCAAAGGTCAGCTAAATGAATACTGATAAGCTAGATTGAACAATCTAGTTGCGCATTATCAACATTGTAATACTTTATTAGGCCCATTTAGATCATGAGATTTTGTAACGCTTCAACAGCATTTTAGGCGTACAAAATGGTCAAATTTGTTATTTTTCCGGGAATATTCAAAAACAGACAAAACTGTGAAACTAATTCGATGTTTTGTGTGTTCAAAAACTCTGTTGCGTGCAGAAACTTCTAGCATATAAGTTGTTGTTTGCCATTCAGAATTGACCATCTGAAGTTTCTAAAATGATATGAGAGTTTCATGTCCGATTTACAACAACTTTTGTTCGCTTTGAAACAGCCACTTCATGGTTCGTCATCTGTCACGTCCTTTAAAGCGCCACGGTCGAACATTTTTATAATTTCCTTACACCACACACCACTTACAGCCTTTGTTTGAGCGATTGATTACAACTAAGTGTTCATGCAAAATCGAATTTATTGGAGTAGAACTAATGTTGCCTCTATCTCACGATATGTCACATGACGATCTTGGATTATCAGTTCACGCACTGCATCGGTGTTTTCTTAGCGTTCTTAGTTGTTTTGTCTAATTCTAAAGCTACACATTTTCATTAAGATAAGCCAAAATAAATTACAACAAAGACCGTTTGGGTTCAACCTGAAAGTCTTCTGCTCATCTTTGTGACCGTCAGTCGCAAGGGTCTCCTCTATGCGAACGAATCGCTCAACTGAGCGCGCTCAACAGGAACCCAAATCGAATAGAAACGAAGTCTAAGAAGAGTAAACGAGTTTATCGTATTCGTGCAAATGTATGTAACACAGACAGAAGGAAGCGTCTCCCACTCCATAAAGTATATATATATTCTTCATCAGCATCAACCGATTCAGCCGAGTCGAGCTAGCCATGTCCGTCTGTCCGTCCGTATGAACATCTAGATCTCAGAGACTGTAAGAGTTAGCCTCAATTAAATTATGGAAATTCTACAAACGAAAAAACAATAAATTAAACAAAAAGATGATCAACTTAAACTGAAAAACAAAGAATGGGGACAAAATGTATGCCGCAAGGGGAGCAAAGAAGTCAGGCAAGGAATGTCAAAGTCACTTTCATTATCAAAAAACAAAAACAAAAACAAAAAAACAAAAAAAAGAAAAAGAAAAAGGCACAAAAGCCACAATAAAAAGGACGACCATTAACGCCGACAAGCAAGAACCTGACAACAACAACAACAACAACAATAAGCCGGAAAGAATTTCTTGATTAAGTTATAGGAATGTTATGTCAAACGGCAATTGGTGGGGTGTGGGGCGGGGGGGGTAGGAAATGCCTGGTAAGTTGGTTGGCTGATGGCGGACAAAACCGACTAAAGGCATGAATGAGGCTTTTGTCTCATCTTTCAGCTTATTGCAGATGTGTAAGTGTGTATGTATGTGCGTTGTGTGTGTGTGTGTGTGTGGGTGAGTAAGGGGCATGGGGCGTATTTCGACCACTGGCGAGTGACTCGCTTAGCCCAAGTTTCAAGTCAATAAAGCATACTGATTAATGTCAATTTGTTGCTGTTGCTGTTGTTGTTTTTTTGTTTTTTTTTGCATAAATTATGCATAAAAACCAAACATTTGCCAACGCATTTGCCTGCCATTGCGTTGGGTGTCTCTGCCTGCCTGCCGTTAAGGCCTCCTCGCGATGCTCAACGTGTGCCGCTAACACAGGACAGGCACAGAGCCCGGCTTGCCAGTGCCATTGCCATTGCCATTGCCCTTGGCCCACCCGCCTCAAGTATGACATTCCAGAGCAGCCTGGTGACGGGAGCCAGGCGAGCATTTAAGCTGTTTTAAGTCGCTTAACGCACACACTCAAACATGCACAGGCACACACACACACACACACACACAAAGGCATACACAAACAGCGAACAAATTAAAGAAGGGGGAAACAAAATGTCAGAACGATTTGCTTGATGTGACTGAACTACAAAGTACTCTATATCTCTCTCTCTCTCTCTATATATATCTATATCACTAACCTTATATATATAAATTTTCATATAATTCTATTCTATTCTGATTCTATTACCGCAAAGTTCTATTACCGTAGAGCTGTCTATGTGAGCAGCCCGGAGATTTTGTACCAATTGCACCTGGGCCTAGTTTATCGTCATGGCAAATGCAAGCGACAATGGAAACTGAGTCCGTTTCAATTCAAATTCATTGGAATATATGGAGTGAGCTCCCAGTGTTCCTTCACTATCGGCTTGCAGTCTAGGCTTGGAGACTATAAGAGCTAGAGTCACTAAATTTGGTAAAGACTCCCCTTGTGGGGCGTCAGTTTTGCATTCCTTTGAGTAAATGCTGAGTACGAGTATCTTATAGTTGGAATATCGACTATAGCTTTCTTATTTCCTTTTCTTTTCCCTACAAAATGTTTCTTTTTTATGATTCTGTCTAAAATTATTATCCGAACGCAGTGAAATTTGGCAAATTGGTTGATCTTGTACTTATACATAAATAAACCGAGTTTTAAGTAAATTTGTCAAGAATTGTGGTAGATATAAGGCGAGTCTACATACCAAATTTGGTGACTCTAGCTCTTATAGTCTCAGAGATCCAGGTGATCGACTCGGCTGTTGATATTGATCAAGAATATATATACTTTATGGGGTCGGAAAGGCTTCCTTTTGCCAGTTACACGTAGTAGACTCTTATACTCTCCTACATACACACACACACACACACACAAAACATACACAGAAGGAGGCAAAGTATAAAAAAATGTTGAATCTGTGAATAAATTTAATTTCTTTGGCTGTTGTGGGCAACGAAAATTTCACATAATCAAATTTTTAAACGCCAGCAATTGTGATTTAAGCAGCAGGAAAAAATGTGTGAGTCCGTGTGCGCCTGTCTGTCTCCGTCGCCGTCTCTGTGAATGTGTGTGTGTGCGTGTTGGGTTTGACATATGAAATATTAACATGACTGCCTTGCCTTGCCCTGCCTTGCCTTGCCTTGCCACGCCCACTCAGCAAAAGTCAAGTGCACATTGTAGGCGGGGCGGCCAAGTCGCACAATTTGCCACCGAGCGTAAAGCAAATTTACATTAACGAGGCAGACGAATCCAACGAGGCGGCACAGGCGGCGCAAAAGGAAGGAACGCGGGTGTGGAAAGGCATGACAAAAATGAGACACGGTTTACGGTCTGTTTGTATATAAATTAGAACACATCAAAAGTTAGCGACATTAAATTTTGCCCCATCTCCGCCGCGCCAAGCACATGCCCATACATACATACATATGCGATTGGTGGCTCAGATAAATGTTTAAGCAAAATGAGGATGACGATGACGCTGACAGTAATGATGCCAGGACCAGGATAGCGAAATGCCAGCCTGGTTGGGGGATATGTAGATATGTATGTATGGGTGAAAGTGTAAGTGTGTGTATTGGTGAGCATGAAAATGCAATGACAACGACCCAAAAACGACGATTACACAGACAAATAGAGGCCCCACACCGATACGCAGGCTCTATACATGCAAAAAATACACTGAGGAAAATCAAAATGTGGTCACAAACTTTAATGTTGGTTCGTCTTTTCGTTAGCTTTCATGGCTGCACCCTGCCTTGTTGGATTCATTCGGCTTGAAGGACCAATTTGCTTGATTTCTAAAGAAAACAATCGTTTCAATAGCAACTCTTCCAAATCAAATGACAGTTAACTACAATAGCTGCCAAAGCATGTGTAAAACATCTCCCTGACATTCCCTAAATGACCTATAAAGTTATGGCCAAAACTTCCCCAAATATTCCTACAATTTTAACAAATAAATGCAGTGTTCCTTTAATGGCTCCCAAAATATTACCAAAGTTGGCTCTTCAGTGAGATTATGAGCTCCCAGGGAATTCTAAATACTCAGTATTTATTCAGTTGACCTCGAGCATGCTGGCCCACAATCTACATAAGTTTTGCCTCAGAGCATAGCGCGCGGAATAGGTGACATTTAACGACATTTATCAGGGGATATATATCACTATTTAGATATATCATCTATCTATATCATTTCTTATTTCTGACTGTATTTACTTACATATGTGTAAGTATTCGTTTACGCATACTCACGCACATTAATGCAAGGCCCGTTCCACGTTTCACGTTAATTTTACGTTACGTTATATTGCGTATACGTAGCGTATTTTCGTTTGCCTTTTGGACTTGACTTTTTGAAAGCGTCGAGCATGTCACGAATTTGCCTACCAACAAATATATACGTATGTATGTACTGTATGTATATATATATATATCAACAGTGTTGAACAAAATTAACTAAAATGATAAATGCAGCCGATTATATAATGTGGGTGAGTGTGACTTGTGGTGAATGATGAACATTCATGATCCTTTATATGGATGGTTTGGGATGTCTAAGTAAGCACTTTGATTGCTTTCATGCAGGGGCTGCATTGCCTTCCCTTTTGAACATTCCACCATTTATAGGTCCATCCAGAAGGTTAAATTTTTTCTAATATAAATTTCTAATTCAGGTTTTCAGGTGATCTCTAAGGCATGGACTTCCACCTTCATTGAAGACAGATGTCTTCTGTTAAGTGCCGAATCTTAACCCAAATTTGCTTATCACTGTATATACTTATGTGTGTCTATATGTATAGTCGTCTCAACGACTTGTGCCTCCTTCATGCTTCGTCGGCTTATGGCTTTTAATATGCCGGCAGTCGGTTGCTTTAGTTGTTGTTCTTGTTGCAGTTGCTGTTATTTGCCTTTGTTGTATTTGTTTCCCGGTTGCGAGAGATAGTTAAATGCCCTTCGCTGCTGTAATCATTTTTAATCGAATTAACAAGATATATATATATATATATATTTATATATGTAGAAACTTTTGGGCATCTGTTTAAGATGCTTAATTATGCCGCCTTTGCTAATAAATAAAACTGAACAGTTTTTGAAAAGATCTAAGGAACAGAAGAGAATTGTGACTTGCAGTGGGAAATTTGAGTTCATGGGAAGTCTGACATTTTGTTTAAGTCAAGAATTTTTCATTGGTCTGATTGTTAGGAAAATGTTTTGTAGATGGATCAGTTCATCAGTGCTTTGTTTTAGAAGGAAGCGTTGGCTTGGGAGCCCATCGGATTCTGTGACTTCTGCCGCATCTCACTGTATTTGACAACAGCACAAAGTTGATAACAAAACTTGAGGCTAGGCTGACTTTACAGACTGTTTCAAGACCGGCCAGAGTCTATCATCAGCATTCTTGCTGTTTAATAACACAATCTTATGACATTTCAAAGCTAGAACTTGCTATACATTCTGATATACAAACACACACACACACAAACACTATGTTAAGTTTGTGAGTGAGGGAGACAGAACGTTGTGTTATAATTTTATCTCTCTCTCTCTCTCTCTCTCTCTCTCTCTCTCTCTGTCTATCTCACCCATAGAGAGCATTGCTCATACTATTTGGTCAGCAAAAGAAAATTTGTTAGCCCCATCTGTCGTTCATTCTAAGTCCGTGTTCGCGGCCAGCCTCACAATTAAGTCATGGTAAGAAAAGAGAGAGAGAGAGAGAGAGAGAGACAACGGACAGACATATATCTCACACGCACTGCGCTATTATTTATTTTGTGATATGACATTTTGTTAATGCTATATGATCTATACTCTATGAGCTATACGATCCTAATAACATTTGGTCAGCCACACTTGGAGGCTTCTAAGACTTACATCTACCAAATTTGGTTCAATTCGCATGAAAAAACAACCAATTTTGCTGTATTTAGAGTTCATTCCGAATCAGTCGGTTATATAGGGGCTATGTTGTATAGTGGTTCGATATCTACATATAAGCAGCTTACAGCAGAAACTAAGAGGCCGACGGACATGGCTATATCAACTTGTCATGCTGATTAAGAATAAAGATATATAAAAGATAACCAGAGAGATCTCATTGTCTTTAAATGAGTTTTTATTAAAATTAGTTTGACTTTCTAACACTTTTCTCTGTTCAGATTAGAAGAAGAATCAGATTGATCAAAAACAATTGAAGTTTGATAAAATGTCCAAGTTTCCGGCTGCTCTCTAAGAAATCTCTAAGAACATTCTATGAAATGCAGCAGTTGTTGTACCCCAGCATTGATCATAATATACCATAGCTGAAATCCATTCAGCCATAATCTATTAACTTTGTTTGCTGAACGCAGATAATTATAAATATAATCTTATAGTTGAGTCCAAACCGGATTTATAGCCTTAAGTCATTTGTTTATTCTTCACTTTTGATGCTGATGAGCTCACCGATTAATGTCTCTTTTGTATATATACATATAGTATCTATATCACTGGCTTATGCATATAAGTTTCAAAAGGGGGGCAGAGGGGGAGGGGCTACATTACATTTGAAATCATAGTTTCTTTATTACATATTTCGCAAAGATTCTATTGAAGCCTGGGTGAAGTTGAATTAAACTTGGAAACCCTCTTCAGCGCACGCCACTGTTCTACCTTAATATACTCTCTTCTATACGTATATATATGCTTGCTCTTATCTGCTTCTGCTATGTTTATTTTCAACAACGATCATCAGAAAACGGGGATTTTGAATAAAAATTCTATTGAGATGTCCGAGTCAACATTATCATGAGCTTACACATACACATACATACATCAATACGCACGTCAGAAGCAATGAAAACGTGTACAAGAAGTTATTGTACCCTGACAACATTTTGAATCGCTCAGGTTGCGGGCTTTTGTTGGGGATACGTAGGAAATACAGGGGCAGTATTATCTGCCGCTCTGTCTTAGAAAGAGAAAGAGACTGTTCTCTGCCATATTTCTGAGTCACTCCAAAACATCATGTTCAGAAGATTTCCTTCAGTCTTTCAGTGGGTGTGTTCTACGTTACTTCTAGAAGTCAATTATACGATTTTTTCTGAGTTTTAAGAGAAGTTTTTTGCATAAATCAATCTAGGATATCCTTCGCTCTCTCCCTTTTCTACACTACTTCTTCGAGTAGTATGAATCGACCGACTATCAAGCACATGGCGGCTCAATTACCCCCTCCAGAAACTTACTAACAACAAACAATTCAACTTCTTGCCATGATAAATCACTGATCAAAAATGTTTGCAAGGTAATATTTATGGCAATACATTGAATACACTTCTGACTGTCAGAATAGAAACACTTCAAAAAATCAGGAAAAAAATACTACAAATTATATTTTGTACGAACATTTTCTTGGAAAATGTAGTTTCAAATCTCTGCCCTTTCAAATCTGTTGACTATGGTGGCTCGTGTTGGTTTGGGCCCCCTGAGTGATGCTCATGCGACGGTTCTTCTGATCAAAACTCAGAAGTAAACTGAGCAAACTTCGCTGACACACGTGCATGACACGAGCCTACTGATATGCCAGCATCCTCGGCAACTTCTCTTAACACAATTTTCTTCACAGCTTTGATGATATCTTCTGTTATTGATGTACTGTGGCGTCCAGAGCGAGGCTCGTTGCCCTCTAACCTTTTCATCTGTCAAAAAGAAACTAAGATTGCTATGCACTTGAAAATGTGAACATATGTTCGGGACTAAGCATTGTTCTTCAATCATTCAGTTACATATCACGATGAACCATCTAGTTTCGGGTATCCATATACCATATAGCATCCCTACAGCCAAGTGTCCACATCAGGTGGCCGTCCAACTGTCCCTATCCTATTGACGAGGAGTGTATGTGACTCTACTTAATCTCTGCTCGGCTCATTCAGCAGTTCAGTTTGGTTTGAAAGACGAAGCAATGAAGGTATTGACAATCGGTTGCCTTTTTCTACTCTGTCTGGTGTGCAGTGCCTCAGCCACTTGTGAAGTGGCACTAGAGGATCCACGGCCGATCATGGTTAAACAATTTGGCAGCAGACAAGTGATAGTTAAACGGCCACTAAGCAGCATATCATTGGCGGAAAATGAGACAGTCACCTTCCATTGTCCCACGGGCATCAGTGTGTAAGATAACAAAATGTATTAAGTGAAACCGCCTTAACCTTTCCACCAATTCGAGCAGCCTTAGCAGTGGCTACAGCAGCGAAAGAGTGAGGATCAATTCGGCCACCTCGTCGATACTCTGCAGCGATGGCCAACTCTACTTGGATACACGCCGCATTATCGAGAAGAACAGTGGTGGTCGCATTAGATGCAATGATGGCTTCAGCAAATCTCTATACGAAAGCAACACCACCCTGGCCGGCTGTGAGGCAACCGAGGTAATGACCCTTGTCGTTGGCCATCGCTTGACAGTCCCCGCCGCTGCCTCTGGGCACTTGGATAATGTCAAGCAGTTGGGCATGTGCTACGACCTGAGCAGATCCCGTCTGCGCTTTGTCAGCTTTCTGGCGTATGAGAACGCCAATGTGATTTTAGGGATGTCCTACGCGAATGAACTGAACGGTCTGCAGCTGGACACTTACATTGGCAGCCTGAGCAAGTATCTGCGCTTTGCCAGTAATTCGGAATACCAGCAGTTGATGGCGTCAAAGAAGGGACTCGGCGAGCTATTCGATGCAAACCTCTTTGAGTACGACAGTATCCTACAGGACGATGCTCAGACCAAGGACTTGGACGGCTACAAGGATATGTTAATGATTGTATGGCTGCGGGCTCTGCGCAAGGGCAACTGGCGACACTTACAAACCGCCCTGCGGGCAGCTAGCTCAGACAGCGTGAAGTTCGATGTGCGATTGGGTGTATCGGGCGTGGCCTCCATACCTATGGGCAACAATTGCAATGAAAAACGGTTGCTGCATCTGGAGAATGCTGATGGCATCTCCATCACCATACCGGAGCACATTTGGGCTCACATACGTACTCTGGATCCAGAGGTCAACGGTCAAGCGGCGGATGAGTTTGTTGTGGTGGCCCACAATTCGCCATACGTAAGTTCCTTGGAATTGTCTTGGAATTGACTTTATATAACATTTCTATTCCAGGCCACCATAGTGGAGATGCAATCGATCTGCACAAGCATCTGCTCGGAGATACCATGGCTGAAGAACAGTCTCTTTGGGGCGCTGCATATGTTGCCTATGTATGGAGTGATTCAGTGTTGTCGGGTCAGTGAGTTCATCGCCGGCGATAAGCTGCCAGATTTTCCGCGACTCAAAATCTCTGATTCTTCCTCAGTGAATATCAGCTCTGAAGGCTAAAAGCTTGATGATAATAAAAACACTGCTAATGAATAAAGCAAGATTTATGACAGAAATAAACATTCAAACAATTTATAATGGTGCTATTCTGGTGATATTCTACTCTGTTGGCAATTTCTTTGTGATTCCATTCTTAAAATGATTTCCAGAGCTTATTGTAGAAGTAGCTTACTGCAGGTAACCCTAAGAAGTCTACTTTAACTACTTTTCATGTAAGGGGAAGAAGCTACCAACCTATACATCCGGAGGGTGCTGTCATATCATACTCCTGACATCCCCATATACAATGCTTGGACCAATGACTGACCTGCAATTTCCATTTGAATTCCAATAAGAAACCTAGAGATGCTTATCACATACAAAGTCATCCTGAAACATACAGACATACAGCGTTACTAAGCCAAAGCCCTTTGGTACGGCGGGGGTTCACATGCATACATATTGCACAATCAATCAACAGTCAGCTCCAAGTCCCCTGGGTCAATGAAGAGATTACAAAGGCACATCCTGTCATGGGTTTATCAGCTACACTTAAACCTATCAACGAGCCGATGCTGCTTTTGATGACCTTTCCCAATGAACAGTAGCCAGATCAGCGATCTCTAAGGGCGGAAAGTATAAACCAATCCCTCATTAACCTAACAAAGAAAAATACCAAAATGTGGATGCTTCAGTTTATCCATATAGCATTTCAAATCCTTACGACAGACTGAAGGCATCATTGCATCTAATGCGACCACCGCCACTCCTTCTCTCGATAATGTGGCGAGTATCCATATGCAGCGTACATCAGACAGGACAGGTGAACATGGCTCTATCGACTAGGCTTGTCACGCTGATCAAGAATATATATATATATATACTTAATGGGGTCGGAGATGCTTCCACAAGCCACATAAAGCAAAAGTTATAAGTTGACCCCTAAGAATCGTCTGGCTCTCTTAGCCATCCCTGCACATGGCTGCAGTTGTATTATCCCCCAACATTATGACACAAATTAGAATATCCTTTGCCTCATGCAATGGATACTCGCTGTTGCGCTGTTTGCTCCCCCAACCCAACCACACTCACTCTCCTTCACCTCCACCACACTGTTTGGGGATGTGTGTGCACGCCAATGAATATTAAAATATTTGTTGTGATTTTCTCTTACTGTTGTTGTTGTTGTTGCTGTTGTAATTTTTGTGTTATTTTCTTGTTTGTCGATGCTTTTCGTTACAAACTTTTAATTGGATTGCAGCCGTTTTAATACTTTCATAACGCCAACCCAACCGT
This sequence comes from Hirtodrosophila duncani, assembly GCA_037043425.1. Taxonomy (NCBI): domain Eukaryota; kingdom Metazoa; phylum Arthropoda; class Insecta; order Diptera; family Drosophilidae; genus Hirtodrosophila; species Hirtodrosophila duncani. Next base: position 1,840,805 of record JBAMBM010000072.1, on the reverse strand, counting down.
ACGCGTAGTCCTTTTTTTTTCTTTGGGCAGAAACTGAAAATCAATTAAAAACGCCGCTCAGTCAATGCGTCCCAATGGATGGATGAAATATGCGATGAGAGGTCACCCTTAAAGTGGTTTTTAGCAAAGCATTTAATATATGAACAGATAATAGTTATAATACAAATTCTTCAAATTCTTATATTTACGGGGACCTCGCTCCCCTTTACCATAAGCTGATGTGCCACATAAAGACAAACTGCAGGAGATAGAGGAAATTTTAATGAAAAACAAGCAGCAAAGCAAAGCAACCTGTTCAACGATAAATGAAGACAGCACGCTGGAGTGATAGAAGAACTTTGCCAGCTGCTCTTCTTGCAGTGGCACGGCCAGCCCTTGTTGATCGCATTCCCATCGCAGCCAGCGCCCAATGGTCATCAGTGTGTATATTGCAGGCGCCTGCGATGAAGATCAGCGCTATTTCCAAGATATTCATCAGAACAACTTCTTTGTACGCAATCAGCACCTGTACTTCATTGGCAATCAGCTGCAACTGCTGGAGAAGCACATGGAGCACACTCTCACATTTGACTCAGAGCTAAGCCAGGTGGAAGCCATCACATTTATATTTGTCTTAATTCACATCTCCGTTTAGGATCAACGCTCAAAGCACCCTGACGGCTTATGTCAAGTCCCAAGAAATGCATCCGCTGCTGATCATAATGTTCGATCCAGATTTCGCCGTCACGCCGCAAGCTGTGCAGCAGCCCGACTCTGACTGGCATTGACGATATCGGCGCGGTGCTGTCCACCCATAATGTGCCCATCTGTTATACTTTGCCCACTAGAAAGCAGGCACGTGCCAATCTGATGGCGCTCCATTTGCCTTACCAGTCGCGGCCTTGAGACACGGAATCCATATGGCCACTACGCAATACCTGTCACGCGGATGATGAACCGATTATATAATATCGAAAATAATATTATTTTCGGATGTTGTTCGAAAGTTTTTTCGGATATAACGCTTGCATACGATGCACATACGATACTAATCTCTCGCTCTGTTTTTGGCTGCAAGGCCTTCGTACTGGATATCCCCTTTGGAAATTTATCTGTCCTTTCGTATGAACGCCTAGATCTCGGAGACTATAAGAGCTAGAGTTACCAAGCAGCTAGGGGCTTATCAGGAATGGGTACAGGGAAACTGCCTGAACACAAATTTATAAGGTACGACATGGACCCCGAGGACCATATGGTTCAGTATGTGATATGGATATATGTCTGAAAAGGATATTATCCTCACCTGGGGTTGTCAACTCTAAACACATAAGATCGTGGATAGTAAAGATCTCTCTCTGTTTCATCTCCCTCTCAAATTAAGTCCTGCGTTTCAGTTGTAGGCAATGACGAAAGTGAATGTTTCCAAAGTTTCCACTCCTCTTAAACATGAATGCAACACTCAAATTTTATACTGGTATGGGTGGTCATTTGTTTATTTAATACATACATATAGAGTTCATTTATAATTACATTATTTTTTTGTGCATTTTTCGTGAGTTTCTTTTCAATTTTGTTATATATAAATTTTCAGCTACATACATTTATAGTGTATATATAATTAATATGATTCTCTTTAGTTGGTTTATAGCCATAGAACAATTATCACATCTTACATATATGTTGGCTACATTTAAACGTATCCATTACATGTTTGCTCATATGTATGTATGTATGTCTATATGTTTGTTTTGTCTGTTTTTTTTTTTATATGTGTTTGTATATGTAAATATTTTGTTGTAAACTATTATAAATCTTCAGGGAACTCTAAGCAAGCCCTGTCATTTTCATTTTCATCATCATCATCATCTTCAGCAGCAGCAGCAGCAGCAGCATCAGCATTGTCGTCATCTCATCGTCATCATTATTTGAATAAAATTTTCAGCTTCATTTACAATTCATTCGCGTTTTTCTTTTGCCAACACAAATAAGCCAAGCAAACAACTGGGGTGACTAGAGAGGATAGGGGGATAGGTATAGGGGCTTTTTGAGGGAGGAGGAGGAGGCTTGAAATCCTCAACACAGAAACAAAATGAAACAATGAAAACAACAGAAAAATGTGTGTCGTGTCTCAGGACAAGTGGCTAAACTCATAAGCCAAATGAAGTCAAGAGCTTTATGAATGGCGGCCACTCGTTGTTTTGGCCAAATTGTTGCCCTGGCTAGAGATATGCGACAGATATATATATATATATCTATATGTATTTGTATGTGAATGGAAAAATGTTACAAAATTTACGATTTGAATTGAACATGTGATGGAAATGTAAATATGGAAAATATTGTTCTCTTAAGTGAATGCATTCATTCCATATTGAGTATGTGGTGACTCTCTCATTGAAACTGACTTAACTTCAATAAAATTGCAAGATTTTCTCTCAATCAATTAACATGATCTTACATTAATATTGCATTGAGTATATTCACTATGGAATGAATGCATTCATTCTATACTGATTTAGCATTTATAATAAAATAAATACATTTGTGGATCAACTCTTAACATGTATGTACTTACATCAGAGTACACTTGTCCGTCCACCCAACTAAATGATTCCATTCAAATTCTCAGTATTCAATTGAGATCAAGTGATTCACATTACCCATTTTATACATAGCATATGCATCAGGCTACTTGGCTGTTCTTAGCCATATGCAATGTCTATGATGATAATTAAGTTCCTGATAAGGATGTTGATAAAGATTCAACTTTCATTTAACCCGGAACTGTGCCAAAAATGTTGGCACTACTTTTCATCTTCATCTCCATTTCGCTCTCTCAGTCTGTGTCTGGGTAATTAGAGTTGGCAACAGCAACAGCATCGCTGTCGTTTGCTCATTTATATTGCATAAATATTTACCGTTAGCTGCATTCAACTGTATATGCCTGATGCCGATGCCGAAACTGATGCTGGCCCTGGCTGCATGTTTCCCATTACTTTTGCTTTTACTTTTACTTTAGTTTAGATTTACTTTTTTGGGGCGCTGAAAAGTGTGCTACAGTATTTTGTATGCGGCTGCGCCTTGAGTTAAATGCTTTGAACGAAACGAAAGATAAATCCGCCAAAAGACTAAATAAAAACATCTTGCCAAGGCAAATTCATTTGTTATTTAAAAAGTGAAAACATTTTGTGTGGCCTTCTGTAAATGCTTTCACTTTTGGCGCCACTAGAATGCTGATGATAATGATGATGATGCCGACGACAATTGGTCAACAAAAACAAAGGCAAAGGCAAAGGCAAAAGCAGAAAGAAACAAATCCAACGAAACTTAGTACGAAATATAAAAACAAGAAATCAATGTGTAATCCAGTTACGCTCGCATTCAAGCTCTGTTTAGTGTGTGTGTGTGCGTGATGTGTTTGTGTTTGTGTGTATATAATGTATAAGCCGTGTCAGCCAACTAGCTGTCGCCCTTGCTCTTGCCCTGGCTTGATGCAATTCTAGTAGATGCACTCGCCCAGCAAATCGCATTCGCCCTTCTCCAACGGCTTTAGCCACAACGGATTGTAGTTGGGGCAGAGTTTACGATGTATGGGTATTTTGATTTGTACCGGAGTTGCCGGCACACCCTCCCAGTTGTGCGCCTCGAACCGTAAGCCATCCGATTTGTTGCACTGCATGCTAAGCGGCTCCTGGATGTACATTGTATACAGTTGGTCAACGCGTGGCTGTGTCCATTTGATGCTGCGATAATTCTCCGAACGTGCCCCATTCAAGTGGATGCCACGTTGATGCTCTTTGCTAAAAAGACGAAACGATGTACGTAAGTGTGTAAGTGTGTGTGGAAAGCAAAATGTTAATAGTCTGGCGATTTCAATTAGGGAATTCATTTGTCCAATCTGTGGACATTTTCCAGTTCAGTTCAAATCAGCTGATCAGCTTTAAATGAATGCGCTTGTTTAATTTTTTCATTGTTAACTCGTCCACGTGGAATTCTTTAGCTCACCCTTTACCCCCAATCCCATACCTTTTGCTTATTCTAGGAAATTTCAAACATCACAAGAAGCTTTCAGAGTTTCCTTAACAATTTGTTTTAAACCATTTAACCTTTTGTTCATAGATCGCTCTCATTCCCACAACACTCAGGCAAAATTCCATAACCGCAAAACAAAGTCTCTAATCTAATGTTAAACTTTTTTAAGGAAGGCTGCGGAGTGGAGGAACGCAGGGCTTATGACTATGCCCATTAACTTGGGCAATTAGCGCACACCTTCTTAAGGCAGCAGGCCTGCCAGGATGAGCCTGGGCTATAGAAGGTCGCGGTCTTGCGGGGCTGTCAACACCGAAAGAACGAAAGACAGACAACAAAACACATTTCCGTTATAAATACAAGCCACAAAGGAATGCGAAAGTTTGGCCTTTGATGCAAATGCCAAAGCAAAAGGACCCAAAATGAATGAAAGTAAGAAAAGCAAAGTTGGAAGTCGACCCAGCAGATACTATGGAGAGTGAAAATCTTACCACCAGATTGTTGGTCTGAATGGTCGGACTGAACGGACCAATGATTCTCAAAGAACATACTCATGTTCAGTAAGCTAATGCATTATGATCAGTCGTGAATAAGCCCTTATAGAGCAAACAGTTGTCAACGATTTCATCTACATTTGGGATAGTAAACAGTGCATCTTTTCACCGCAAATCTTTAAGCTAATTTTACTTCAGCCCAAGAATCTTGCTCAATCCTAAAGCAGCCCATAACTCGCCTTGCTTACGCAGTATCAACAAAGGAAGTACCCGGAATGACGACAGCAGAGCAGCCTCTCCGCGTATCTTTAAAAAAAAAAAAAAAGAGCCAAGAAAGTGCCTTCCATTAGCGACTGGCGCCTCCGGGTAAGGCGGCACCAGCAGCGTAATAATTGCGTCGCCGAAACATAAATCGGTCGACGGCGTCTGCCTTTGTGGAAAGGTTGAACTCCCCCGAAACTCCCTCTACTTACCGCTTCATGTAGATGAAATAATTTTCCAGCGTCTCCTCGGAGACAGCGCTTTTGCACACCTCCAGCTTGGTGGCCGGATAGTAGTGTATATAGTTGACGCACATCTCGTCGCTAATGGAGAAGCCGCCCAGGGCGGCCGTCTGATCGGCCAAGGTGTTGTAGTAGCAAGTGGTGACCAAGGCATCGCCCTAAGGATGGCAAGCCCATGAAGGTACCGCTAGTTAGCTGAAATCCATCTCAACTCACCGGCAGAACGCGTGGCTTGTAGTGGAGCGTGCGCATCTCCTGAAAGTGATTGGAGTAATAGTCATCGCGATTCACCTCGCGCAGCTCCTGTTCGCCTCGAAAGTGTCGGGTGAGCACGCGTACGCCACGCAGATGCGTATGCAGCTGGGAGCCAAATATGATGATGCCTGTCTTGGGCAGAGCGGCCCGGGTACAGTCCGCCACACAATAGCCGCTCAATGGAAATGCCGTCTGTCCGGGTGGTATGGCCATTTTATCGGTGTACTCCAGGCCCAGTTCCATAACACCGGCGTCGTATTGTCGCAGTGTCTTTGAAATCTTGATGCGCATACCCGAGCTGTCGACGAGACCTGCAATGGCAATGGCAATGGCAATGGCAATGGCCATGGCGTTGCCATCAATGCAACAAGGCGTATGATTAATATTAATGCAAGTGGCGGTGCACTTCACAACGACAAATAGCTTTTCCAAATTACATAAGGCTCACACACACACACACACTCACACTCCCACTCACACACAGGCGAGCACAAACAGCATGAGCACATACAAGCACTTCACACAGTGTACGCTTGTTTGCCAGGATAACGATGGCCTCACAAGGACACTCCAGCAAGCAATAATGACATTGCTACTGCTGTCGCAGTGGCCGTTGTGTGGCGAGGCTCTGGCTCTGGCTCTTGTTGTTATTTATACAAAAGTTTTAATGAAATCTTCACATTAAACAGATGCATGCATGAGTGTGTGTGTAAGTGTATAAGGCGGCATAAGGACACACAAATTTCGTGGATGCAAGTAAGTACTTATTTTAAGCAGTGTAAGCCAACACAATTGAGTCAGATTTCAAGTTGGGGGAACAAAAAAAAAGAGAGCCGAATTGGCAAGCGAAAAATGGGAATGCATATTCATTTTGTCATGAAATTTGCAACAGACAGAAGGAAGCATAAGTAGTTTGAATATGCGGAGTGTGTGAATATATGTCCGAATTGTATTGAGTTTGTGTTAGTCCGTATTTGGGTATTTCACCAGGATCGCAGGTACATTGCCACATTGCATCAGCCTATTTATGTGTCCGTTTTGTTGCCTGCTTTACTATGTGTTTTAGGAAAGTCCCGTTTTAACGGGGCGACAGCGTTTACAGCTGTCGCCGAGTGTGGTTCGGTATAAAAGCCCGAGATCAAGGGAAGACACCAGCTAGTTGTGTTACGGATCTCGGTGCGACCGAAACTCGCTGCGCCTAAAACGATGGAAATGAATAGTAAAAATAATGACGCTCCAACATATATATATTCTTGATCAGTCTGACAAGGGCAGTTGATATGGCCCTAGGTCCGTGTGTCTATTTCAATTCAAATATCTAAAAAGGCTTAAGAGCTACAAAGCTGAAATCTGAAGCCGGAGAGTGTTATATCTGCACGTTCATTCAGATTGGATATATATATCATATAGCTCCCCTGTAACCGATTGTTCCGGAATGAACACTTAGTATCAACATTTTTCTGCTTTTCATTCAAATTTCAAATCAACTTTGGTTTGTATCATCCCCTGATCTGAATCGTTTATACATTTACAATCTGAATGGTATATTAGCTTCGGCATGCCAAAGCTGGCCTTCCTTTCTTGTTTTTAATACATTTTTTTATAAAGGACTATTCTTATCTTATAATTTGGGTCCCTGAAAAGGGGAATTTTAAGGCTTCTAAGTCATCAGGTTTATTCCTTAAGCTAAGCTCTCACTCATATTTGAAGGAACTTTGTAATTACAAGACTCACCCTCGAGCTTCTCGGGATTATTGAAATGCACCTCGAGTCGCACATATGGATTATAGCCCGGCCCGCCAATGGGCATGCCCGTCTCGGGTGGATAGGTAAATGTGCTGGCGCCCATGGCCCACAGAGCCATCACCTTGGAGCAGACCTTGGCCTCGGCCGGCAGCTGTTCGCAGTCACCGTTATACAACGGTATTTCGATATGCTCATCCGTTTCGCAATGGAACACCTCCATGTGATGGACGATGCCGGGCGTTTTGATCAGCGGCTCGAATTGCACAATGTGATGACGCCGCTTAATGATGTCGTTCATGCGCTGCACATGACACCAGTAGGTCGTCTCGCGATTCGGCACTGGAGTCTGCTTCAACGTGATTTCGATGTGATCCAGGTCGCTGCGAAATGAGAGCCATAAAGCAGCCGCAACAAAGTCAAACCCAAAGCACTAATCCCTTCCAGCCGCCTCACTTACGTTTCGGGTATCAGAATTTTGTCGGCCCGCAAGAGTTGCAGCATTTTGACGCCCGCCTCGTGCGGTGTGCTGACATTTGGCAGGGCAAACTGATGGTCCTCCAGCGCCAGCTCGGATTCGCCACGTGCCCACACAATGTACATGGTGCCTTCCTGTACCACGTGCATGGATTGATAGATTCAGTACACTGAATGTGGTTAGAGTTTAGGGACTTACATGCAGCCTTAGGTCAAGCGGATCGCAGGTGTCGAACTTTCGCTTAAAAGCCAGCGTAAACTCATCCATTTTGAACACCTCACAGTCCTGCTGATAGTCCTTGCGCACCCAATGGCCATCCGGACTGGTGTACGTGTCCGTGACCACATTGAAAAAGCCATTCTGATTCTCAAAGAAGCAGATGTCCGCATCGCCCATGCCGCCACGCTTCGAGAAGCCCAAATAGAACCAGCGATGCTGCTCATTGAAAGCGTTCTGCAAATGGAAGAGCACCTCCTGCTTATACCAATCAACCATCCAGCTAAGCTTGATCTCCTTCTCATCCAGATAGATTTCATGAAGCTTTGTGTCCGAGAGACCTAAAAAGAGATTGAGAAAAGAAAACAAGTAAAACCGCTATAGTTTTAGTCCGAATATTGAACAAATGCTGAGCTTGAATGAGGACTATAGCGTCCTTACTTGCTTTTTCACGATGTTATAGTTCGATTACGTGCAAAGGTGGACAATTATATACTAAATTCAGTTACGAATTGGTCAATTTCCCTTATCTTTGGGACATGATTGAAGAAAATTGTATGAACATTTTCCCCTTAGGTTAAAGAATAGGCAAGTTTTGCCTCAATCAAATTGTTCTGTGCGTAGTTTTTTGTAATCAAACCCCTTGCTCATACTTCATTTTCGTTTCTCTCTATCTCATTCTATCTCTATCTCCTCTGCTTCTACCATAGAATATCCTCCATCAAGTGAAAAACTAAACGTAACAATGTTGCAACTCCTATCTGACCACGTCATTTGGCTATTTTTATGACATACCCATGGCCATGGATACTCAAAATTAATGTTGCAATTAAGGCTTGGATACAGTTACGAGCGATGTGGCGAGACCAACGAACGAACGAACGGCACCAGCGTCAGCATCAGTATCAGGACCTGGACCAGGAGCAATGAGTTCGGTTAATCAAGTTTCTGTATACTAATTACCCAAATAAAAGCAGAGCACGCGATTTCAATCTCATTTTGCAGTCGGCATCGACAACACTCACTCAATGTTTTTCATACGCCCCGTGTGCCTCACACTCTGACTGACACACACACTGACACATCAACGAGGCGACGCGACGACCATAGTCAATAGTGCACTAGCAGTCATTGGATTTATGTTTCCAGCGAGTTGGACATGAACCTGGACCAGGCACCACCAGGCACCAGGCACCAGGCAGCAGGCAGCAGGCAGCACATCAATTACAGCTACAACAACAGAGCGAGCAGTCATCCAACAGCCAGTCGAGCGGCAGTAACGAGAAAGAAAACCCAATAAAATGTCAAATCCAATTGACAAACACACACAACGAGATCCGAGAACGTGGTGGTGGCCATTGGATGTGTTTCCTGCCCAGCAAACAGTTTTGCAAACTAGAGCTTCAACATCATTTCATCGGTTCATAAAATGAGAACGCAGAGGTTCGACGTCGTTCTTCAATTGACCCAAAAAAACTACTTGAAATGAGAACATATTGCTCTAGATCTATTCTAGAATCTTTCTATTCTGATCACAAAGCAGTCTGGAAGTAAGAACAAGAGGTAGTTCTATAATGGAGAATATTTTGAATATCTGAGAATATTTCGATATCAAAAACTCAAACTCAACAGCTAGTTGGAGCTTGGCATAACAAATTCACCGAAAACTCTAGAGATTTGGAATATTTGACTCACATTTATAGCTTCATATGTTGATCCAGATTCTGATGTTAGTAAATGTTGAAAAACATAGACAATTTTGAATATCGGAGCGATCAGCAGGTGACTTTCGTTGACTCCCAAAAGTGTCTAATCCTTGAATTTTTCCACCATCTTCAAATGAAAGAGATCCTCGTGACCTCCTCCAAAGTCTCTCATAGCATTTTCCATTCAAAAGTTTGGTGTTTTCTGACATAAACTTGCACGTTTATATAAATTTCTCTGCTCATTCTGTATTTATCTCGGACAAAGGTGGAATTAAGTGAGATTCATGAGATAATTTAACACAAATTTCTATGTTGATTATCAGGAGAAGATGAAGACACTATCAATTTCCCAATTTCTTGCTGGTGCACCACCTCGTTAGGTAATGTTTGCTGGGTAACTCTGGCTCCTCCGTCGCTAGCTCTCGTTCTAGGTGTGGGGTTATGTCTGTGGTGGCTCTGGCCCGGTGGACCACAGCTTGCAAAAGTATGTAAGTAAGTATATCAAACTGTGCAGACAGTGCACTGCGGAGGGTAGCACGAGCACATACAGCGGGCGATGGGCAGCACACAATGGGTGGTGGACGGATATAGAGGTAGACAGAGCGACGGCGAAAAACACTCGATTACAATCAAAAGTGACAGGGGTCGTTGTTGGTTTATGGTTGCCCAGCGGCAGTCGTGAATTGGGATGGGAGGGATGCTGTGAGTTGCTGTGAGCCGCGGGCTAACGCAATCTGGCAATGGCAATGGCGATATGGTGGCAATGGCGGGCTGATGAATTTCGCTTGTTTCCGCTATGTGGCTCGGCCCAGCCAGCGGCGGGGGCCAGCGGCTAGCTGTTCAATCAAGTTCAGCGGAAGTAATATGCCCCAAACGAGTTGTGGACTCCACACCCACACGCACAACCAACCACGTGAGAGATCGCATATATATTCTTGAACTTGTGGATTGGGTTTGGCTTGGCCACGCTTTGCTTGCCTTCGGTTCGGTTCGCCTCGGTTCACTTGTGTAGAACCAAAATTGATTTGTTACAGTACATATGTCTCACTTCAGACCTACAGGGGAGACACGGGCACGCCGGCCCACTTAATCTTCCCCGCCACACGGAGCACTTACTAACCAAAGAAGTCGTTCTAGTGAGGCATTTGTTCGGCATTTCTCAAGCGAAAGGATTCGCTGGCTTTCGCTTTATCTACGACAACAATAATATGGTACAACAAATTGGTTTTATTGTAGGCGTTTTCCGGCTTTTCCATAGCCAAAGCATAGGCAAAAATAAATGGCTACAAATTTGGCAATAAAATGCAAAGGGAAAAAGGCCACAAACTACGAGTGGCGGCGGTTAAGCTATGATATTATGAGCTTGTTAAAATGGATCTAAATTGGATCTTAACAAGTGCAAGTTACACAAGGGTTAAAGAGGTCATTAGAGGCAGGGAAAATGGCTGGGGGTAGAAAGAAGGATCTTTGCTACGAAAATGCTACTCATTGATCTGCTGGAAAGACAAGTCGGTGAAGAGACAAGTCCTGGGAGTGTTTGCAATTAGGGAATGGAATTCAAACGATTTTGTGGGTCAGCAATAGCATTTGAGAGTGAGATCTCTCTTGAACCCTTGCGGAGTTCTTACAAGCATTGGCAAGTCCATTTGTCTTACACAGCCTTCACGGACGGATCACCAAAGGCAGCGAACGTCTTACTCTAGACCTTAAGCACGCTATGGCTTTGAGGGAATCCATTGATGTGTTAGCTGAAATGTTACCTGAAATTTGAGATATAAGTTCAAAGTGCCACCAAGATACCCGTTCGCGTGGGCAGAGGAAGCTAGCTAGCTAAGTTTCTAAGCAGTGCTCGTAGAGCAAAGCATAGAAGTGATTGCCACATAATTAAGAGTGTTTACTCAGGCAGTCTGAACCTAAGCCAAATCTCGTGGCTGCAGTGAGAGAGAGTATAATGGCCAATAATCGAATAAGAAAACCAATTTTCATTCCACTCACTTGCTCAATCTCAAGCCAATACGAGTGTGGCCTAAGTATCTATGCTTATAGATATCACACACACACACACACACACACACACACACTCCATTGATAAAAACAATCTCCTTAAATGGGCAATCCTCAAATCCTCATATTGCCCATTTGATGGCAGCTTTCAATTGCATTTTCACCTGTTCCAAGCATTGCCTCTCGCTAGTAATTTAATTCACAAACAACAATCAGCTGAGGATGAGATGAAGAGGATGAAAGGACGCAGACAAAGCAGGAGCAGCAGTGGCAGCATAGCAAAAGGATGCAATACACACATAACTGTAAATTTAATAAAGTTTGAGTTTATTGCATTTGCTTGACTGCTCCTTAGTCGTGTTTCTAATCAAAAAACTTTTTGGCGCTGAACTTGAAATGCCATTTTAACGCTCAGCTTGCTATGGCATCCGCATCCCAGCGGCTTCCCGGCATCCTAGCATCCCAGCATCTCAGCACCCTGGCATACGCCAAGTGGTCTTAAGAACGAAGGCAGGCGCACCCAATTGCGATGGAAGAATGTGCCGGCATGTACGAGTGAGTATGTTGTGTGGGTGTTGGCAACGAATTGGCAGGGGCATTGCATAGTTTCTACGTTCTACGAATCCGAATAAGTGAACGATGCCATGACGATGATGATGAGCAGCAGGTTTTCAGCCACAACATGCCAAGGCATACAGGAATTTTCTTATTATATTTAATGCAACCTCAAGTTCTCTTTGGCTTTCACTTGAACCAGCATGCGGTCTCTCAACCCTTGAACAGACAAGATGCTCCAAAAAAGCTTTAAGCTTGGCAATAGTTCTTTCACATGGTTATCTGACTGTTGTCCTGACTGACTGACTCTGCAGACGGCAATAGCTAGAAGGTCACACAGGTTACAAAGTCGAGGTCAATGTTCGTTTGAAAATAATTATTAGTAAGTTTTTTTGGATTTTCTTTTGGAAAACAACATTTTGGTTAGGGCAAGAATAATCCGGGTAAGCTTTCTACATAGAATTAAATATAATTAAAATTATAATGAGAGCTAGAGAGGGAGAGAGAAGAGAGAGCTCCCTTCTCTCTTCTCTCTCTCTCTCTAGGTGTCATTATAACTTTAATTATATATAGGAAATTTTAGCCAGCATTTTCAATGAGAGAGAGAAGAGAGAGCCTGAAGGGAGGCGAAGGGGACAGGCTATTCTAACTTTTCCCTTCTCTCTCTCTCTCTCTTTCTCCTTATCTGTTTGTTTAGCTTCTGGGTTGTGTCTTAAGACTGAGAACGTTGGTTGTACGCAAAGGCGAGGGTTCATCGATCGCATCCACAGCAAAAGCTTTATCTGCCTTATATGAAGGAGAAATATTGATAAATTATCGATTTGCCAGAAGTGAGTGGAATCATCAAATAAATAGAGTGAGAAGTAGCACTCCCGGACTTAGCCCGGATAAGCTTAAGTAAGCATAAAACTGAGACTAGAACTGCTAGATTTGAACAACTAATGATAGTTGAAACGTTATTTTAAAGTTAGGCCTCTTAATAAACCACCCTATAATATGGAAAGGCTTTGTTTTCGAATCAGGAAATCTCGTTATAGCTCTGCTTCTGCGATTATAGCTTATGTTAGTGTAATGGATTTGGTTTTGCAGTTTTCAACAGCTTCAAGAATCGTCATCTACGAGAGAAAGATCTGTTCTGGATTTGTCTATAGGTAAGACTGAAGGTAAGTTTCCTTTCTCTACTTTCCACCTCAGTCTAGCTAAGCAACTGCCATACAGAGACTCAAATATGACTTTTCGATTATTTCGATTCCTACTTTGTCTTTTTGGAACTGCAAAAGCTGACATTGTCTGGTCCATGGATGATATATATATAGTACATATAAGTGACATGGCAGAGTAACTCGTCATGGAGGAAGCTCACTTAGCTTAGCTGCTGTTTTATTAGTTACTTTTGCTTTTGTGCCATTTCTTTTTTGCAATTTTGCTTTGCTTCTGTGTGAAAGGGACTTTGGCATACTTGTGGATGATGTCATTATTATTATATTCAGAGCAATCGTCGCACACCCAGGGCCAGGGACATTCACTGGGACAGGGACAGGGACAGGGTCAGGACGATTGCCATTCCAGGGCAACATTCAGCTATCCATTCAATGGCCGCTTAAGTTACGCAAAAGCATCTAAAGAACGCGAATATGTATGTGCTATTATACCTTTCTCTCTCTCTCTCTATCGCTCTTTCTCTGCTCGGGCATAGCATTCTCTGTCGCCGCCACTTAACACTTTATTGAATTCCTTTTGTCGTATCCAGGATCCGCCGTTGTCGTCCCCAGCGCTGTTATTGTCATTATTCGAGCACGCGTCCATACCGATTGCCTGTCCATGTCCTGTCCATAATAATATAAATCGACTTGAGTTGTTGCACGCCTGTCACTTTGAGTTATGAAATGCCACGAAATGCGCTTACGTCGGGCGTGGCCGGTCCACTTAACTGCTTCACCCACAGACACGCGGCAGCACACTCCCTTCCGCTCACTTAAGCTACTGCTGCTGTCTTTTGCTTGATTGTGACAAATATTTGTACAAATTTGTGCTTGAACTGCATTACATACACACATACATTGTTAGTATATATGTAAGTATGTATATGCACAAATTGTTGAAGATTTATGATGTGAATTGCATATAAAATTGCACAAGACAAAAGAGTTGAGACTGCAAAGTTGAAAATACTCTATAATAGATGATGGTCTTTAGAGGTGGCCGAACGCCATCGGCTGTGCAAAATTAGTAAAGGGATACGAGCTGCTGTTCCGATAACACTGAACAAAGTTACTGAATAATATGAGAAATAATATAGATATACATATATATGTATACAGACAATAGAGAAGCAAAGCAATTCGATTTCATAGGCATCAATCGCGAGATATCGGAAGTGTGTGCTAGATGAACCAGCGCCATAGCTTTTGCTAATTCATTTTATTCGATTCGACCAACTATATCCATATAGATGATATATGAACGTATATAATATACACAAGTAAAATTATAGTAAATGACAAATATATAATATATAACCACATGAAAGGTTAAATATCATCATTGTATCGGCAAAAGCCACATAAATGGAATTCATGAATGTGAACAGAGCTCGCAAATAACAGTTGACCGTTTTTATGTAACAAACATAAACGAATAAACCAAATACACACACACACACTCTCTCTCTCTCTCTCTCTCTCTCTCTCTCTCTCTCTCTCATAACCAGACTTGGTTTTTTTCGATATGGTTTTCTCTTGAGCGCTCTCAGTTGAGCGATATGTGTGACGGTCTTTCAATGAAGAGAGATAAGACATGGTCACATTATTTTTTGTAGATTTTCATAGATTTTCATAGATGTTTTTGTAGACTTTTTTAGAGCAAGGATATATTATTTCAGTACATCGAGTCGATGTAGCTATTTGCGGCTCTCCTTCTGTCCGTCCGAATGTATGAAAATCTAGATCTAGGGAACTACAAGAGCTACAAAGTCATGTTGTAAATCTTATCTTAAAGTCACGCTAACAATCGGTGGATTTTTGGGAACCCCCACAGAAGTAACATGAAGGTCAAGTTGATTTGACCCAAAAGCTTGCATTAACTTAAATCCTTCAGTCCGGCTGAGTCAAACATTTAAACAGATGACTTCTTAGTCATGGTACTTTCTCTGCCAAAGAGTCTTCTTTAAAGACTTCCATAATATGTGTAAAATATACACAGGGAGACAAGTAGCCATTGCTCTAATTCACAACTGAAAATCCAAAATTAATTTCAGAAATAATACTGAACACAGCTGGCTATGTCCTTACATATTATACACATCCCAATCCGGTTGTCTTCTAGATGTCTTACAGAAGTGACTTCAAGGCATTATCAAGAACATGAGTTATTAGTGGCTTCTTGAATGAATGAACCTTAAACTTAGTTGGACAAATGCCAAATATATCCTTTTTTGCCTGGATTCACTGACAACTTTAGCTTCAGTTGCAGTTGCAATCGCTATGACTGAACTGGCCGACTTCATGGAATGCCACAAAAGCTTTCATCTGGCATCATGGCGAGACAGAGAGCATCTGTTAGTCAATTTAATTTCCACTTCATTGAAAGTTATATAAGTTATTTTGTGGGAGTTTAAGCCTCTATTATTTTGATGGACTGGATCACATCTGTTTCGTCCACTGGAGCTCACAAATGAGCTCACGTTTAGTTTATTATTATATTGCTTATTTATGGCCAACACTTAGGCCTTGCCTCGCCTCACCTCACCTCACCTCACCACACACAGCTGACAATAATAATGACAATGATGATGATGATGATGATGAAGATGATGCTCATGGGGGCATAGAGGTTAATGTAATTGCCACCTGCTGAGCATCAATGCCTTGCCTTGGTATGTGTGTGTGTGTGTGTCTCTGAGAAATTTGTGGGGGAGTGGGCGAGTGTTGATAGACCCAGAACTGCGTTGACATTTTGAGTAATGACATTTTAAAGTCCATAAAACAGACATAATACCTTCAAATCAATCGTGATTTATATGATTAGAGTCTAAGAATTGTATTTCTGCATGAATTGTAAGTGGAAAGCAAGTGGAATGAATTGTAAGCTTAAATAGGATGGGAGTTCCAAGGATCTCTCCTCACATAATGTTGTCTAATTACTGTCATGTAACCACAAATTTGAATACTTTGCCATATATGTTTGCAGTTTGCTCTATGGACACATCCACATCCTCTCTTCTCCTCTCCACTCTCTCTCTCTCTCTGTCTGTCTCTCTGACTCTGTATTCATCAGCAGCCACAGGACACGCATGATATGCATTTGGCTAACAAAACGCGTATCCGAAACAGCCTCCTACATAAACAATGGCAACCAAATTGCCACAACCATAACGCCATAACAACAACAACAACAACACACACACACACACACACACACACACACAGAGAGAAAAAACTGCGAGACCAGTTGTGACCAACGGCTGCGGCTGACCAGTGGCTGGCATAGGGATTGGAATAAGGATAAATAAATTAAAAGGCGCACGCGAAACAGTTGGAAGCCCCCAAAAACCGAGCATCGGGACAGGCAGCCTAATAAAGCTGGCCACGTCGTTTCGCCACGCAATATGCATGCCATATAGCAATGGGTTACGAAATGAACCAGGGGCCACATGTGTGTGCGGGCAGCCACAGTAACAGAAAAAAAACATCAAAAAAAGAAGCACGGACAAAGCAAAACCCAGAGGCTTGTGGCCACACGTTCAAAGTGATGCTGCTGCTGCACAACCAGAGAAAAAAACACAGAACTCGAATGGGCAACGCCATGTTTATGTTTTTATTTGGAATTTGATGCCGCGGATGAAGCCAACAAAAAACAAGAAGGACAGACTGTCTTCGGCTTGCCGAAGCTTATATACCATTCCCATTGTAGATATATAAACGATCTAGATCAAATCTGGTTGGTGGGCGTGGGGATACGATCATATCAGACTCTAGCAGACTTGGGGCCTACTCAAATGAATACAAACTTAATTTGGTCTGATTTGGATGGAAAACAGAAAAGTTATGTTACTAAGTGTTCATTCCGGAACAATCGGTCATATGGTAGCTATATAATATAGTTGTCCGATCTGGATAAAACTCTAACTTAACCAAAGTGCAGACAAAGGAAGCATCTGTAGCTTTTAAGACTTCTGAGATCTTTGTGTTGAAAGGGACGGACAGAGTTATATCAACTCCCCTTGTCACACTGATCAAGAATATATATATGTTGGAGCGTCATTATTTTTACTATTCATTTCCATCGTTTTAGGCGCAGCGAGTTTCGGTCGCACCGAGATCCGTAGCACAACTAACTGGTGTCTTCCCTTGATCTCGGGCTTTTATACCGAACCACACTCGGCGACAGCTGCAAACGCTGTCGCCCCGTTAAAACGGGACTTTCCTAAAACACATAGTAAAGCAGGCAACAAAACGGACACATAAATAGGCTGATGCAATGTGGCAATGTACCTGCGATACCTGTGAAATACCCAAATACGCAGTAACAGAAACTCAATGCAATTCTCACATATATTCACACACGCCGCATATTCAAACTACTTATGCTTCCACATATATATTTTATACAGTCGGAAACGCTGTGCGTTGCCAACTTCCTGACAAAACTAATATACCATTTTGTGTATGGTAGCAAAAGCTGAACAAACTAGCACGAACTGAAATCGCAGCAAATGAGAAATTGATATGAGTACAAGCGACATGTTGTGCTTCAAAGAAAACGTGTACAATGGAATCACACATCAAGGATATATGCTGCATGCATTCTTGAATCAAGACAAATATCAAAACTCTTACTCTTTTCCACAACATGGGAACTATGTTTAAGCACTTCAATTGCTCTAAAAAACTTAGTGTGATTTGTCTTGAATGCTTAAACATAATTTGGCTGCTTGCCTCTATAGAAACATTGAATTTGATTGTCAGCTAATTACATTGGGAATATGGTAAAGACAGATCCTTAGTGGAAGCCCAAGCATAAAATCTAATATGGGAGTGCCTGAGCCTCAGCACAAAGAGTTTTCCATATATAGATAAGAGTGGAGTAGCGCCAGGCCCTCAAAGATGAACGGACGGACATGGCTAGATCGACTTGGCTGTTGATGCTGATCAAGAATTTATATACTCCATGAGGTAGTTGACGCTTCCTTTTGCCTGTTACTATATATTCGTTTACTCTTCTAGATTAGGAATGTGAAAAAGCAAACGAATTTAGAACCATTTTCAGTATTTTCAACTTTTCCTCATTACTTAGGAGATATTTCGCCTGTTACCCAATGAAATATTATCCTCTCTCCCAACTGAAACTTTAGCTATTGCCTTGATGAAACTTTTTCTGTTGTTCCATTCCATTCTGTTCCATTCTGTTTCCATTCTCCATTTATGTTAGTAAACCATGCCAGCTGAACGATCTGTTCAGACCATTTTATGAACGCTATAAGAGGCCCATATATCTGACACATCATTTGATCAAGGAGCAACTGAAGATGATGATGATTGACGAAGGAGTATGACAATGCAACGGACATGATCATTGATGTCTTTGTTGATGCAACGTAGATGTACACTCACACGAGTTGGCATTCACAAGTGCCAGGATTCAATTGTTATTGAAAGGAACAACTATGATACAAAATTGGTCCTACCCTTCCACCTCACAAGGAATACTTTTTTACCAAATTCCTAGCAAAATCTTTTACAGAAGCAACATAAAGCTTCCTCCTATTATACAAAATCGAAGCTTAGAAGGCTGTTAAATAATTGATATCTATAAGCTAAGTACAGTCTTGGCTTCTTTCAAAGGAAAGCGTAATGTTATATATCGTATGCGTATTGAAATTTTTGTCGACTTTCGTTTTTGCCAAATATTTGGCATCTTAAAGTGTTTGCCATGCGTGTGTGAAAGTGTTTGCTTGAGATAGGTGGCCCAGCGATGGCTTGACTTGGCCAAATTCGAACCAACCGAGCCAGGCTGTGTCCAAATTAGGTTTCATCTGCCAGCCAGCCTCTTGCTGTGGATCCCCTTTTCACTTTGTTTGCAAACTAATTTACCATTAGTTATTACTGAGCGTGTGTGTATGTGTGAGTGGGTCTATCTGCTTACCTAAAACCCCCTCAACTAGCTATCTACACACATATCCCTGCATATGCTGGTCATTTGTCTGCCACGCCTCGCACATAAATTACACGTTTTTGTGGCCAAGAAGCTTGGCCCTAAGCGCCACGCACACGTATATGTATATTGATGTTCTGACTCTGGCTGACACCAATACAACAACAGCAACAGCAACAAAAGTTGTCACTTACAAATGCGTAGTTATTTCCATTAAGTTGTTGTCATCACTTACATTCCAGTGAGCCTCATTTTTGTGGAGCAACCTCTTACAGACTACAACACGGTCTGTAAGAGGTCTTAGTGGCATCCACTTGCTCCAAACTTTATCTGAGGTCAGTGTGAAGGTGGCATTTTGATCAAACAGAACAGACAGTCAGCCACCAGCCGCTAGGTAATCTACGAGCTGGTGTAGGTATTTGCGGGCAACCAACTTAATCACAAGAAAACGACGCCAGAGCCATGTTTTGGCTCCGCCCCGCCCTGCACCTCAACCACAAAGCTTCAGAGCCACCTTGCCAGCTTTTCTGTGCCGAAATCTGCAGTGTCAGCCATTCATTTGGTTAATGACATTGTGGTTGCTGTTGCGGCAAAAGCCACACACACACACACACACATATAAACACTGACACACACACACATACATTGAAAGAGATAGATGTAGGCGAGAAAGTATCTCAAAGATACTTTTCATCTGGCGCTGGCAAAAACCCATAAACTTTTTGGCCCCCAGCAGCCACAGGCGTCATATATAAAAGCGACAAGTGGCTCTGTTGAGCGAGAGCATGAAGCTGACAGTTTTGCAACTATGTTTGTAAATGTAAATACGAGTAACTGTGTACATGTGTATGTGTGTGTGGGTGAGTGTGTGTATATGTCATACAGTGAAAACTGATTAAGAAATAAGAACTCGACTCACTTCACACAACATTAATCAGCCACCTTTTTGCGAATGCTAGAGAAATTGTGTTTTGAAAAGATCCTTAACGTTGGTGTCGAGGTTCGTACAATATGAAATTTGTCCAGCTAGAGATTTCTTCAATATAAAATCATATCTATAAACCCAATTGTCAAGAGTGAATACATAAGCGTGGATGATTTCCTTTGGTTTGCTTAATCAGTTATTCATATGAAAACTTTGAGCTATTGAAGCGTATTCAATATCTCTTTCAGAGATCAATCTCAATTTGTAGACAGTTTCTCGCAGCAGAACATGATAGCAGATGACCTTCACCTCTGCAATTTCAGGCACTCTACTTCCTTTTGAGAACTTTTAGTCGTAATAGTGACAGCGGGTACGTGTTCTAGCAGAAAATTGTTGTTCTAATTCTAAACCAGACCTGCTCTTTCTGCTTGCAGGTTATGACGTGAGAATTCTTGTTCTCAACAATGTTATGCTTTACATAATGTTCTCTCTTGAGAGAATTTCTCTTCGATTAACATATTCAAATGTGTGACCAGTTTCAGGCTGAGTTGCTAACCAGTTTTATTGGGCCTTGCCAAGAAGATGAGAAAACGATAGGTGTTTCTTCCTCTCACAATCTTTCAGACAACTAAGCCCCCTCCCTGCCTTATAAAACGCATAT
The DNA here is from genome assembly GCA_037043425.1 of Hirtodrosophila duncani. NCBI lineage: Eukaryota > Metazoa > Arthropoda > Insecta > Diptera > Drosophilidae > Hirtodrosophila > Hirtodrosophila duncani. Next base: position 1,820,105 of record JBAMBM010000072.1, on the reverse strand, counting down.
ACTAATATGCCTTAGATGTGTATAACTAATTGAAATAAACATGTTTCCATATTGCCAGTGCAATCTGTTTAATGTTTCTTTAAGGACTTGTGGCCATCATATCCTTTGGCAACTCTTTTGGCGTTAATTTCAAACACATTCGTTTTTTTTTATGTCGGCAAAAGTTGTCGAGTTTTGGAACAACTTTACAGATTTAACTGTAAACTTCATTTATAATGTTGTTATTGTTGTTTGTGCCTCTGCAAACACATTTGAAATGCAGGCAGGCAGGCAGCAGCAGGCGGGGGCGAAGAAGTTCCTTTTGCTTGAATTATTTTAGCCGCACCAGCAACATCATCGGTAACAACAGCAACAACAATAATAATAACTGTTGCTGTTTTCTTTACTATTATTGTTATTGTTGTTGTTGTTGTTGTTCTTGTTGTTGCAGCCTTTGTGCTAATGCAGCATGCCCGTTCATATGTGCCGCTTGGCTTACCACATCTACATCGCCAGCTGCCCGTCTGCCACATACACGGCTCTGCCCCCTCCCTCCAAACCATTTGGGGCCACAAGTCGTAGCAGCAGGAGCAGCAGCAGCAGCACAACACATGGCATAAAAATGAAAATGAAAATGGAATATAAATTTCAGAAATTAAAATAAAAAAAAAATACAACTAAATTAAATGAAATGTAACTGGCATATGCGACTATGAGTATGCACATTTGCGAGACAGTGGCGTCTAAAAATAAAGGGCAGACCAAAAATCGATTGTTAGAAGGAAGAGTGGGATGAGTCTGTGCATGCATGTATGGGTATGGCTGTGGATTGATTGTTTAGAAACTGAAGACTAAATGAATACGATTAAAACTTCAAAATTCTTTTGTAAATAATGCGTTTGTCTATCAAATTTCTCTACTTGACTAAAGTACAAAAACGATCTGGGTTAAATTAGAACTTTTAAGCATACAATTTTCTTTAAGCAATTTCATTTTTGGTAAGAGAAGTCACAAAATCAAATTTCAACTCAAATAATCCACGTTTTCCGCTCTGAAACAGAGCTTGAACAGGAGCTGAGCTCACACCTGAATTGAAGCGATGATTTCCACACAATTTCTTCAGGGTTTTACAGCCAGATCCTGAACCTAGAATATTTATGACCATCTGAAGCCCAGTTCATTAAGCTGAGTTCATTAAAAACCAGCAAAATGTAGTCTAAACTTCATGCTGAGCCAAAATGACAAATCTAATGTTGCTCATGTCAATGCCAACAGGTACACATACACACATACATGCGTGTATGACTCACAGATACTTCACGAACCGAGTCCACAAGGTGCACAGCTAATCGGTTTCACAGACAACGAGACAGTTGCGAGCGTGGGCAAAGAACTGAGCGAAATGGAGGATCTGTGGAATCAATCTATAGAAATAGCACAATCTTTAGCTTCCATTGGTTTCGAGGCTGTGCTGGAAGAAATTGGACACAGCTCACATCAGTGTGACAGGTACGATAGTCCAGTCAAAAAGGGCTCTAAAGTAGCTAGACTTCATGCTTGATTCAAGGTTGAGCTCCAGTGAGCACCTGGAATACGTCTGCAGAAAAGCGTCAGCAACGAGCCGAGCGCTCTCACAAGTAATGCTCACTGTAAGAGGCCCAAAACAGTGGAGAAGGATCCTTCTGTCCAACATGATAAGATCGGCAATTTTATTTGCAGTTTCAGTCTGGCTCAATGCGCTCCAAGCGACCAGATATAGTCGTGGCAACGCACCGTCAGAGGTCCATTAGGTTCTGCCATTGGGCACACTCTCACACACCTCAGGTGTGCTGTGGTCCACTTTTTTCAAGAACACGACTAATATATCTTAATGTGGCTTGAAAACCTTTGCTCAACTTTCCAAAATCCACACAGAACCTGAAAGACTTCTAAACATTACTCAAAGATTTCAGCTCCAAAGGCTAAATTGACCTAGGAAACCCTATCAAATGTACAAATTCCACAATTGGTCTTAGTGTACACAATATATTTGGCTTTGAGTGTGGATGTGGATGAGTGTGTGTGTGGATTCATCAGTGTGCAATGTAATTGCATTGCACTGCTGAGTCAAGTGCAAGTGAGCTTTAGTGCCTTAATAATAGCTTAACATTTACATACATTATGAACGTGAGTACACGATACATATATACTTGTTTAAATAGATATTTATATATATATATGTATATATATATAGATATATATATATACGCAGTGCAAATAAGTACGATACGCATATGCAGCACTTTGATTCAATTTAGTTCAAGTTTTTATCGCCAGCAGAGCAAAGGCGATGACACAATCATACCACACACACCCACACACACTCACACACACCCACACACATTCCCCCCACCCCATCCAGGTGGATTGCTGGTCGTATACTAATGAGTTTCAAATGCAAAACCACTCGACGCGTTACCCATTTCCCTTTCGGGCACCTGGCACTTGATGCATTGGATGCTTCAATGCTTGGCTGCTGTGTGCTGCTCTGTGCTGCCGCTGCTGCTGCTGCTGCTGCTGCTGCTGCTGCTTGATGATAATTCCGAATACGATTCCTATTGCGATTGCGATTTCTTTTTAATGGGCCACATCGTTGACCCAATTCGTGGATTTTGGTTAAATGCTTGGCTGATTCTGGTCGTAAATCAATCGAAATTGCCGCGCTCTTTGTGTGCCACACACACATAAGTATGTATGTCTGTGGCATGTGAGTGTGTGCCTGCCCCATTAAAAGTAGGCTAAGCCTGAAACACACATTGAAGTTTTGCCGAAGTTTAAGGATGGACAAAATGAGAGATATGTTTAGTAATCTCCTTAAAAGTTAATAAATTCCCTCGCAGAGATACAGATATATTTGTAGATACAAATTAATTTCGTTGATAGCCTAATTTTTAGTTGGTTTAGCTTATTGCAGTACAAGCGCTTAGGTAACCTTATCTTAACAGAGTACAGAGCCTTGTTGGTGGAAACAAAAACACGAGAATAAGAACATATGTGAGATGCAAGTTACTTCTCCTGAAGAGAGTGCCGCAGCGCAGTTTTAGCTGGTCTTTAGTTGGTGTTTAAGCCCGTGAAGGTCGTCCAAAATCGGTTACTGTGCCAAAAGAACAGCCATGCAGTGCGAGATAGCCTCTATCTCCTCTATCGCCTCTATCTTTGCACATTAGTAACACTTCAATACATTCAACTTCCATGAGCACTTAGTTATACGAAAAATTTGCTCTCATTGGATACCCCAAAATTGATCAATCGCTCAAAAAAGGCTCTCTTCGATTGGTGTAAGGAAATTATCAAGACGTTCGACCGTGGTGCTTCAAAAGACGTGTATAAAATGGTGACTGGTGACTGAATCATGGATATATGCGTATGAGGCGGAAACAAAACAGCAATCGACCGTGTGACCATTCCAAGACGAGCCAAATCCAACAAAAGTTGTTTATGGAAGAGGCATAGGGAAGCAAATGGTGGCCAGTTTCTTTGGCCGAATTGGTCATGTGGCCACTGTTTCGCTTGAGCAACGTAGGATGGTCAAATCTGAGTGGAAGTCTTTGTAGAAATTCGTAAAACCAACCTCCACAGACGAACCATTCTCCATCATGACAATGCGAGCTCTCACACATCTCCTCAAACAGCTGAATTTTTGAGCAGTCAATTGATGACTCATCCTCCATACAGTCCTGATTTGGCACGCAATGACTTCTTCTTGTTCCCGAATATCAAAGGTAAGCCGCTTGGTCAACGGTTTACAAGCGCCGAAGAAGCAGTTGAAGCGTTCAAAAACCATATTTTGGAGATGTTTCAAAAGGAGCGGAACAACTGCTTTGACAATTAGTTTGAACGAATGCAAGAGTGTATTGATCATCAAGGGGACTATTCCAAACATAGAAAATATTAAATATCAAACATATAGAAGCAACCACTTTAATACTTGATATTCTGTTTATATCTTCCAATACAATCTCTGTTTCGAACAATCTCTACTCATCTACTCATCTTCTTCATTACCGAATGAATGCTGGCAATGGCATGTACAAATATTTCTAGGGCTTATTCTGGCTTCAAGAGACGAAAAGTTTAGAGCTCTGTGTTAAGCAAAGCCAATCAAATGTTGCGACCACAAAATCCCATACCATAGCCCCCGCCCCCGCCGCTCGCCGCGCTTTCACTCTCCAACAATCTAATGAGTTGCGAATTCTCAGTTACACTGAGCAGAGCTTTTAATGAATTCTTATTTTGCAGCCAACATACAAAGCGCCCACAGGCAGCCGCATAGTAATTGTCTGCGCTGCGTATACATAATATTCTGTGTAATAATATGCTTGAGACACACAGAAAATGAAACGAAATGAAGCGCAACGTTGCCACCGCCAAGTGGCCATGAAACAAGCATTTCCAAACGTATTTTCCTTCACAATTTAATCAGGCAAAAATCAATTTAAAATAGATTTACTTTGGCGCGCTAATTGAAGTGCCGGCGGAAAATTAACAAATATTTACTAACTAAACACAACTTGGAGGAGAGTGTGCTCTGGGTGTGCTGTGCTGTCTGTGTGTGTGTGTGTGTGTGTGTGTGTGTGTGTGTGTGTGTGTGGAGGGTGTGCTGAGTGTGCGTGTATGTTTGTGTGAGAGCTAATTAAACACTTTTGGCATAATAAGAAATAACATGATGCTGCTCTAACGCGCAGCGCAGCGTACACTTCCAAAAATGTGAATCAATATTTTATTAAAACAGCAATTTCACGCTGAGAATTCTTAGCTTTACTCCACAACGAACTGAATGGCTTTGAAAGTCCAGATCGATGCTGACATTCTGGCCTAGAGAAACTCATCCACGAGCCAAACCAAAACGCTGCGTATGATAAAAGCACACACAGATCGATGTGCGTCTTCGATGCAAACTTTGCAGCTTGGAAAGGAAAGTTTGGAAAGGCATCGCCTGTTTGTATGCCAGAGAACTGCAAAATCTCCGTTTACTCATGAGAGAATGAAGACCAAAATTTGGGATAATCTAAAAGAGCGGTGGACAGAGCACTACAACAACATCTACAACAAAAACTACCATTAGAATGTGCCACACCATGCATATGCATTTGTTGTTGCTAAATTTTCTATTCTGCTTTGTGAGTTTCTACCGCAGGTGCATATTTTTCTATTGCGACTTGGCTAAAGAGCTGTGGGAGCCACTGCCTGCCCATCGCTGGGATAAAACCTTAACGTCAACATCAGCTAAAATCAAATCAGTTGTTGAATCCGCATTATCGAACGCTCTATTAGGATGGACGCAAGGGAGAGGCTGGGTGGTGAAACAGGACAGTTTCTCTTCTCTTCCTCCCCTGCCTCTGTGTTATGTTTGTGTGTTTGTGTTTGCCAAATTTCTAATGCTAAGATCCGAACGTTGAATATGTATACACAAGCATAGGCATAGTTTATGTACAGCCTGATTTTGACACAATTTAGGGAAGTATTTGGCTAATCGGGTTCTTAGTGTTCATATATGCTAGGAAAATTATAGCAGCGTAACTGAAGTGCTTTGGCCCGTGCTTTGTTTCCCAATCAATCAATCAATCAATCAGTCAACCAATCAGTCACTCAGTCAGTCGGTGAGGTATCTCCAAATCTTTCTCCAATTCTTCAGCCTAGTTTTTGCTAATACTAAACACTGTAATGAGAATCCTTGTCCAGGGAAAAGCAAATAAGAATTTTCTTTGAGCGTACAAAGGACGAGAAACAGTAGCAGGAGCCAGTTTAGACATTTTCCGACATAAGTAAATTACTTGGAAACGGTATTTTGACACGTGGCTAGCGGCATTCTCGGGCGAATTTGATGGATTAAGGCTACAGCAGCAGCAGCAGGAACAGCAGCCGCAGTAACGGCACTTCAAACAAGTTAGCATAAGGACAATCAAGAAGGACAAGGGTGTAGACGACGATGACGATGATGAGCTGGAGGAGCTCTGGAGGAGCTGCCAAACTTGGAGGGTGCTGAGCAAACAGTCAGCCATCGCCAGCCAAGTGCTACAAATACATTCAAATTTAATTGAAACACAAATTGGCAGCTTTTGTGTGTTGCAAAATGGCAAAGGGGAGCGAGCGAACGAGCGGACAAATACAAAAACAAAGCAAATGAAAAGGGAAATGTAAAGTACACAACAAAAACGAATACGAATACGAAAACGAAAACCAATTTGAATTGAATATGTATAAATATTTATGCAGCAGTTAAAATGTTGAATGCAACAAACCATTCGTATGCCGTATGCCGTATGCCGGGCCCTTCTCATTGATTATGGGGGCACAAAAGCGGCCAGCCTTTTGCCAAAACTGTTGCCAATTGTCCGTCCAACAAAAGAGAGAGCACAAAGCAAATCAAATTTCAAACGATGACTTCAGTTCTCGTTTTTCTCCTCCAATCATTTGTATTTGTAATTGTAATTTTCGATTTGCTTTCAAAATTTAACTCAATTAAGAACATGTCATATGCAAATACATTGAAGGAAAATTGCCTATGTCCTGCAAAATCTGTGCTAACCGTTACAGTACGATTTTTATTTTTGTTATTCTACCTATACCATTCCCAAAATGGTAAATTAGTTTTGTCAGAAAGCTTGCAACGCATAGAAGGAAGCGTTTGCGAGTGTATAAAGTATACATATTCTTCTTGATCAGCATGACAAGGGTAATCGATATAAACATGTCCGTCCGCCTGTCCATCTGTTGCAACATAAAAGATCTCAAAAGTCAAAAGTTTTTACCAGATGCTTCATTTACCTAGTTAAATTCGAGTTTTATCCAGATAGGACAATTATATCATATAGCTCCCGTATAACCCTTTGTTCCGGAATGAAGACTTAGGAGAATAATTTTTCTGTTTTTCGTCCAAATGAAACCAAACTCGGCTTGTATCAATTTGAATAAGCAAACTCGTTTTGTGATCATTTCAGGAGGACCCACGTCCGCTGGCCTGATCTTATCAAGATCGGAAACCTATATCATATAGCTCCCATAGAGACGATTGTGCAGCCTAACTTTTCTGTTTTGCATCCAAATCAAACCAAATTCAGTTTGCATCCATTTCAGGAGACCCTGCGTCCGCTGGCCTGTTCTGAAGAAGATCGGAGAACTCCATCATATAGCTCCCATATAACCGATTGTTCCGGAATGAACACAATGTAAAACAAATTCGTCTGCATCCAGATTTGATCTAGATCGGTTATATCTACAATTTGAATGGTATATTAGCATCGGCTTAGCCTTCCTTTCTTGTTTTTATATAAAAAAAAAACGTATGGTCTTATTTTGTGTGAACAATTTGTAGCTTATTGCTACCCCAACGTACAACTTATACTACAGGGATATAATTATGCTATGCCGCAGGGTAAGTCCTGCGTGATGTCCCCCGCGTCTTCTCACCAGACTTGGAGCAAGGTAGCTAGAGTGGTTGGCAAGTCTATCGAGGTATCTTGCTGCCTCTGAGTTGATGGCGTCGCCCAACAAATCCCTCTCGACGTTCTTGGTCCGAATGTAAAAGTCTGCTCCGGTGATACGCCTCAGAATGCACTCCTGCTCGATGCGGTGGAGATGTTATAGTGCTGTTATTCCATACCCAGGGAAGGCTTATTTCCATAGTGGGCTCAATAACACCTTATATATGGCGGCTTGTTGCGGCTGTTGAGGAGCCCTGAACTGGTCCTCATCTAACGGTCTGGAGTGACTCCCAAGTATTTATGCGCAGTCTTGTGGCTTGTTAGCCCATCATATAGGCAGAGTCCTGAACAGGAATCACGCCTGAGCGATGTTCAGGAACTCCAGAAGCATATCAGTAGCTGAGTGGATGCAGGAGTCCCTGGCCAGAATAGCTGTGTGGTAGTGACTTGCAGTTGGGGTGTCTCAACCCGTGGCATGCCATGGGTGAATAGGCTGTACAATGTTGATCCCAACACACCACCTCCTGGCACACCGCCTCGGATGTGCTTGACACCAAAAAAGGCTCCAACCAGGACCACTACGAAGGTCCTGTCCCAGAGGAACCTCCGCTCCAGTGTAAAGAGCTGTGAGTACAGAAGAGGCTTCAGTTTGAAGAGTAACCCTTCCTATCAAACGCTTGCCGGATGTCCAGGGAGGCAGCCAAAACGTACCATGGAAGCCGTCTAGGATATGGTTGACGATTCTATGGGTTGGCTTCTGAGTGCCGTGGCCGAGTCTGAGCCCAAACTGGAACCTTGGGATGGGTTTTGGATGGCCTGAGAGGAAAACATTCTGCATCGCTTGAGTATCTTGCCAAAGGCGGGAGCAAGCTTTTTGGCCTGTACGACTCCAAGTTATCAGGTGGCTCGCCAGTCTTTTGGAATATCACGAGACGTCATATCGTCATTTCGTCGATCGTGAGAAGCCTCCTATCTGTACAGGAATAAGAGCCCCCTTGTCGGCAGAAGCTTGACGTTCTTGTTTGCAACGTTATCATATCCAGGCGCCTTGGAGTTCCTGAGCCCCTTTTCTCATCCATTACCCTTTGGTAGGTGATGGGGGAGACTGGGAGCTCCATCTGGCCATGTACACAATTTGTACCCTGCGAGGTGAATAGGAGCTGTAGGGCTGGAACCTGTCCTCCAGGTTAATTGCAAAAGCCTCAGGGCGATTGCTCTGGGAGAGAGCCCAGGATCCATCTGGCTTGCTCATAGGGAAAATTGGGGTGGCGAGCCCCTTGAACATCTTGGTGAGCCTCCTGGAGACACCCCTTCCAGCATCCTGTCAATGGCGTTCCTCCTGTCAGCTTCCAGCGACTTCTTCACCCGGTTAGAAATTCGCCTGTAATCCTAAGATCCTAAGATCGAGCGTATGGATAGGGTCTCTTCCCATTCCCTTTTTAAGAGCGAGGTGTCTATCCCAAGAGCTCTGAGAAGGTTCAGAGGCGGCAAGAGTGGCGGTCCTAAGTTTGTTCAGTAACTGATCTGCGCCCATCTCCACATCATCAGTGGTCTACAGCTCCAGGTATGGGTTGATAGAGGCCTCCAATTCCATGTTGAATCTGGTAAGATTGCATCCTGGCCCAATAGATGTGTTTCTGCGAGGGACGACATGAGCTTGAACGCTAATATCGACCAGCAGAGGCAGGTCTCTTGCTTTCTAGAACATGCTTCTGGTCAACCATCTCCCCCTCCGTGGTATAATTTTTGCTTCTTTTCTTCACTTTAATTAACAAGTTAAAACTTTTCTCACACAAAATAATTTCCCCCACATTTGTTTTAATTACCAGTGTGACCATATTTAGTACGCGTTGCCAACCATTCTCTTTACCATTACCGTTAGGTTAAGCCCTACCTTATCGCGAACATCTCGTAACGGGCCTTAATCTACTATGAGAAATTTGATTTAGAATTTGAAAGGAATTAGAAAACCAGAAAACATTTCATAGACACACAAAACTTGTGCACATTCATTCCACTTGTAAGCTGAAGGAAGTTAGGTTTAAGGTGAAAGTAATCTAAACTTATGGGCAAGTTTTATCAAGCCATCCACTTTGGCAGGTGTGTGGGAGTGTGTGTGTACCTTTCACTTATCTTCTGCCACTGAGCCAAATCCCATCGAAGAGCGTCTAAAGCTGCTCGAAATGATTTGGCCAATGTAAATGGCTGTCATAGATTTTGTGTTCGTGTTCACGATTTTGCTTCAACAACATCGATTTCTAACTAAAAACAAATTCAAAGAAAATTTCTGCCAGCTTGAGCGCAAACACCCGGAGAATGTGTGTGTGTGCGTGTGTGTGTATCAGAGGAGAAAATCCTTGGTTAAAAAGAAAACGAACCGGAGACGCTTAATAAAGCCACACGAAGCGGAAATGAGCGTGTAATGTAAACGGAAATGCGTTGAATGACGCCATAGAAAAAAATTCGAAAGAAAACCAACAGCAGCAGCAGCAGCAGCACACATTGCAGCTGCAGGCAAGGAGGTCCTGCAAGCATTTTCCAATTGAGATAAATATGCTTTGGCAAGAGATCAATTGAGTGTCACCTGGGAAGATATGAATTTCACGGACCATAAAATACAGAATGCTTGCGATAGTTTGTAGAATCTCTTTATATATATTCACAGCCTTCAATCGACATCATGTTTATGCTATATGAAGGGCAAGCAAGACATCCTTTGTATCTCACATTAGAGCCAACTTATAAACCGAACTGCAACCTTTATCTATCGCTATAGAAAATGTTTGCTGGGAAGCAGCTGCCACATAAGACTAATACTTACGGATACGGATGCCAATGCGGGATGCGGTGCTTATCAATGTATTGGAATTGGTATTTGAAGAGTTGAATTGGCTTAGCTTACTTTAGGATTCCTTGGAGAGCTACAGTAAAGTGTTAAATTGTGTTGCGCGCGCTCGTAAAGAATGACAAAATGTGAAAATGTGAAATGGAATGTCTGCTGCAGGAGCAGGAGCAGGAGCAGAGTAACAGCAGCAAGACCTGGCGCAAGGGCAGCAGGAGGAGCAGTAACAGCAGTCGCTAGCTGCAGGCACACACACACATGCTGCACTCTGGGGACACACGGGCACAGCGATGAAAGATAGAGAGAGGGCAGGATATAACGAAGACAAGTCGGCATGGCATACATCATTGGTTATTTATTGGTTTCCACTAAATAAATCGAGGCGAAATTGGCAAAAACGTCACAGAATGGCCATCATTGGCCTTTTGGGTTGCACCACATTCACACATCCACAGGCGCTCCACATATCCCCAATCGTAAGCTGAAATGTATTAGGTCCAACCATGTTGGCACACAAAACACACACACAAACGCACGCGAGATCGGGATCCGCACACACACACACACACACACATACTAAACTTTTAGCCCACATAAAGGAGAAAAGCGAAAACTTTTCAAGTTTTTTTTGTGCTGTTGTCCTTTTTTTTCGTCTTGCTGCTTAAGTTTATTATTTATTCAGTCAAGTTTTCACTTTGACACGACACCCCACATACACTCGGAGAAAATGGAGCACGAATCGTGTCAATTAGTATGAGATGTACAAGTCAATATATAGGTTAATATGCAATAATGTTATAGTGTTAGCTTTTGAGAGAAGGAAACGATATTGACTCACATTTCTGTTCTGTATCAACACCGAAATGTATGATAATAACGTAGCCTGTTAGAATTAATTAAAGATGAGTTGGCCTTACAAAGCAGATTGCTTCAGTCCCCTTGTCATGCTGATTAAAACTATATATATACTTTATATAGGAAAATTCCTCATAAACTTAATATACCATTCTGTGAATGGTATAACAAGAAAGACCGCAACAGTCGAGCTTGTTCGGTATAAAAGCTTTGCAAGTCGTTCCTAAACAACTTCATTGGAATTCGGACTTGGGGGCTCCAATGATCCAATGTAGTTTCCAAGATCGAGATTTTCATACATCCGGACGGACAGACGGGCATATCTAGATCTGAATCTGATCAAGAATATATATACTGTATGCGATAGGAAACGCTTCCTTTTCCCTGTTTCATACATTTGCTCTAGCAGAGAAAGTTTATAAATATATTGAAATCCGTCCTGCTCCCGAAACTATTGAATTCAATATTAACTGATCCATTCATAACATTGAGCTTGCACATAAGTATGTATATATTTGAGTATGTTTTTCAAAATTCTCATATTTACACATGATTTGCCATTATATAGTTGAACACCTTATGCTAAGGAAACTGGGGAGTGATATTGTAATATCAAAGATCAAAGTTGGTGAATTCACATGGAAGCTATATCGCATACAAGTACATATGTGGTATTTTGTCTAGTTTCTACATGATTTGCCATTATGTTTGGCAACTAAAATCTATCAAAAAGCTACAAAAACCATGACAGGTCAATAATACTAAGCTTGCCTTCAATAATTTCCAAGGCTTTCTTTTATTTTTTTGGCAACGCACCAGGCCGCCGCGGAACTGCAGCCTACACTCACCAGTTACGGTCCTTAGCTTCCACAAAGGTCAGAGCTTATACACACTGTTCACATCAGTTAATTGTATGTTATAGAAGCTTCACTCTGATCAGAATCAAATTCATTCTTTATGTAACCAAAACAAAAGCATTTCAACTAAACATTGCAAACATTTCCATTGCAAACAATCGAATATCGCAAACCAACGATATATATCACCTAAAAGACCATCGCTAATGTTCACAGAACAGATTAGGGATGTGCATTTTGTTTAAAAGAAACAAAAATCATTGTCGGAGCTGAATGGAACTCCTTCTACGTTTCAAAACGAATCGGAAACGAGAACAGACCTGATATATTTGTTTTTCCAAGAAAAAACTGACCGCCAGCCCATAATTTTCTTGGGATTGATATTTCATTGGATATTTCCCTGACTTTTACCAGCTTCATCTAAGTGTGAACAAACGGAATGGCACACAAGAGTAAACCAAAATTTAGAAAACGATATCAGCTAACCATTTTTTGTTTTAACTGACGAAGCAGAGTGATCGGCCTCTGTTTTACTTATACAATCAACTGACGGGATGATCACAGTCATGATCAGTCACTGATCGGGATCATTGCAGTGATCAAAACAGTCCTCTGAATACGCTCAATATCATCTTTTCTATATAAATATATGTTTTTAGATACTTCTTTAAGTTCGTGATTAATATAAAACACGAAAATATATAAATATCCAACACCATGCGATATGCAACGATATCTCCTCCAATACTAAGCATATCGATATTAGCGACTACATCGATATTTTCTTTCTTTTGACGTATTTCCTGCAACGAGTCAAGTTCTCTGGCGACTCGTTTAACAAAAATTATTAGCGAGATGGAAAAAGGGAATGATTTCGTTTTCAAGGGTTTGTATGCAACTGCTACCTCTTGGGATCATTATAGGAATATTCAGTATGTTTGCCTTAGTTCCAAATAAGCCTGCACCACGTCGTAGAGCCACCGTGCCAGTGGTAACTGGGCCACAATTAAAGCTAGTGCGCTGCCGTTTGTGCCACAATGACTGTCCAGACCGACGCTCTAAGAACCTCTTTGAGGATTGCTGGCGTGGTACAAACAAGCGTATCGTCGAAATATGTGAACGACTTTTTAGGACTAACGTAAGCTCTCACAGATTATAGTTATGATTCTGCAATTGATTTACATTGTTGGTTTTCAGTACGTTCGTCATGAGATATTATCTGAGCGCATATGCAAGCGCTGTCTGGCTTTAGCTAAAGATTTAGACGAAAAAATCCTAGACATGCAGCTTCGTGAAGGTATCTTACAGCGTCAACTACATTTGCACTTGCAGAAATCGAAACCAGAAATGATCCCAGGGTTCAATGGGAATCCTGGGGTGTTTGTGCCTGCCCCCGGCCAGGTTGTCATTAATGTGGATCCATACAAGCTGGATGAGGACTTCGACGACGATGAAGATGGAGACGACGATGAGGATGGAGACGACGATGAGGATGGAGACGACGATGAGGACGCTACATCTAAAGAGTCCGTGGAAGACACGGACTCTTCGACCGACGACGAAGAAAGAGAGAAAGCATTGGCGGAAAATAGGCAGAGAATGTTGATCATGCTATATAAAAAACGCAGCCAGAGCGTGAATGAGCCTAATAGTCCGGACATGATTAATGCTGGCCCAAATGAAGCTGCAATCTATATGCCCGTCTGTAAGAAGCGCAGGCAGAGCGTGTGCCTGTCTAGCCATGACTTAATTGATGTAATCCCGAGCGATGTGACTAAGTGTAAGACCGATGTGGCCGAAAACGACGAAGAGGGCGAGACTTCGTCCAGTTGCAGCTGTAGCACTAGCAGTGGGGCTGACAGCGAGTCAGAATCAAATGAGGAGGACAAAAACTAACATAATCATCGGGATCTGTATCGTCGTCCAGTGACAAATCAACTTCACACAACAGCTACAAGAAGGCAAAGGATAAACAAATGCGATGACCCCCACCAGTTAGGCAGAAAACATAAGCCCCGCTTAATGTTAATAAATTCTTCAATTTAAATTAATAAAAATTTACGCAAATTAAACAAACAGGGCGATTTATGTGGCCAGTCGGCCGAGACACGAGGAAAGCGATGAAAAGAGCAAATGGAAATTTGTGATATGTAATACGGCGATGTACAACAGAAATTCGGCCTCATGTGAAACGGAGCATGGTGTGTGTAGTGTAGGGTATGTGGGACACTGCGGGGAGGGGAGCAGCGGCAGCATTGGCAGGCAAAAGCTGGCTTTATATCGCACACCTTTTCAATGCCATATGATGTGGCAGTGCCTCCTTTCCGCCGTTCCATCACCGTCCTAGTTGTCCATCGATGACGATGTGCAGGGCCGTATTAACATGGCCGGCAACGACTGGATTAAATAAATTGAATTGTTCGGTACAACATGGCATGCCCATTAAACAGCTGGAGGAAGACAGCGGGTCAATAAAAACAGCAAAGCCAAGCTAAGACAGGCTATCGACAGGGACACATAGAGAATCATCCGTAGAAGCGCCACATAAATCCCAAGGCGAGCAAAATGTCAGCATGTAGGCTTTTCTGAGACGCCGCTGATCAGACCAAGAATCGCAGTCGATAAGGTTTCTAAACAGTTTCAACACAAATTTCCATAAATCACTTTCTGTTTCTAGATTCTGGGAATATGTCGAAATCGGCAGTAATGGAAAAATATATGGCATAAAGCTGTCTTATAACCGTTTTTTCAAACTTGATTTGTATACGTTTTGAGAAGCCTCCACATCTACTGTTAAGCAGTGCCAAATGTTGTCCTAATTTTGTTGGCTCCGAAGGGGATTTCGAATACAATTGGTAAGCAGCTGACATGATATGATATGATGTGATGGTGAAGGTGAGAATGTATCTTATTTTCATTGCGTTGATCAGATTGGTCCACTCACATTGCCACTTTACAGACTTTTGCCTAACTTCGAAGCAACATAAGGCAGCCCACAAAGGCATTTGGATCAACAAAAGTCAAAGCTTATGTAATTATAGCACCCGTTTCACCCTTCCCTTTCCCTTTCCATCTCTTTCTGTTTTTGTTTGGCTTTTTGTCTTGGGTCTTTCGTATCTATCTCTATCTCTTTTATGGCTCACAAGCTAAATAATTTGACATGGCAAAGATGTGGCCAATCATGCTCCACACGTCACTTGTCTAAGTACTTACTTAGCCATGGGCCAAAACAAGTCATTAAACATCTGTGTCTGTCAATGGATTTGCCAAGTGGCAAATGTGAGCAAACTAAACTAATTTGATGGATTGGCATGCATTTGGAAGATGTTGATGATTTCACAAATACATACAAAATCCGAAATGTAAAATAAATGTTAAGGGAATGATAGATCACGTTGATGAATCGTTGATGCTTTCAGTTAGTTGCTTTTAAGCTTATGAAAGGTATTTATAGGTGGCTTTTCATGCATAAGTTTGTAGGACAAAAATGGCGAATTATAATTATTAAAGATTTATAAATATGAACAAGGAACTCAATCCTTTAAAGCAGGTTCTATATAGCACTTGTGTAAGTATCTGTTGCCATAGTCCATATAAATAATCCCCATTTACAATTAAGATACTCTGTCATGCTCTTTTCCAGCCTTAGAAAAGCGGACTCTCAAGAATAGAGAACTGTTTCAAAGAAAACCTTCTTGTCCAGTAGAAATCATTTCCTAGCTGTGGCAGCAAAATCAGGTGAATAAAAAGAACAATATTTGGTCATGCCTTGCCTCCACATTATTATCATATGTCGCGTTTCAGCAAGCCCATCAAATAGAAGCTCATCCCATGGGCAACCAAAGGAAACATTGGCATCACCTTGTCCCTTGACTTCATAGTATTCGCTAACTTTATAGCGAGATCTCCTCGAAATGCTGCCCAGCTTGGGTTAAGTGCTTTGATTCTGGTATCTACTAATGGATACACTCCGGTATGGCCATTAAAACGCCAAACGTCAGCAGAAGGTAAAACCTCATAACATCTTAAACTATCTCTCGTTATCATACAATTTTGCTATTGAAGTTCATAAAAATGTTCATGAACTTATCGATTGCCAGCAATTTCTTTAACTCTTTATATACATTTCCATTGTCATTGATCACAGCATCCTGACAGCACTTTGCCATTACCTGCAACCGTGTGTGCGCGCCCTTTGTGGCCGCCGCCGCCTCACGAACTCACGAAGGTTACATTTGTAACTTCTATTGATTTTTAATACACGTTTTCCTTTCTTGTTTTCTTGGCAGCCAAGACCCCAAGACCAACTACTTTGAACTTTAAGGTTTCGATGGGTTGATGTTGGTGTTGCTGTTGGGAAGCTCCGGCTCTGAGCAACGAAATAAAAAACAAACAAACAAACCAATGACGCGTCACCCACACATTGCCAACTGAGACTGTAGAAACTGGGCTGCCCCTGCCCCGCCCCGCCAGGCCCGACAGCGACATCGGCATATCCATCGACATCTCGCCATCTTTGTGATAACTTAATGCCCTCCATGCGCAATGCCTTTACATGTGTGTGCAAGTACGACGGGTCGAATGCGTTATAATTGTGCTACCGCCATAAAGCAGCTAAGTTGCACTTTGTGAAGAGTATTCGAGATGACATCGTGCTGATGAGATTGCAACTGGAATTCGCCAATTTGAAAGACTCTCCTAATGGGGTCCCCAATCATCCGAAAATAACCATGGATATCATGAATGAAGTGAAGAAGAAACTTAACAATTTGTAATATAATCAAGCGAAATGGCTTTCTTCTTCTACTTCTTACAGTTGAGAATACAGCTGAGATGTGCTTGAAATTGTTTTGCAAAGAAAGGTAAAGATCAGAAAAACAAAGGTAATCACATAAAATATCAAGAGATTACTGGATATCTGCATATATATAAATATCTTTGTCTATCTGTCTGATTGGCTAAAGCAGCGCATAGTCCAAAGCCAAAGCGCTAGAGGGATAATGTATTCACTCAAGTTTGATTTGGCTTAGTCGTAGTAGAGGCCTTTTGTGAATGGGGTCAAAGTTTGTATGGAAATTCATTTATCTGATGAGACTACATAATATATGTAACTACAAATGTTGTTCATTAAGTCAAAGTGAATGAAAAACCTTGATAGTTTCTCGGCTAAAGCGTTTTTTTTTTTCTTATAAGAAGCGGAATTTCAGTCACTTCTCTCTATGTAACAGCAACTGATATATATAAGAGAAATTTGGAACAGTTAGGGTCGGCTGATCAGACAGCTGCTGTTTCGAGATCCACCGCAGTCATCAGTGACCTTTAGCATATTTATATATATGCATTTTTCATTCTGAAGCTGAGTTACAGATTGAGAACTCTGAATCATTTCTAATTCTGAATCAGACCAAAAGAGGAACTACTGTGACATCTTACAAAACTATTACTATTGCATACTTTTAGATACTTTTAGAACTCGAAACGAACTTGAAAAGTAACGAAACAAGAACTTAGGGAAATGCAGGTAAGAGATAGCAGGTATATCCTTTATAGAGTAGATGATCTGAACAAGTTTATAACGTGGCTTATTGAACAAACTTGCCTCCAACGAAAGTCGAGATCTTATAATTGACACAATCGGTCCACTATATTATAGGATTCTCATATAAAAGACCGATTCAAAATGGCGCTAATGATAGATATACACTGAACTCATGATAAATGGCGCTAATGAACGATTAGCTGGTTTTGTTTTCGTTTCTTATTGTTTATATAAGAGCTTATAAGAGTCGGCATTCCTCTCGTATTATACCATTGCAAGAGCTATTACAATTTTGTCACCATAGAAGAAAGCATGTGTATATATTCTTGATCAGCATAACGCGAATGTTATGTATATATATGTATAAGTATTAGAAAGTACAAATACTTCAAGGTAATTAGATAGAAGATTGCTTTGCTGCCTATTGCTACAGCTGAGGAAGACTACTAAGTTTTCATTCCTTTTTATAGTTCTCTCAGGGTGTATAAGGTTCGGGTATCCGAACTTATCATCTTTTGCATTTGCTTGCCATCCGCATATGAGGGAAAGATGCTGAGAGATTGAGTTTGAAATTGTTGGGCAAACTAACACTTAAGTTAGGCAAACACGACTCAGAATCTTATATCGAGATGCAGCAAGCAGCAGCTATCATCGCTATTTCTTCTGTTTGTTTTCTTGTTGTTATTGTTGTTGTTTTTTGTGTACTTACGATTCGACAAGACGCACAACGGCCGCGTCAGCAGCATGAACAACACCATCAGCAACACGGGCAGCAGCTGTCTCTGTCTTAAGTCTCCTCCTGCTCCTCCTCCTTGTTGTTGTTGTTGTTGCTGCTGCTGCTGATGCTGATGCTGTTGATATTGCTGTTGTTGTTTTTGCTGATGTTGCTGTTGCTGTTGGTGATGTTGATATTGTCGTTGTTGTTGTCTCTTGGCGGCATATTGACGGCATTTGCCATGTCGTCCTGACTGCAGCGGCGGCATTTTTCACTTAACTTGTCCTTTTTATATATGGAGATATTTTTATTACTTCTACTGATTTGTAATGCTGTTGCTGTTGTTGTTGTTGTCGATGTTGTTATTGTTGCTGTTTCAGCTGCATTATTGATGAATTGAATCAGATATTGAGCTGTGAGCTGTTTTGTGGATAATCAAATCAATAACATTTGCCTAACAACTCACCCTATGCTTTATATCTCTCAATGAACAAAAAAAAAATATCACACAAACACACACACACACACGCCGAAACTGAATTACAAAAATTTCAAAAATTTACAGCTAACTGACCTCAAATATGTATTTCAACAGAATTATAATTAATTAATATTTAAGCCCTTGACAGTACATTTCTATACCATACACAGAAAGGTATATTGATTTTGTGAAGAAGCTACAACTGTATAGAGTATATAGATATTCTTGATCAGCATGATAAGGGTATAACGATATAACCATATCTGTCTGTCCGTCCGTCTGTCTGCTTCAAAGATCTCAAAGAAAGTCTTACAAGCTACAGAGGTGTTTTGTGCTCGGGTTAAGTTCGAGTTTTATCCAGATCGGACAACTAAATCATATAGCTACCATATAACTACCATAACAGTTAGGAGCATAACTTTTCCTTTTGGATTGTATAAATTTGAGGAGGCAACCAGATTTGATCTAGCTCGTTTATACATATACAATGTGAATGGTATATAAGCTTCGGCAAGCCGACACTTTCTTAGTTTTTCTATATTTTAAATGACACATTTCAATTACAATTGTGGTTTTTATATATAAAAAGCTTTATTACGACTTTGTACGAGGGGGGGTAGTGTATCCCTCGTATTTTAACTTTCATTGAGTCATTTGGAATGGTGAAAATGAAGCCAAGATAATGCAACCAACTTTTGGGTATAAGATATCACAGCTCAAGCTTCATTTTTCTATATACGTCGAAGCACACATCCTTCCGATCTTCTGAATGAAAATGTATGAACAAATATGGATGTGCAATACATACATACATACATAAGCAGAGACATACACATACATATTGATGCCATCCTATGAGAGAGAGAGACACATCATTCTGCTGGATTGGAAACATTTGTTTGTCAACAAGAATGTTGCTGATGATGGCATGATCTATCAACATTGTTGCTGCTAGCGAAATTGTCCTGTAAACATGTTGCAGGATGCTTACAAACATGCTTTTAGTTACTTTATGATGATGTTGATGTTAAGTAAATGGAATTTTATTAGCAGTTGATTAAACTAAAGACTTTCAAATCGGTTTTGTTCACAAAGAAAGCTTTGAGTACGAGATCTTACAGTCGGAATTGGACTATAGCGTTCTTACATGTTTTTCCTTATTATATCTTATGTTTTGTCTGTTTCCTTTATAAAAGTTTAATTTTTTAACTACCCAAGATTAATTTAAGTCATACTTTGCTTAGAATTGCCTATCTATATGGATCGCTAAAATCATTTGGAAACTGTCAAACAATATAAATTTCAAAATTAAACTCAAACCCCAAAATTTCCTTAAGTCTTTCTCACCTTCCACTGCCTTTGTTCAATTCATTAAGCCATTGTTTGCATATGAATTTTCATGGAAAAACTAATTACATTCCAGCCGAGCTTCAACTTTAATTAAGTTGCTTTCAATTATTATCAATTGAATTTGGAATTGTTGTGAAGCAACAGATGAAAACGAAAACCTCTGCTACAATTTAATTCCAACAGTTTTGTAACAGTTTAACTTTAACTACTAGTTAAGGGTTGTTTTTTGGGGGGGCGGTGGGGGGAGTGTTTGGGTGGATGGGTGTGAGGGAATTATAATGAAATTTTAGCAGACGCTTCGCTTTATGGGAAACTTTGTCTGGCGCTGAACGAAAATACTTTACAAAGTACTTAGATTTTTCTTCTCAAATTTTTTTGTATTCGAGCATAAAAGTGCCAACTTTTTATTTTTGCATGCCACAGCGAGCGACTAAGATTGCAATTTCCATTTTGATTTGTCTACTTATTTGGCTTAAAAGTGAATGAGAGAGATGCGAGAGATGAGAGAGAAAGAGGAGACAGCCTTAAAGTGAGCAATGGTTTAAAGAAATGCATCAAGGCTTCATAGGGAATGCACCGAAAAGGAAACTGCCCGCATAACCATCAAATTTTCTTGCAATTTAAAATTCCCTTCACAAATTCCCGCTTTATTCTGATTAATATATTTTTCTATTTATCTTTTATTCTGTCATTCGTTTACGCAAACAAATTCCGTGCAATTACTCTACTGAAATTCGAATTTCGTAATGAAAACTAAAAAATATAGTAATATATTTGTGTAAACAGTATAAAAAGCTCGCAAGAGTTGAAAAACTGTCACAAATGGGCTTAAAATAAGAGGCAAAAGTGTTGACATTGATGGACAAGGCCAACACAATGTCAGTCCCTGATTAAGCAAAAGGCCAAAACAAAAGCGCATTTAATCGATTATATGGCACAGTATAAAGACAAACATTGAAAGGCATCTGGATATGGGAAATCTGTAATGAAACAGCTGGCTGATCGCTGGCCTCCTGTGAAGCTGTGAAGTGCATTATAATGGACGATGAAATATATGTTATATTGGACTCAAGAACGTTATCAGACCCAAATTTGTATATTCAATTGAAAGTTTCTATAATCAAAGATTTGATTTTAAATGGTTTTGGGGCCGCAGGGGAAGCTATTTTTAAGGCTGTTTGTTGGACAGAATTTGTTCCCTAAGCACACTATGGGGATAACTCGAAGATTTGCCAAGATTTTCCAGCCAAATTTCGTTGTTCTCCCATTATATAGGGATATAAACCCTCGCCCCCTTTTGAACACAAAGTCTTGCTCACTTTTGAGGGCTTCTTCCTATGATATAGTCATCCGATCTGGTCACAATTTATATATATCATGGAGAAGACTATTATAGCCTTTATTGAAAATGGAAGAAGAAAAACAACAAAAATGGGAGAACTTGGGATCTCTAAGAAAAAATGTCTATAAATTAGCTATTTTAGAATAGATTTTCATGATCAACGGCTTTAAGTGCTTGGCAATATCAGAAAAATCTACTACTATATGAAAATATATTCTTTACTAATTTTTATTTAGTTTTTAAAGCTCCTTAGATAGGAAAATGTAATACAAGCAAGCAAAAATTATTCTTAATATTTTCTATAATTCTATGATCCAATTGACATTGAAAGAGTTACATATCATAGAATATTTAATTGGGATTCCTTTGAAAGTATGATGAAATGGATCGGTAATTCTCCAAAAACCTTCTGCACTCTTTAGACAGCTCACAAAAGTGCATACTAGGCTCAAGTCTTCGAATTCCCAATGCATTTAGAAACATTTTCACCGAATGTTACCAAATTTTGTAAACTCTTCGTAAAGATGACATATCTTAACAACATTTTTTTTTCATGAGGACATCTTTTAAATTACAGGACTGCACTTAACTCAATATATATCAACAACGCACTGATTTATATCCACCTAAAATTTGAATTAAAAAGTTATTTGTATTTCTTTCTGCAAAGCTCATAAAATTAACCCAAAAATATCATATATACAGCTGATTTGACAGTATTAATAATACCAATATTAAAAAATCTAGTATCTAACATGACAGATGAATGTATTTCCCGCCTATTCATACCAAATGTAAGTTAATTTTAAAAATTTTACAAAATATTTAAACCAAAAAACTGACCAAATTCCTCATAATGCATATGTACTTCTAAGGCCGACATTTACCCAAAAATTGTTTCTTAAAAAGTATATATTACCAATGTACAGGAAATATAATGCATCAACTATATTTTGGGGGGATTTCACCAGTTCCCACTGCATTCGTTCCACTCTTACTATCCGGAATGGAAACATTACCCTTTGCCGCACAGATATAGTTGATATAATGATTTTGCGAAAAGAATCTTAACAAAACAATAGCGAGTTAGTCATAACGTGTAAAGGCTATAGTCGATATTCCGACTATAAGATACTCGTACTCAGCATTTACTCAATATTCGACACACTCAAAAGTATGAAAGAAACATTTAGTTTTTGTGTGTGTGTGTGAGGTGTTCTCATACAAAATGGTTTTTACGATTTTGTCTACAATTATTATCCGATCTTTCATTAAAATTTGTGGAAAATATAAAATATTGTGGCTTGCGGGGGCGGGAGGTGATGTGATATGATGCCTCACAAGGCGAGTCTACATGATGAAATGGGTCTCTCTAGCTCTGATTGTCTCCGACAACTATAGATGTTCATACAGACGAACGGGCTAGAACATGGCTAGATCGACTCGGCTATTGATGCTGATCAAGAATATATATACAGTATGGGGTCTAGACGCTTCCTGCTGCCTGTTCTACTAGAGTACGAGTATAAAAACCTGGACGAGACGAACAGAATAGCAACAAAGAGTGTGCGCAAAATATGATAAAGATGGTCGAACTAAAAATACAATTCAAAATATTTTAATGAAAATTATTAACATCAAAGCAAAATTAAAGTAAATTGAAGTTCCCTTTCCCATAGCGATATCTGGAAAACTATTGAAGTTATGACAAATATTCTTATCGGTAAAGTCCTCTAATAGTTTCTAACATTCAAAAACAACCAAATTTGTCGAATGCTTTGCATCTGCTATAAATCACTTAAATTTGAAAATATTTCACATTTTTATACCATTCACAAAAAGTGTGAGTGCATAACAGTTTGGTCATGAAGCAATGCAATGCACAGGATCAAGTGTGTTCGATCAGCATGACAAGGGGCGTCGATATAAACTTTTTCATCGTTCGTTCATCTGTTTAAGCACAAATATCTCAGATATCTTAAGAGCTACAAAGCTGAAATTTTCACCAGATGCTTTTTCTGTCTGCATTTCTGGTTAAGTTTGAGTTTTATCCAGATCAGACAACTATATGATATAGCTACCATATAAGCGATTGTACCGGAATGAACACTTTGGAGTTTCACTTTTCTGTTTTTCTTTCAAATCAAAGCAAACTCGTTTTGTAATCGTTTCAGGAGTACCCAGGTCAGCTGGTCTCCAGGTCCGCTGGTCTGATCTGATCAAGATTAGATAACTATATCATATAGCTACCATATAACCTATTGTTCCAATTAGTAGCATAACTTTTCTGTTTTTCGTCCAAATCAAAATCAAATTCGCCTTGTATCCCTTGTACCCTTGTCCATCCAGAATTGATCTAGATCTAGATCTAGATATATTTAATTTTTTCCAAAATTATTAAAATTATTAATAAATTTATAACTGTTTGCCTTAGCGGCCTCAAGCTCATGAGTTTTTGGGTTTTGGTTATTTCAGCTGCCATTGAAATACTTTATTATTCCGTCGGATTCCATGATTTCGGCTGCATTTTACGGTATTTGACTACAGCACAAAATTGATAAGAAACCCAAAAATTGAAGCTTGGCTGACTTTACATAGGTTTCGTGACCTGCCAGAGTCCATCATCGATAGTTTTATAAAAATAATATAAAATATATAAGAAAAAATGTTTTGAAATTTTACCAATAGACAGTTTTAGCTTATCTACTTTAATGAAATTTGGGCAGCCTTTCTTTTCCTAAATATTCCTTATCTAAACAAATTATATAGATAAATGTTCTTCGTTTTAATTTCTAAGGCAATTCATTTGATATAAATAGTAGAATTTCCTGAAAATTATGGTCAAACTCAAGAAAAATCAATCAGTTTTTTAGCCTACATCTATTTCATGGTTTCTATCAAATTGTCGCTTGTTTTATGACCACAAAACGGTTTCAAAATATATAGTATAAATTTGATATATATATGTAATGCCACACCATAATCTTAACATTAAAATTAATATTAATTTTTATCACATTTCATTCTGGATTGGCATATAAAAATACTATTTTTGTGATCTTAAAATCTCTGATTGCCAGCAATAACATGATTTTGCTACCCCAAAATATTTGGCAACACATTTTGCTTTCCATCAATATAGCACACATTTTTGTCGGCAAAGCAATAAATCAGCAATTATATATATTTTTGAGGTGCCTTTTTAAGGTCAGAAAGATATATCTGACTGATATATCTATCTGGACTGTGCCGCAAGGTTGTTTATGGTGCAATTGCAACACCTGCCGGCTCGTTCAAAAGATGTGGCAAATGTTTGCCCTTCTTATATATTCTTCCTTTCTTTTTTTTGTGTTCCTCTTTTTATTGGCAACGGTAACTGTAACAGCAACAAGAACAACAACCGCCGCCAACAAACAAACAACGTAACGGAAATGCAACACTTTCCGTTTCCTTTTTCCGGCAACGTTTGCCGTTTGCAATTTGTTTGGTATTTTTTCTTCCTTTTTTTTTTTGAGCCCCGCTTATGCACTTTTAATAACAATAACAACAACAGAGTATGATTATCAACACAAACAACAAGAAAAAAATTAGTAAAAAAAAAGAACAACACACACACACACACACAGAGAGAGATAAAGACCAAATCGCGGTGTAGTGCTTTGCTTTAATCGTTGTTTTTGTTTTTGCGCGCGCTTTTTTGACAACACGATTTGCCGCCGCCGTAGACTTGAGTTGACGCTATATAGCCACTGGTATTGGTATTATCAGCTGCTTCTATATACCTCCGCTCGGCCTTTTTTTTGGGGAGTTGCGCGCTCTACGCCAGCCGTACGTAGAATGCTGGCAGCATCGTGAACGGAAAAGGCTTTTATACCAAAAAGGGCAACACACAGGACATGGCCGACAGTTACAGTTAGTAGACCGATTCGTATGCGGATTCGGCTTTCGTGTTGCGTGTGTTTCGTGTGTTTCGTGCTCAGTGTGCTCGGCAATAGCTTTGACAACGGCTTCGAGTTGTGTCTGTGTTTGCATATTTTCTTTATGAATGTGTTTACCAGCAAACTTTTGTTCAACTTGGGGGGGGGGGGCTGATATATGAGGGAGGGGGCGGCACGGCACGGGCACCGGAAGAGGCTGCGTGTGAGAGTGCCGACACTCGCATTAATGACAACAACAACAAGAACAGCAATAACAATTGTAAGCCGGCCAACAGCTCAATTAACCACATATCTGTCCAACTGTCTGTCTCTCCCTCTCCCTCTCTCTCTCTTTCTCTATCTATCTGTATCTGCATCTGCATCAGTATCTGTATCTGTGTGTGTGTATTTCTGTGCTTGTAAGTGTAATTACCATTATTTTGGACAATTACAAGCAGACTGCAATTGCATATGCATAATATTATTTAACCTGCTGCAAGCGTCTCATGCCAATTACAGGCAACATCCGGCCAGCATTCCGCACCTCTCAGCATGCACCTCTCAGCATGCACGTGTGCATCCAAATATGAAAAATGTATAGCATACATAATTGCGTTGCGTTGTCAGTGGCGTGGGGCCGCCTGAAGGGGCACTCATTAATCTATGCACAGCAATAAGATGGTGCTTTTGGCCAACGACGATATATACCAAGACACGCTTAGGGCACGCTTATCAGCAAGCAGCGGGAGCGGCAGCATTGCTGGGCCAGTCTAGTTCCTGCGTTTTCGGCAGCTCTTTTGCGCGTGTGTGTGTGTGTGTACGTGTGCATGCTTATTCTCAAGCAGAAGCCGCAATTGGCGTTAGAATGCGAATCATATGCTTGCATTAATAAGTTTCCTATGCTCTGGCTGCAGATGACCGCTTGCAACTACTATGAAGATGCTTTCGCTTGATTTACGTGCCGCAAGTAAATATCAGGTAATAAGCCGAAATCGGTTATATAACACCTATATGATATTGTTGTCCGATCTGAATGAATCTCGAACTTAACTAGCGTGGAGACAAAAGAAACATATGATCAAAACTTGCGGTTAACACAGATGGGCGGGCATGGCCTATCGGAAATGCTTCCTTCTATTCGTTGGAAACTTACTGACAAAATTAATATACATTCGCAATTTTTGTGATTGATTTAAATAGCACCCTTCACCTATTTTCATAGCACTCAACAACTGGCGGAGATCACTTCATTAGGTGTGAGAACAGACCTTGACCTTAGGTGGGACACCACTTAGCAAGGTGATACTTCTAGCACTCCAACAGGCCGCCTCATATGAGAGTTATACGAGCTTAGTTTCCGACAATATAATAGCTATCCAATAAGATGGCCTTCTTCTACAGAGGAAGAGCACTGCTTGATAGACATTTTGACGGTACCATTTGTGTGCGTATTGGTGCTACATCTAAGTCGGAGGCTATGAAAAAAGAAGCCCACGAATACAATTGACAAAGTTCAGGAGTATCAGGATACTCTGCTCACGATGGCCGAGTTTTCGATCACTATACGGTTTCCCGAAAAAATGAGCTGCTGGCCACGCCTACGTTTAATGAGCGTAACTGCGGTCCTTGTGATGATGATCATCCACCAACCAAACGCATACATAAGGAGGCCACCATGTCAGGCACGGTGCCCTGCAGCTTGCCGTTTTGTTATATGATTAAAGTGGTTAAGCCGATTATCCGCAAACAAGTCGAGGACGAGAAGCGTTTCCGACCACATAAAGCATAAATATATATTCTTGATCAGCAAGACAAGTCGAGTCAGTCTAAAAATCTAGTTTTATTTGCTCGCCTTGGGACTTTTGTGGCGCTCCTACGGATGATTCTGTATAAGTAGTAGGCACGGCGACCCTGCGTCCCTGTCGATAGCCCGTCTTAGCTTGGCTTTGCTGTTTTTATTGGCTCGCTGTCTTCCTCCAGCTGTTTAATGGGCATGCCATGTTGTACCGAACAATTCAATTTATTTAATCCAGTCGTTGCCGGCCATGTTAATACGGCCCTGCACATCGTCATCGATGGACAACTAGGACGGTGATGGAACGGCGGAAAGGAGGCAGGGCCACATCATATGGCATTGAAAAGGTGTGCGATATAAAGCCAGCTTTTGCTTGCCAACGCTGCCGCTGCTCCCCTCCCCGCAGTGTCCCATATACCCTACACTACACATACCACGCTCCGTTTCACATGAGGCCGAATTTCTGTTGTACATCGCCGTATTACATATCACAAATTTTCATTTGCTCTTTTCATCGCTTTCCACATGTCTCGGCCGACTGGCCTCATAAATCGCCCTGTTTGCTTAATTTGCGTAAATTTTTATTAATTTAAATTGAAGAATTTATTAACATTGAGCGGGGCTTATGTTTTCTTCCTAACTGGTGGGGGGTCATCGCATTTGTTTATTTATCCTTTGCCTTCTTATAGCTGTTGTGTGAAGTTGATTTGTCACTGGACGACGATACAGATCCCGATGATTATGAGGAATCTTCTAGAGAATTAGATAATATATATGTATGTATATTTGTTTTTAAGATTCTGCACAGGCAGGCAAGCAAGTACTCTCACCTGAAGGTCCCTCCGAGTTGTTTTCCTACTCATTTGATTCTGACTCGCTGTCGTCCTCACTGCTGCTGCTGCTGCTCATACTACTGGTGCTGCTGGACGAAGTCTCGCCCTCTTCGTCGTTTTCGGCCAAATCGGTCTTAGATTTAGTCACGTCGCCAGAGATCACAATTAGCTTGCTATCACCATCACTGCTACGGTTGCTGCTGGACGAAGTCTTGTCCTTTTTGTCGGTTTCGGCCACATCGGTCTTACGCTTAGTCACGTCGCCAGAGATCACAGTTAGCTTGCTATCACCATCACTGCTACGGCTGCTGCTGGACGAAGTCTTGTCCTTTTTGTCGGTTTCGGCCACATCGGTCTTACGCTTAGTCACGTCGCCAGAGATCACAGTTAGCTTGCTATCACCATCACTGCTGCTGGACGAAGTCTTGTCCTTTTTGTCGGTTTCGGCCACATCGGTCTTACGCTTAGTCACGTCGCCAGAGATCACAGTTAGCTTGCTATCACCATCACTGCTGCTGGACGAAGTCTTGTCCTTTTTGTCGGTTTCGGCCACATCGGTCTTACGCTTAGTCACGTCGCCAGAGATCACAGTTAGCTTGCTATCACCATCACTGCTGCTGGACGAAGTCTTGTCCTTTTTGTCGGTTTCGGCCACATCGGTCTTACAGCTAGTCACATCGCTCGGGATTACATCAATTAAGTCATGGCGAGACAGGCACACGCTCTGCCTGCGTTTCTTACAGACGGGCATATAGATTGCAGCTTCATTTGGGCCAGCATTAATCATGTCCGGACTATTAGGCTCATTCACGCTCTGGCTGCGTTTTTTATCAACATGCATGATCAACATTCTCTGCCCATTTTCCGCCAATGTTTTCTTTCTTTCTTCGTTGTCGGTAGAAGAGTCTGTGTCTTTAATGGACTCGCTTGATGGAGCGTCCTCTTCGTCGTCTCCATCCTCATCGTCGTCTCCATCTTCGTCTTCATCGTCGTCGAAATCCTCATCCATCTGGTATGGATCCACATTAATGACAACCTGGCCGGGGGCAGGCACAAACACCCCAGGATTCCCATTAAAGCCTGGGATGATTTCTGGTTCCGAATTCTGCAAATGCAAACATAGTTGATCCTGTAAGATACCTTCACGATGCTGCATGTCTTGGATTTGTTCGTCTAAATCATCAGCTAAAGTGAAACAGTGCTCGCAAATGCGCTCAGACAATATCTCATGACGAACGTACTGAAAACCAACATTGTAAATGAATTGCAGAATCATAACCATAATCTATGAGAGCTTACGTTAGTCCTAAAAAGTTCTTCGCACATTTCGACTATGCGATTGTTGGTATCAAGCCAGCAATCTTCAAACATGTTTTGAGAGGCTCGGTGTGCACATTCGATGTGGCAAGTGCGGCAATACACGTCCTCTAACTCTAGCACGTGCATAGACTCTTCCATTGACGTATTGTCCAAATGGTAATATAGTTTATCTTGCAATAAACCTTCACGATGCTGCATGCCTTGGAATTGTGTATCGAACTCTCCAGCTATATCCAGGCAGAATTCGCAAATGCGCTCTGACAATGTCTCATGACGAACGTACTAGAAACCAACAATGTAAATGAATTGCAGAATCATAACCATAATCTATGAGAGCTTACATTAGTCCTAAAAAGTCGCTCGCACATTTCGACGATACGCTCGTTTGTACCACGCCAGCAATCGTCGAACAGGTTCTTAAAACGACGGTCTGCAATGTCCTTGTGGCACAAACGGCAGCGCACTGGCTCCACTTCTGGCGCAGTTACCACTGGCACGGTGGCTCTACGACGTGGTGCAGGCTTATTTGGAACTAAGGCAAACATACTGAATATTCCTATAATGATTTCAAGAGGTAGCAGTTGCATACAAACCCTTGAAAACGAAATCATTCCCTTTTTCCATCTCGCTAATAATTTTTGTTAAACGAGTCGCCAGAGAACTTAACTCGTTGCAGGAAATACGTCAAAAGAAAGAAAATATCGATGTAGTCGCTAATATCGATATGCTTAGTAATGGAGGATATATCGTTGCATATCGCATGGTGTTGGATATTTATACAGTCTGTCAAGAAACACTTTACACACTGCAAAAAAATGCATTTGTTTGATTTTGGGTATGAATAGTGGAATTTTATTCCACTCTTCCAAAATAATAGCTTTTAGGCTGGCCTTATTTTTTGGGCTTCGTTTTCCGACCGTTTTCTTCAAATAAGCCCACAAATTCTCAATAAGGTTAAGATCAGGGCTCTGTGGGGGTGTATCTAGCACTTTTCCGCAGTTATATAACAGCCAGGTTGTCACATTAATCTCCTTATCATTATCATTATGATCATTATGTTGGTAAAACTGAAAATTAGGTCTGTTGTTGCAATAAAAACCAAATTTTTCCGCACTGGCTGTTAATAAATTGTTTTTTAGAATTTGCAAATAGTGAGTGGCATTCATAGTGTCCTCTATAAAAACAAGATCGCCGACTCCAAGGCTAGAGAAACGCCCCCACACCATGACCGCAAGTTTTCCGAATTTCATTGTTGGTATAAGGTTTTTATTTTGGAGGGCGGTTAATGGCTTACGCCATACCCTGGGTGGGCCATGGTTATAAAATAGCATTATTTTACTTTCGTCACAGAATATGGCACTAATTTTGCTCAAGGCAAAGCTCTAACGAAAGTAGCGGTTTTTTTCTAGCAGCTCTTGAACTGTACCTATGCCGTAGGATGTGGTCTGGCGTACGGTTTCGTGAGAAACAACAATGCCACATTGTTCTTCAAGTTCTGTAGCAAGATGTCTCAACGAAACATTGGGAGTTTCGTTGATTCTCCGCAGGATTAGGCGGTCCGCCCGCTTAGACCTTTTCCCTTTTCTTCGAATCTACCTTCGTTTTCTGCACGGTTGAGTACATTATAAATAGTTTTCCTTGAAACGGAAAACATTTTAACCAAAATCAAATGCAAAACTGAAGCTGAACGAAGCAAAGGGAAAAGCATAGAATGCAATAAAGCACCGTTATTTTTAAGAACTAGACTAAAAAGAAATAGAAAACGAAGTGTGTAAAGAATTTCTTGACAGTGTCAGAAATGTGTAAACATGGTTTTTGTTGTTTTTTTCAGCAATGAATTACAATTTGCGTATGCTTTTTTACTAATAGTATTTCAACTTATTACTAATCAATATAGCATTACAACATTTTCTTTAGCTGTAATAAAAGGTATTAATTTTTGTACTTAAAGTCAAACAATTGAATTTTTTAACAGTGTGTAAAATTGTAATTGTAAAATTGTGATTGTATAAGTAAAACAGAGACCGATCACTCTGCTTCGTCAGTTAAAACACAAAATGGTTAACTGATATCATTTTCTAAATTTTGGTTTACTCTTGTGTGCCATTCCGTTTGTTTACATTTAGATGAAGCTGGTAAAAGTCAGTGAAATATCCAATGAAATATCAATCCCTAGAAAATTATGGGCTGGCGGTCAGTTTTTTCTTGGCAAAACAAATATATCAGGCCTGTTCCGATTCGTTTTGAAACGTAGAAGGAGTTCCATTCAGCTCCGACAATGATTTTTGTTTCTTTTCAACAAAATGCACATCCCTAATCTGTTCTGTGAACATTAGCGATGGTCTTCTAGGTGATATATATCGTTGGTTTGCGATATTCGATTGTTTGCAATGGAAATGTTTGCAATGTTTTGGTGTTCTTAGTTGAAATGCTTTTGTTTTGGTTACATAAAGAATGAATTTGATTCTGATCAGAATGAAGCTTCTATAACATACAATTAACTGATGTGAACAGTGTGTATAAGCTCTGACATTTTTGGAAGCTAAGGACCATAATTGGTGAGTGTAAGGTACACCTCCGTAGCGGCCTGTTGAGTTGCCAAAAAAAATAAAAGAAAGCCTTGGAAATTATGGAAGGGCAAGCTTAATATTATTGACCTGTCGATGTTTGTGTAGCTTTTTAATAGATTTTAGTTGGCAAACGTAATGGCAAATCATGTAGAAACTAGACAAAATACCACATGCATGTATGCGATATAGCTTCCATGTGAATTCACCAACTTTGATCTTTGATATTGCAATATCACTCCCCAGTTTCCTTAGCACAGGGTATTCAACTATCGAGCAAGCTCAACGGTGGCCTTCTAACTTGCTTTTATTACCGCCATTGCTTGAACTGGCTAAGCTCTTGTACATAATCCCAGCCAGCTTGTTGCCATCAACGCCGGCACCCATCTCTCCTCTGTGAAGCTGCTTAGATTTATGACCTATTGAGCTGCTGGAAGTTTAGAATTCACCCAACAAAAGCTATAGGATATATATCCACATTTAATACAATTGATCCGCCATGCTTTAATAGTTTCTCTGGCCTAAGAGAGGCGACCCAGAGCCGAATTAGAATTAATATAGTGTTAGAGGATTAATAATTCAGACATATTCTAAAGTTGCTTTTATTTTTATACAAAATCCCTTCGTTGACAACTTCATAAGTACTTGCTATCTCTCGCCTTGCTGTCTGCCACAAAAAAGGACTCTTGCAAATTATGAAAAGCCTTGAATTATTGACATGTCAGGGTTTTTGTAGTTTTCTGATGGATTTCAGTTGCCAAACATAATGGCAAATCATGTAAAAAAAACACACAAACAAAGTTATCACAGTTAATCAGGCTTCATTTTAAGGCGTCCCCCCACTCTCTTTCCTGTCTCCCCCTGTTTTGTGTGGGGCCTGGGACAGCCCGCAGCGACTTTTAAAGTTATTGCCGTTCTTATCTTATCGTAGCATTTCCATTGGCCTGTCAAAAACACGTCCCCAGACGCAAACCCAGCGAGTCCTCTTTTGATTGCTCACTTTTTGACTGTAGCCGCAGCCACGTAGTCACCTTTTTCCGCTTTCGTCTGAGGCTGAGTCTGACCTAACCTAACCTGCCCTGCCCTGCCACGTCCTCTCTTGCTTGCGTCCTTGTCTAAGCGTGACATCGGTAAATGTTTTCAACTAATCGGCAACAGATCTTTAAGCAGCCCAAGCGGAACTCTCCCACATATAACTGCGTCAAACCATAAGCTGGTAATCAAGCGAAGGCTAATGAGGCTGGATTTTATCAATCGATATGTCAGATATATACACGAGTGTTAGCCACATCTGCCAAAAGAAATGTGAGTGCTTACATAAAAAAGATGTTTAAAATTCTGTATTAATTGGTGTGGATTTCGTTGAAGTAGCTGATTATTATTGGTGTTGGAGTTTCCACAACAAAATAATCAAAATGTTGCGCGTAATGAATTTTACTATGGGTAATTTAATACGAAAACTAAGCTTCTATTATTTTTGTAAAAAAATTCAATATGAAACAGACTGAAACTTAATTCGCTGTAGGAAAAGGCCTCTGGAGAAGAGATTGTGGGATTTTCAGCACAATTTCTCAGAATTGCGCCTCCTTGACTTTGGAAAGCATTTGAATGTAATGCAAATGTTACTCAAAGAAATACGCAGATCAACGGATTTATAATCAGAAAGCTCTTCGAAGACTCCCAGGCATAATTTCACCAAAACTAAACCATTTGTTCAGGATCAAATGGATGGAACCAAATTTGGTTTGGTTTGAATGAAAAACAGAAGAGTTATGCTACTACTTGTTCAATTCGAAACCAATGGTTATATATGGGAGCTATATTGTATGCTCTGGATGAATCTTGAATCATATGGATGAATCATATTGTGGGAAACAAATTTGAGAGACATGATTCGGCGTTATTTAATATATAGTGAAAATAGAACTAGAATAACTTAAACAACTTATATAGTAATGTAGGATGGCGCTAGGAATGTACTAGGACGTCACTATATACTCCATAGGATATGTTGGTCAAACATTGCATGGAAGTTGGTTCACCTTAACTCTAAGTGTTGCCAGAAAACTGAAGTGGCATCATGTAGACACACGGCCAAAGCTGTTGGCTCACCAGAAAATCCACTTTCTACTGCCATTGCAGGCTCTCCTATGTCTGCACCTTGTGGTCTCCTGTGAGTTCAAGGCTATGGAACTCCGATTAAGAACATAGGATTGGGTCTCACAGAGTTCCTATGGTACAAGGATATATTAAGTTTGTGAAATGTATGTAACGGGCAGAAGGAAGCGTTTCCGACCACATAAAGTATATATATATTCTTGATCAGCATGACAAGCCGAGTCTATCTAGCCATGTCCATGTGGATGTCTGAAAATCTAGTTTTATTTGCTCGAGTTGGGACTTTTGTGGCGATCTTGTCTCATTGTTTTGTGATATCAACTTGGGGTTACAATAACTTAAATTCTGATCATGGTGAAGGAATTAATGTATAACATGTATAACAATTCCTCATGGACATGGACAGCAAAGAAAACCAAAACTTTAACTGTGAAGTTGATGATGGTTCGCTGTGCTGTCTCAATTTGTATATGGAGTGGATGTAGCCATGATATTACGGCAGACAACTATAGATCAGACATGGTGAGAGTGTTTTGAGGTGTTTAGAAGGTGAAACAAAATGTTAAGCAACGGTAAAATGATCCTTAATGAACTATTTTCTGCCATCGATTGGGGGCAGGATAAGAACAAATTCGTAAATGCATAATTTACTTATCGGCATGTGTTAACGGGATTTCATTCGTGTTTGTCCTGCTCCTCTTCCTCCCCCGTCGACTAGTGACAAGTGCATGTGCATGTGGTACTACTTATTATCCTTAATTATGCAGAACATGCACACGGGAGGACGCCGGAGGGAGGGGGGGCGCGCGCAGACAACGACAATGGCAACAACAGGCAGCTCAATCATCAATTCCAATCTAACCAATTTGAGCACACATGTCAGGGGCTTCGGTCCTCGTCCTCAGGGGGAATAAAGGCGGGCAGGCGGACGCAAGCGATTGAGATTGATCCGTGTTTATGTTAACCCGCATCACGCGGCACCACGCAGACACTTGGCAGCACACAGTCGTCGGAGCTTCATGATGATGTTGTCGATGCGCTGCTGCAGTGGCATGTTTGCACACATAGCTCTGCCTCTGCTGCATGTTGCATTATTTCCCTGCCGCAAGTAGTAGCTGAGCGCCATGTTTGC